>JAAALK010000290.1:36959016-37311234 GCA_019279435.1 Zizania palustris
CCGCCGAAGAAGTCCTTCGATACAGTGACGGTTTTGAGCCGAAGCCGTCAAAGCCCTTGGGCCTTCGCACCACCACCTCCGGAGTGGACCTCCACGGCTTCGCAGCTACTCCGAGCTCGAACACCGTCCGTCCGTGTACCGAAGCCATGCATGGCCGAAGCACCTCAAGTCATCCTCACTCCGAAGCCTCACCTTCGGAGTACCACCCTTCGAAGTCCCTCCTTCGTCCAAGGCCTCCGCATGAAGCATTCCATGAGCACTCCGTCGCAGTGTCTCTTCCCGAGCACACTCCTCGACGAGCCTCACCCGGACCATGCCTTCGATGCGCCTCGACTTCTGAGACCTTCGTCGGGTAACCTTCGAGTGTCTCCCTCCGGAGCACACTTCGAACTCCTTGCCTCCGCAGAGGACTTGTTCCACCAACTCCGATGTCACTCCATTCGGAGTACCTTCGAAGTGCCTCACTTCCGAGGACTTTGTCTCGGAGTACCTTCAGCCGGAGCCACGCTCCGCACTTTCTGCCTTCACCTGGCACGACTCGACCCGAGGACCGACCCGGACCACCTTCGCAGCCACCGTGACGGAGCTCCCCGCTCCCCTGGCATCAAGCCTCCTGCTTGACCCAGGTTCACCCGGCTCGAACCCTGTCCGTCGCCTCCGAAGTCCCTGCGCACCACCGACAAGCAAACAAGTGTATCCAGTACTCCGGAGACCTCTCCGGGTTAGCAACCTCCGGTACACCCTCCGGTGTACCGCCCAAAGTACCGAAGCCTTCGGTACGAACCCAGTCATCGTGTACTGTCGGACCCCTCCGACAGGTACACTCCGCTGCACAGCTGCAGCAAGCAAACACCGAACACACTCCGGTGACACACCTCCGAACACCCTTCGGAGGTACCACCTCCGAAGCCCCTTCGGAGGTACCCTTCGAACAGAGGGTAAATAAACCTGTCAATCACTCATCACATACACCGAAACCACCCTTGGTTTCTCAATCTCACAGCCCGAAGGTCAAGACATACTTCGGGGCATTCACGAAGGGCTATGCGGAGGTCATTTAGCCCCTCGAGCGCTAGCAGGCAAGACGCTTCGGCAAGGGTTTTATTGGCCAACAATAGTAAGAGACGCAGAAGAACTAGTTCGAACATGCCAAGGCTGCCAGTGGATGGGCAGACGGAGCCATCGCCCGCCAGCTCAGCTTCAAGTTATTGCCCCAATATGGCCAATGGCTAGATGGGGCATGGACCTCATAGGCCCTTTCCCAGTGGCAAAAGGCGGCTTGAAATTTGCGGTGGTGGCAATCGAATATTTCTCAAAATGGGTTGAGGCGGAGCCGCTAACAGCTATCACCTCGAAGAATGTGCAACGATTTTTCTGGCAAAATATCATATGCAGGTTCGGAGTTCAAGAGAGTTGACGGTGGATAATGGAACCCAGTTCGAAGCTGACACCTTCCAAACATTTTGTGAAGAACTGGGCATTAAGTTGTGCTTCGCAGCAGTGCGGCATCCACAGTCCAACGGAGCTGTTGAGCGAGCCAACGGGAACATCCTTTTCAGGCTGAATCGCCGAATTGTTGGATTGGCCAAGGGGCTGTGGGTCAAAGAGCTCCCCAAAATCTTGTGGTCCATTCGAACCACTCAAACCAGGTCAACGGGGTTCACACCGTTTAGATTACTCTTCGGAGATGAGGCCATGACTCCTACGGAGCTCAGAGGTGGATCGCTTCGCGTAGTACAGCCTGGGGACGAAAGTGACCAGAGCACTTCGCTGGATTTATCAGAAGAAACAAGGCTTCACGCTGTCGCGAACCTGTCTAAGTACCACAAGCACACCAAGACATGGTATGACCCGAAGGTAAAGCTAAGTGAATTAAAACCGGGTCATCTGGTATTGCGCAGTGTAATAGCTCCGGGGAAGCTAGGAAACAAATGGGAAGGACCATATGTTATCTTACGCTCAGGACGCCCCGGGTCATTTAAATTAGCCAATTTAGAAGGAGAAGAGTTGAAGCATGCATGGCATGCGGAGCACCTTAAGCGTTATTTTGCTTAGGGGCCCCTTGTAATCATTTGTAAAAACTTCCCTTTCGATGAATAAGATAAGGGTCGAATTTTGTTTGCTCTCCGAATATCCCTTACTCCTGATGGACGCATTAGGAGGACAGAGATGCTTGTAGAGCCGAGCATTTTTCTTAAGACCCAGGCAGTCGCCTTCGAACCATTGGTTCAAGGGCTACGTTGCCAACCTACGGATTCCAGGCTCCGGCTTGTTAGGGTCCGTAGAAGAGTCTAAGGACTTTAAAGAAAAACAGATTTTCGGCCTCCGGGTGCGAAGTATCTGTAAAAGAGCCGAAGGTGGCCAACCTACGGATTCCAGGCTCCGGCTTGTTAGGGTCCGTAGAAGAGTCTAAGGACTTTAAAGAAAAACAGATTTTCGGCCTCCGGGTGCGAAGTATCTGTAAAAGAGCCGAAGGTGGCCAACCTATGGATTCTAGGCCCCGGCTTGTTAGGATTCGTACAAGAGTCTAAAGCAAAAATTTTTTAGTCTTCAAAGGCAAATTTAAGTGCAAATTTCGAAGCATGCAGGTGTTCGAACAGTCATTGTGCCTAGCGAACCCTTTTCTATGGTAAAGGCTCCGCCACCCACAAGGGGGGTCGGAGGGTACGAGTCACACAGCATACTTTCGAAGCATTCCACATTAAATCTTTATAATTATACATCAGGAGAAATTTGTGTCTAAGCCTAAATAAAATCGGAGACCCTTTCGGCCCCTAGAGCTACCCCTACGGCTACTTTGCCCTTCGGAGCTCGAAGCCACCAAAGTCGTCCTTTTAGTCCGGGTGCTTCTCTTCTTCCTCGAGGCTCGCAGTTTTCTCTGCTCCTCTTGAAGCTTGGCCCATGTCAGGAGCCTTTCGGAGTCAGCCTTCGTAGGGTCTTCAACTTGGTACTCCGAGTCGGACCAGTCAATAGGCTCGGAAGAAGAGGACCCCTCCATCTTTTCTTCCTCTTTAATATAAGCTAAGACATCCCTTCAAACTTCAAAAGTGATCTCCCCCCGTCTCCACGAGGAACAGAAAAGCGGGAGCGGCGGTAAGGCCTCAAACCCTCGAGGTTTGCCCACTCCTTTCGGAGCTCGTCGGTAATTTCCAGAAGTTTGAAGTCAGCGCTCGAAGGGCATGACAAAACCTAAAAAAGAGCAGAACACCCAAGACAAGTTCCCGTTTATAACCTTTTCATTAATAAAACAGGGTTTACAAGGCTTCATATACATAGCAGTCCTAAGCGGCTAGACCTGCGGGTCGGTAGGTGGAGCAGGAACCGAAGGGGCTGGCGCAGCAGGAAGTGGTGGCCTTGTTTGCGCTTGCTTCTGCCGATGGGCCTCGTCAATCCAGGCCTTAGTTGTGGCCTTATGGTCCGTCTTCCAGGTCGACCGGAAGGCTTCCCAGGCCGAAGCCACCTCCGAAGATGGCCGCAGCAAGTCGTCGTCCGTGAAGCCTCCAGGAGACGAACCTCCGACCGAGCCAAGGGGGATCCGAAGGGATTCAAGATGACGAAGAACCCCGTTACCAGCACACTGTCCGGAGATTTCCCCGTACCGAATACCGGAGTTCTTCATCAACGACAAAGCAACCTGGATCCTCGTTAGCTTCCGGTCAAGGGGCTCGTGGGTTGCAGCAGAAGACGAAGGGCACATGGTGCCGAAGTACTCCAGCGTACCCTAGAGGGCTTCCAAGGTACGATCCGCAGTACTAGAGTTCTTCTTCTCTGCTGCTTCCAGGCCTGCAGCAGTCACGCCCACTTCGGCCACCCGGAGCATCAAAGAACTCTTGAGGGCCATCGCCTGGCTAAGAGCTCCCTGAAGCTCCACCAGCTGCGCACTCGAGGTAGCGGCCTCCTGGCAGAGTCTTTCAACCTTCGCTTGAAGGACAACGCGCTCGGCCTCGACCTCCTGGGCAGACGAACGGAGGGCTCCGAGGGCTTCGTCCGACGCCGCCCTAGCCCTCCGTTCCTCCAAGACTTCTTCCTCCAGCCTGAGGGATCTCCCGGTGGAGTCATTAAGGGCCGTCTGGAGGGTAGTGACCTTCCGTTTAAGTCGATTAACTTCGACCTCGTTGGAATTCGCTGCCGCTCTAGCAAGGACAAATTGCTGCAAAAAGAACTAGTAAGTACTAAAGTATTTATGACCACTAATGCGAAGTAGCTATGGTGTCTTTTTCATACCTGAAGGGCAGCCCTTTCGAGGGCCGTGTTGAGTGTCGAAGCCCTGGCCTCACTCAAAACGGAGATCAACTCCGAATTAGCAATGTCCTGGCTTCTCTCAGCCAGGGGCTCCATAAGTCTTCGAAGGCCACTCCGGTGCTCTAGGAACGGAGCCAGCAGAGGAAGCCAAGACAGAGCTTGAGCATCATCCGCTGCGGCCTCATCCTCCGAATTGCCAACGGAGGGTGCGGCCTAGCCAGGAAGAAGACCGAGGCTAGAAATACTCTTGCCCCTCCCCGGTACGAAGGAGGGCGAAGCAGGAGTACTCCGACCATCGGCAACCACCTCTTCGACTAGAACCGCAGCGACGGAGGCAACCTCGGTGGTCGAGGCAGCCACTACAGGAGTGACCTCCGTCGCCAACTCTGTCCCGGTGAGCACGTCGTCTGCCCCGAAGGACACGTTCTCCGCCGCCAAATTCGGAGCCTCCAGAGGCGCGGAGGGATCCGCTCGAATGACAGCCTCCGAAGACGCAGGGGCTTCGGACGCCACCAAAACATCAACACCCGAAGAGGTACCTATTTCAATAACAAAAATTAATAAGCATGTTTTCACAGACAGCAGGTAGGTATTGAGTAAAAAAGGGAGGAGCTTCGGAAAGAACCTCCGGGAGCTTCGTGGGGAAGGATTGCTGGATCCTCCAAGGCTTCGTACATCTGGAGGATGTCGGCGAAGTCATCCCCCGAGGTCCTGCCCTCAACATTTCCCATCGGAGCCACGGCCTCCGCAGGGACCACCTCAGGTGCGGGCAAGTTGGGAGTAGGGGAGTCCGACTCCACCTGAACGACGACGGGCGCAGGAGGAGCAGTCGTAGTCACACTTACCACCTCCCCGACGGAGGTGTGAGGAGGGACTTCCCCTGTATCTTCGTCGCCCAGGAGGTAGGCTTCGAAGGCCGCCGCTGTCTAGCCGTCGGAGTCCTCTGCCTCTTCGGAGGCCGAGCTTTGCACACCCGGCGACGAAACAGACGAGGCGGGCGCCAACTCCGAAGGGTGCTTCGCTACCTTCTTCTTCCGAAGCGGCTGTTTGCCGGCCTTCTTGGAGGGTTCGGCAGCGGCTTTCCTCTTACGGCCAACCGCTCCGGTCGGAGCGAAGTCAGGAAGATTCGGGGGCTCCATGCCGAGAGCCCTCCACACTCTGTTGGATCGCTCCCAGCTCCCCACCAATTCCAACCTTCTTTGCCTCTCGGCCACCGAAGGGGCTCCGAGAACTCGTTCGGTGGCCCGAACTACATCCTCCGAAGCCAAAGCCAGAGGCGCCACTGAAAGAAAAAGGTATGAGAATATGAGTATAATCGATTTCTTCATTTAAATATGATGCAGCAAGGAGAAGGTTTACCTAAGTTTCGGAGGTCCCCCTCCGAGGCTTGTGGGAACACGATCGACCAGTTGGCTCCGAGGGGAGGGATCCGAAGGGCAGCGAACTCCTCAGCCAGGTCGCGCATGCTCATACGACGAGCCACTGAGGTAAGCAACCCTAGCCTCATCGAGAGCAGGCTAGGGTTCGGAGAGATGTCCACCTCCTTTCGGTACCAGATCTCCTGGAGAGGACCAGCGAGGGGGGAGTCCTCTCCGACTTCGGCATAAAACCACCGAAGTATCCAGTTGGTGTACCACCTGTCGTTTATAGCTTTGGCAGGGAAGTGGAGGGCGTGCTCCCTCCGCAGCTGGAAATTGACGCTGCCGAAGGCTATCGTCACCTTGGAGTCCCCTGGCCCATCTTGTGGCTTCGGTTGGCATATGGCTTCGTGGGTCACGGCGAAGATTTCGGAGCGTCCTTCGCACCCCTCCGCCCGGAGCGCCCATTCGAAGATGGCCAATCGGGCGATGGCGTTTGGGGACAGTTGAGGCAGGGTGATATGGAACAAGTCCAACACCTCTGCCAAGAAGTCCACGGCCGGCAGCCCCAGGCCTGCTTCGAAGAATGCTTCGAAGACCACCACCTCTCCGCTCCGCGGCCTTGGAGTCGACTCCGTCCCGGGGACTCGAGTCCTCAGCCCAGCGCCCAACCTTCCGTCCACCGCTTCTTCAATGGACTCAGCGGTGCTCAAGGATTGGCCGATGATGAAGCTTTGAGCTATCTTCTTCTTGGAGGGCGGACGGAGCGCTCGAGGATTCTTGGGCCAAGCACCGCTCGGAGCCCCCACCATTGCCGCTGCTGCCGAAGCAGCCCACGCCTGCCTCTGCGCTAGGGTGTTGGCCGCTGCAGGGGTGGTGTGGCTAGTTATCGCCATCGCGCTCGAACGTTCAAGAGTTTGGAAGATTGGGGAAAAGGTGAATCGCAGGTGATGAATGCGGTAAAAAATCTCGGTTAATCTCTGTCTCTCCCTTTTATAACCGCTCGACCAGTACTACTCTTCGATTGATTTCACACCACAGGTGACAAATGCGATCAGGCTTCTGTCATCGACAAGTGGGTCCGGTAAGTGGAACGGCGTACAACCGCTGTAAAAATCGACCGTTACCTTTTTTACAGAAGGTAACGGCTACTTGCGCCGTAATGGCTACTTCGACGGCGCCCCACGACGTTCGCTCTCCGGAACCGTCTCCACGACGTGTGTACTCCGAAACCATCTCCATGACATTCGCACTCTGAAACCGTTCCCTTCCCAATGTGCGTTCCCACTGTATCAAGAACTAGAAGGCGAAGGTTCGAAAGTGTTGGGTCCAAAATCCTCGGCTAAGTCACAGCATCCTCAAATCCTCTTTAAGCCTCAGAAATTATAAATGTTCTTTTCATATACTACCTTCTTACTAAAACAGGTTAACTACAGAAAGGCGTATTCGAGGGGCTACTGTTGGGGGAAATTACTCTATTTCCAAGACATAAAGATTAACCCTTCGGTGGCTGATAAGGACCCCGAAGCCGGTGGACTGTTGTTCGAAGCATACGTCGCCACAACCGGAGGGTGCTACGGTGCGAAGCCCTAGAGAACCCTCCGAAGGGAAGATGGAGGCCTCGAAGCCGAAGGACACGATTGATTGGATGTCCAGCTTATCCATCTACCTTACAGTACTTTACCGTGTATAACCTTGTTTATAGTACCGAATAGTTTCTACTATGTCGGTTGTAACTTAGGGGTAAATAGGTCTTTTCCTTATGCTTTTTCTCCTATAAATACCCCGCATTGTACCTTGTAAGAAAGATCCAGAACAAGTTGTTCATCTACACCTACTCGGACTACTTGAGTTATTATCCATTCCGGAGGCTCAAAGTAGTCCTAAAACACAAACTTCTTGTTTGTTCGTTCTTGATTACCGAGAACCTGTTGGCGTAACATTTGCGCCAACAGTTACCATTGCCTATATCGACCTCTTCTAAAGGCTCGGCCGACGCAAAACCTTGTCCTAACTTTTCTACTTTGCTAAAGTCCTCAATGGCTTCGACAATACTGTCTTTAGAAGACCGATATTGCTCTGCACGAGACTTCAGCCAGTCAAGATTACTTTTACTAGACATGATTACTAATTTAGAAATAGCCATGCTACACCAACCGGCTTTACAGACACGGGTACAAAATGTCCCCCAGATATGCTAACAAAGTCATAATCCGAGAGGTCTCTACCTGATAGACACTCTACTTTGTCGTTGATGGCGTCGATGGATACATCGGCCAATGCTACTTGCGCCGAAGTATCCGTTGGCACAACCTCCATGTCATCGCCGTCCCATTGTATTAGGCATTGGTGCAAAGTAGAAGGAATACAACAATTTGCGTGAATCCAATCACGCCCAAGTAGCACAATGTAGTTACCTTGCACATCTACGACGAAGAATGATGTTGGCAATGTCTTGTTGCCTACCGTCAACTCCAGGAAGAGAACGCCTTTAGCCTCGAAGCTCTCGCCGTTGAAGCCGTTGAGCATTAGGTTTGTTTTCTTCAAGTATTCCTCATCCCTGCCAAGCTTCTTCAAAAGAGAGTACGACATTAAATTGATAGTGGCACCACCGTCAACAAGCATCCTAGAGATCAGCTTCCCGTCAATGTGCCCCTTGATGTATAGGGGTTTTAGGTGAGGAGTCGTATCCTCGGGCTTTTCGAAAATTGCACCTCGCGAGCCGAGGTTCAGCTGAGCGACCTCGACCTTGTCTCGTGGTATAGTGAACTCGGCGAGAAGCATGACGACGTTGATGTCCATTGCCTGCGGCGCGAGCCCCTCAAAGACGGGCGTATAATTGTCGTTGAGCATGTCATCATCGTCGCTCGGAATAGGAGTGGGGTTGCTCTTCTCAACTGGCTTGGGCTTCCATACTTGTCTTGCGGTTGGCCGAGGGAGGATTTCCTCAAAGATGGCGTCTCGCTCATCCTCGGCCTTCTTCTCCCGCATCTCCTCTGACTACAGGCATTGCAGGCGCCTATTCTATGATTTGGACATACCAGGAGGTGCCCAAGATGGTTGTGGCTTGGTACCAGGCACCACTAATTTGTTTCTGTAACTTCTGGCGAGAGGGATTTTTCCTGGGTTGGCCTCGTACCTTTTTTGTTCGGCAGGGACCTCTCTGCGGACCCTGTCGATCAAACCGGCCTCGCTAGGCCGATCGGATCGGGCTCCGGCGATGGCTTCGGCTGGACTAGGGGACTCACCTTCATCGGGCTTCGGCGAGGGGGCCTTTGGGATTGGTACCTCCTGAGACCCTACCTTGACTGTGATGACTTCGAACTCCCTCTCCCTCGCCTCTTCATGCCCGTTTTCCTTGGCTTCATTCTGTGTGAGTTGATTCGGAGGTACTACGGTAGCCCCCTTCACCACGTCTGTTTGTCCCTGCCAATTCATTACTCCGAAGGAAAACAAGGGGCAACATCATATTGCGAAGGGTGCTCCGGTGGCGAGGTTTAGTTTGGGGCCCACAGTGTTCCTGCCCAATATTATGGTGGAGGCATTGGTGGCTCCAGTGGTTTCGCCCACTGCGAGCCGAACCCATTGCCTAGAGGGGGATTCGGCCATGTTGAAGTTATCTCGGACCATATTAGCGAGGGGGTACTGCCAGGCTAGAGGTATGTTTGGCCATTGCGGTTCGAAGCCTCCCATCGGGGGGTTCTCCTAGAGCGGTGTTTGGTTTGGCCATTGGGATTTGAACTCACTGCGCGGAGGGTTCGACCACTAGGGTACAAACTCATCATGTGAAGGGTTTGGCCAATGGGATCCGAATCCACTGTGCGAAGGGTTCGACCACTAGGATCCAAACTCGTTGTGCGAAGGGTTCGACCACTGGGTTTGAACTCACCCTTCGGAGGGTTTGGTCGTTGGGGTCCGAACTCACCCTTCGGCTGTCTTAGCATATTTGACCCCGGGCCTGTTTCCTTGGCTCTCTTCTGGTGTTTTCCTAAAAGCATCTGGTATGTTACATTTGGTTTTTTGTGAGCCCTAGCCGAAGGAGATGTACTGATGTTCTTATTCCACACTCCTACTTCAGGGTTCTTTGGGACGAGTGTGCGCGTGCGTGATTCTCCGATAAGGACCGCTTTACCCTTAGTTGACTCGACCTGATCTGGCCTAATTAGTACCTTCTTCTCATCGAGGTCGACGGTGTTCACGGGAAAAGGGTCTTTGTCCCGCTTCATCTTTGAATTAAAATCTATTTTCAATCATCCTTCCTCTATGGCCGATTGAACCTACCGACGTAAAACATTGACATCGTTAGTATAATGGGAATGCGAATCATGCCACTTACAGTAGGGACGCTTCTTTAGTTTGTCGGTGGTCGAGATGACCTGACCCTTGGGCAACCTGAGGAGCTGGCTCTTCAATAGGAAATGAAATATTTTATCGCACTTAGTCATATCAAACGAATATTTAACTTCGCTAGGCCAACTCTTAGTGGGAGACAGTCGTAGCTTAGAACAAGCAATGGGCTTGCTCTTAGTGTTCCAAACCCATTCGGCCGCATACATGTCAGCCGAATCTTCCTCTTCCTCCGACTCTTCCTTGTCGGAATGTTCCATGATGTGGACTTCAGCCCTAGGCTTGTTGAACATTTTAATGAACTTTTTATCTTTGGCTCGGCCTTCTTGGACCAAAGCCTACTGTAGGACTTGGCTAACTTCTAAAAAGTTATGGTTGTCTAGCCTCTCTTTAATCTCAGAACGCAACCCGTTCAAAGCTAGATCTGCCAAATCCTTTTCTGAAATATTGAGACTAAACATCAGTTTCTGGTGTCTCTAAAGCGCTTGACGTACTCAGAAACACTCTCGCTAGATTTCTATTTGACCGTATAAAATAGTCATGGAACCTTTGTTCTAATTGGGCCCACGTCTAGACGGAGTTCGGTGGGAGTACCGAAAACAAAGTGAAAGCGGTGCCGGATAATGAAAGAGAAAATAGTCTAAGTTTTAATGCGCCCGACCCACTACCTTCCCCACACTGTGCTAAGAACTGGCTGATATGCTCTAGTGTTGTCTTGTTACCCTCACCGTCTAATTTGGTGAATTCAGGGACTCTATAGCTACGAGGGTAGGGTATGGTGTCGAAGTGATCAGGGTATGGCTTTCGGTAAACCCTAGCCCGATATCTAGGAGCAAAACCGGTGCACTCCCTAAATAACACGCGAATTCGCTCGTCAATGTCGTTCTGGCCTCCTGCCTACACATGTCTCTCATGTGGGGGCACGACATGTGGTGGTATGTCGGTGTGTCAGCCGTAGGGGTCTTCTGCACATACTGGCTCAGGATATATGATGTGCTTGGGCCTATGCGTTTGTGTAGGAGCATGTGGCACGGGCGGTGCGAGAAAAGCTAGCGTAGGCGTAGGTGGAGATGGCACATAGTAAACGGCGTTAGTTTGGCTGTAAGTATAGTGACTCATCTCGGCCATAGATGTTGAGGCCGGAGATGTGATAGCTTCGCTGATACTACCGTCAGTTCTGCTATAAATGCGGTTCATCGGGGGTACGCTAGCAATCGGAGCCAGAGGTACGACCTCGACAAAGCCAAAACTTCTAAACATCGCCTCTACTTGGGAACTAACTGCCGAATCTAAACGGTTGGCTAGCGAAGCGCTAATGGCTTGATCTACTGATGTGGCTATCTTTTGCTCAATCTCTAAAGAAGATATAGGAGGCGATACTGGTGTTACCTGAGTTCGGGCGAGGCCAGGGATGTTGACGTCACGCTTGATGAAGCCCGCACGTGTCTTGACGTAGCTTCCAAGCATGATATATTGTAGCTCTTTCATCTTTGCCTCGATCTTTGCCCGACCCTCGGGAATATCTTCAAGGGTAGGCGTCATGATATTGTGGTTGTCGATTTCTGTGCCACCCACGGGATCCATCGGCGTTGTAGATGTAGCAGTTGTCATAGAGGTGCATGCAGCTGATGTAGATGTACTCGTCATGTTGGCGTAGCCTTCCTCGGTGGAGTCGCCAAATAGTGTGTTGACATGAAAACGTGCCCCCAAACTTAGGTCAGTTCGACGATTCAAAAGTGTGTGGATACTTAGGAACAAGCCTAAGCATAACACAACACCGACGTCGTGTTCCGACTACCCTTAATAGTGGCAAGGGGAATGGAGTCGCCAGGTAATCAGATCACACAGAAATAATCCAATTAGCCGAAATATATATATATATATATGAAATAATCCAATCGGCCGAATGGAGCCTGATTGGAACATGATATACTGTGCGAAGGGGTCACTAAAGGGAGCCTTCAGCGTCTGGTGCGAAGGGTGCACCGAAGGAATAAAACAACCAGAATCTGTATCAAACCCTATCTTCGAAGCTCTGCTCGAAGTGGGCCTTCGATAGGCCCGCCGAAGCCCGCTCCTTGGGCCGAAGCTTCAGCGGAGCAGGCCTCCAAAGGGCCTTCGGGCCGAAGTCAGCAGGCTGCTAACAGGCCTATGACGCCTTATGCAGATGGGCCTTCGGCGCTATAAGGCTTCGGCCTGTACAAAGACTTATGTATTTTTGTCTCAAATTACCAAAATTGATATTTTGACAATCTTGACCATTAATGCCATTTTTTGCTATCAACAATACTATAAACATTGCTCACAATATACTCTTACTGCAGAGCTACATTTATATTCCTCTTGCTACTAATAATGTTTTAAAAGATGTGTCTGCTATTGCACCGGTAATAGTTACTCCTATTACGGCTAGCAAATCTGATGGTGCAAAGAAGGCTCAATCTTCTCACATCCAGACTTTGGCTCTCAGTCAATCCACAACACAAAGAAGCACAAGCTCAGTTGATATAGATATTGCTGCAAGTTGAAAACATGTTGCTCCTATTCGTTTAGTGAGAGCAAACTCATGCCTTCTTCTCTTCTTTAGTTCCTTAGTGTATTTTTATTCAATATAGTATTTTTTACAAACGCACAACCTTTGGTTGCATCAAAGAAATGGTACTCGCAGGCGAAGGCACCAAAAGGCATATCATCACTTGCTTCTCATGTGGCAAAAGAGTTAATTTACTATATGACTTTCACCTGTGGCAAAAGAACTCTACATATACTTGTGCAAAAATTATGCCTTATGGATATTGAGTTTGTGAGGACATATTTAGTAATCACAATATGTTTGGCAGAGACAATAGTATCACTTCCATATGAGGTAGCAGTTCTTCTGCTATCCATGATGCTTCCAAGGATATCACTTCGCTCAATGATGTAGGCACACAAGTATTTTATATTTGCATCATCCACACTTCACTTTATGGTGGTATTTTTTCTGTTATCTCAACTGTTTTTGTATTTGTTATATCAATGTGATGTTGTTCATTCCGTGAAATCCGTAGGACTATTTTCATGTTTGGCTTTGTATTTCTTATGTTGATTACATATCTATTTGCATCAGTGAAATATTCAACATTTGTGCTTTTGTGTTTTCTTTTCGTTTCACACGGGACTTACATATAAAGTTCAGATAATTGATATTATTCGGACTATACTCTAAACATGGTTATTTCTTACATTTGCCTAACTGGAGTTAGTCTGTTAAACTTTTCTAACTTTACTGATAGAATCTATAGAGATGCCCTTTTAGCTACTCTAACTTCACAAAAGTCCATATTCTGCCATGTACTACCAAACTGTTAATTTCCATCTCAACTTTTAGAAAATTACAAATCACTCTTTTGATGTGATTTTTTGAGCAGTTATGTAGTCTGCCACACAATAAATTCATGTCAGGTTTGTAAATTAAATTAGGATCCACCAGAAAGGAACTAGACGGAGAAATAGGATAGAGAGTTAAAAGAAAGGAAAGAGAAAGAGAAATGATCTATGTTGTTTAGTTTTCAAATAAACTTCCTGAATATGTTAGATGGCTTGCTTTTAAGGATTTTTGTGTTGTTGACTCCTTTGATTCATCTACCATCTGAATACTACATTGGCAGCGACACTACATATTAAACAATCAAGTTTAAATCGCACCAGATTTTAAAACTTAGGGGATTTACATGGTTGTTCTGTGGTACATGGTTCAATATGTACTATTTTTAATGTTGGAAGGACGTGGATTGGAATTCTACTTGTATTAAGAATTTCAGAATGAACTCCTTACTTTTTCATAGTTTGTATACATTCACTATATCTGTATATGCGAAGATCATAATTAATTACAAAGTATTTTACAGGAGACATCTTCCTGCAATGCCCCTCCTCCTGCCATGCGGGAGTAAACATGGTATTTTATGACTTTGTAATCTATTTTGCATGCTTTTATAACCACACGCTGATTCCATCTTAACACCGGTTCAATGTTAACAGGGCGCATGGTTCTAACGGCCATCGACATCGGTTGAAAGTATAAATATGCTCATTTCTACCTATGTACATAGTGCCACCTTCTATTTGATGTGTTGTTGCTTACCTATATCGTCAGCTTGACGTTTTAGAATGTCTCGTTTTGTCTTGAAATATCGGGGTGGTCATTTTACACAGTTGCTTTTGCGTGTTGTCTTGTGTTTATGTAGCGTTGGTGCTATGTATTATAGTTTGTATATGTCTGATAACAACCTTAGTACTATCTTTTTGGTGCTCCTTGTACAAAAAATGCAAACTCTATTAATATTACTAGCTCCATGTTAACACTTTTATATGCATCTAAAAGTATATGCCTATCTTTTCATGCTTGCATATTACGAGTACCATTTAGAAATCAATATGGGAGGTGCATGAGAAATCAACATTTGATGTGTGGCGCTACAATAGTCTGATGTTAGTACTAGGTCGAAGTTACACTAGGAACTCTTTTGGATTATGTAAACCATAAGAACTTGTGGTTTGCGCAATCTGAATTATGTGGTTGATTAGCTTCACATTGAATGAGAAATTATGGGCTTTGCTATCATGACCCAATCTGAATCGAGTTGTGCATTGCATTGCACGGAGTACTGATAAAGTTTTTGTATATACTAATTAGATGTGATCTTGTTGAGCATTAGTGCACTGTGTTTCATGAATAACATAAAAGCTCTGCCTGGATGAACTAGAGCAATGATTGTTGGGGGAAAATACTTCACCCTTAGGACTTTAGAGATTGACAGTCGAAGATAACTTATCGGCTTCGAAGCTCGTGCTTATGCCTGAAGGTGGTGAAGTTTCCAAGCCAAAAGGTGCTTCGGCTTACAATTCGAAGAACCCTCCACAGGCCATGAAGCTTCGGTGGAAAACAACAAGTCTGATAAGATGTTTGCCTTATCTTCCTACTCCGGGTAGATTTTACCATTTTAACCCTGTTCAGGGTACCAAATAGTTTCCACTATGTCAGTTGTAATTGAGGGGTAAATAGGTCTTTTCCTTAGACTTTTCGCCTATAAATACCCTCCTTCTTACCCTGTAATAGACATTGAATACTCAGCTATTCAATACACAATTTCGGACTACTTAAGCTATTATCCAATTCGGAGGCTTGAGATAGTTCTCAACATAAATCCACTGTTTGTGAGTTCTTAATCTTAGAGAACCTGTTAGCGTAATCTTTTACGCCAACAGTTGGCGCCGTCCGTGGGGATCCTAGTTCTAAAAGCTAGTTCTCTACTGCTGACTGTACTTCGAAGGGCACTTGCGAAGGGAGCTTCGGAGTCTCAAGATTCTACGCACCCTTCGGTAAGAGGCTTCTTAGTGCAGTTCGAAGGCCTTTCCTCGCCTTCCCAAACTAATCGAAGTCCTCGGTCTTCGGACCACATCTTCATTAGCTATGCCCCCCAAGCGGAGCCTAGCCTCGGATCCTCCCCGAATGTCCCCTCGGACCAACGGAGCAGGACCTTCAGCTATCCCGACAACCCCCGAAGGCGTTGCCGGACATCGAGCACCCAGAGGCCCTCGAGCTGCTCCTACGGTGCTCCAAACTGACTACGCCAGTTCCTGAGACCCGGAGCTCCCCTCCGAAGGAGACGAAGACCTTCCTGAGGACAAGGCTACTCAAGTAGCACGACTTCAGGAGGAAGTGGCTAGGTGGAGGCAAGATGCCACTGATCGACTCCGCTCTCAAGCTTCCACCTAGGCTCCAGAAGGGCCCCAAGACGGTGGTGCTGGCAACCTTCCCGAAGCTGTCCAAGTCCCGGAGGAGGCTGAGAACGCATCCTTCGATGATGAGTTTCCGCTGCATTCAAACTTGTAAAAGGTGCCCTTCGATCCCAGGTTCAAAGCCTCGAAGTTGCACAAGTATTCCGGTGGGTCTGACCCCGAAGAGTTTGCTCGCTCATATGCCCTGGCGATAGAAGCCAGCGGAGGGGTGCGGAACACTATGGCGAAGTGTTTTCCCCTCACTCTCGAAGGTGTGGCTCTCCGATGGTTCTGGTCTCTCAGGCCAGAATCGATCAAATCCTGGGAGCAGTTAAAGAGGAAGTTTGTAAGCAACTTCCAAGGTACGTTTGTGGCCCCAATATCGACGGGGAGTTTATTTCAGATGAAGCAGCGAGCAGGGGAGACACGTTGGGAATACTTCACGCGCTTCGCCCACACCAAATCGCAGATCAAGGGCTTCTCTACCTCTTCAGTAGTCGACGCCACCCGCGAAGGGGTGTTGAACCCAGATCTCCTCAGCAAGCTTCATCGGAAACCAGTGTCATCTGTGGCACAGCTGATGGCATACTTTGAATAGTATGCCAAGGCGGAGGAAGGCTGCCTCCGAAGAACTGCAACACCTGCACCAGCCCTTCGGGAAGTGAAGACGGAGCCCGAAGCCTCAACCTCTCCGCAAACCCCTCACGACAATCGCTTCAACGATCACAGGTGGGGAAAGAAGCACTTTCACTCGGAGGTGTTGAACAATGCACCCTTTGCCCCGAAGGCACCTTCCAACTTTCAGCAGGCGCAAGGCTTCAAGGCTGGAGCTCCGAAGCCCTAAGAAAGAATAACTGGCAGGCGCCAGATCTTTTTCTACTGCGTGCATGGCGAGAATAGAAGCCATGACACGAAGGATTGTAAGGCGGTATTAACCCTTCGAGGTGAATACCTGGGACGAAGTATAGGGCGAGGTACTTCGGATCGAGCCCGTCCAGTGGTACGGTCAGAGCCCATGCAAATAGTGGCTCGAGCCGGCATCCCTGAAGCACCCATGCAGCTACCGGTGGCCAACATTGTGCCACCACCGAAGCAGGAAGACCCCCAAGACCATGGCAAGCGAGTGGTCATGCCCATCTCCGGAGGGGGGTACCCTCGGTAACATGTCCAAAAGGCAGCGGCGAGAATATGTCCATGAAGTAGGACACATAGGGACCTCGAATTCCGAGGAGGGAATGCCTGAATGGTCTCATGTACCTATTTCCTTTACTGCCAATGATGCTGTGGGGGTGAAGTTCCCCCATGCTGACCCCTTGGTCATTTCAGCAGATATAGCTGGGGTGGAAGTTCGAAGGATCCTGGTGGACGGCGGGAGCTCCATAGACAAACTTTTTGTCCAGGCCTTCGATCAGATGTGCATTCCTCAAAGGCATTTACTTCCGACGGCCCGCCCACTTCAAGGTTTCGCAGGTCCGCCTCTCGATACCCTCGGCCAAATAGGCCTCGAGGTTGCCTTCGGAGAGGGGGCCCTTGGCCAGGGTGGAAGAGGTGATCTTCGATGTCATCGACGCCCCATATGCCTACAACGCAATTTTCGGACGAGGGATGTTGAACCAGTTCGGACGCAAGGTGGAGTTCTCACTATTTCAGGAGACCAAGCTGTAGCCCAAAGAACAGAGTATGGCCACAGCTAGCCATTGGACCCTCGGCAAGTACACAGTGTGACGGAGCACACGAAGGAGGTTCCAGAGTCTTCGAACTCCTCGAAGGGCCTTTCCCTCAAGCCAAGCCTGGAAGGTGATGTTGTCACGAAGATAATTCAGAGTCTGTGATGAGTGATTGACATATTTTATCCTCTAATTCGAAGGGGTCCCTCCTAAGGGGTTCGGAGGTTGTTTCACCGAAGGGTTCGGTGGGCTCTGGTTGCTGCAGCTGTTGCAGCGGAGTGTGCCTGTCGGAGGGGTCCGACAGTACACGATGACTGAGTTGTACTGAAGGGTTCGGTACTTTGGGCGGTACACCGGAGTGTGTATCGGAGGTTACTTAACCGGAGAGGTCTCTGGGGTACTGGATACACTTGTCTGTCTGTCTGTGTTGCGTAGGTGACTTCAGAGGCGACGGACAGTTCGTAGCAAGTGAACCTGGGTCAAGCGGGAGGCTTGATGCTAGGGGAGCAGGGAGCTCCGTCACGAAGGCTGTGAAGGGGTCGAGGTCGGACCTCGGGTCGAGGTGCGCGAGGAGAAGGCAGTAAGAGCAGAGTGTGACTCCGAGTGAAGGTACCCCGAGACGAAGTCCTTGGAGGCGAGGGACTTCAAAGGGTACTCCGAATGGAGTGACTTCGAAGTATGGTGGACTAAGTCCTCAGCAATGAGGCAAGGTGTTTGAAGTGTGCTCCAGAGGGAGACACTCGAAGGTATACCCGACGAAGGTCTCAGAAATCGAGGTGCATCAAAGGCATGATCCGGGTGAGGATCGTCGAGGAGTGTGCTCGGGGAGAGACACTATGACGAAGTGCTCATGAAATGCTTCATGCGGAGGCCTTGGACGTAGGAGGGACTTCGAAGGGTGGTACTCCGAAGGTGGGGCTGGCTCCAGAGTGAGGCTGACTTGAGGTACTTCGGCCTTGCATGGCTTCGGTACACGGACTGACGGAGTTCGAGCTGGGAGAAGCTGCGAAGCCGTGGTGGTCCACTCCGAAGGTGTTGGTGCGAAGGCCCAAGGGTTTTGATGGCTTCGGCTCAAAACCGTCACTATATCGAAGGCTGACTTCGGTGAAGCAAAGGCCGTTAGGCTCAAGGCCTCTCACCGAAGCTACCGCACCTCTCGCGTGCGAAGGGGGGCTTCAGAAGGGTCCAAAATTGCAAAGGCTGACATCGTCTGCTCTGCAAAAGCTGGTGTTGTCCCCTCTGCGAAGCTGACAAAAGAAGCCTCCAAATAAGGTAGACTACCAGTTGTACCCCCTGTTCTGGTGAGACAAAAACAGTGTAAACCCTAGGGGTAAAGTAGTCTATTCATAGGGCTGAATAGTGCCTATAAATAGTGGAGGCTGGCTAGGTCACATCAACACTTTGAGAAGTCATTTTTGAGCTCCTGTGCTAGCCAGCACATAATCTTGTATTCATCCTGTGAGTTCATTTTGTGTTCCCTGTTCAAGCAATGAAGCTTTGATTCTGTTTTCTTTCTCTGCTTGAACTTGTATGCATACTTCTCTGCATGTTTTGATTTCTCTGTGCACCATCTTCTTGTGAGTTTTTCTGGAGAGGTGTGAGAAGTCTGTCTGGGTGAAGTGTGTTTTTCAGTGTCTGTTCGCTCTGTGTAAACCGGAGGCTAGGCTCTCTGATTACTAGAGAAGCACTATCTCTGTGCTGAATCGAAGCCCGTTTTTCTTCCCTTGTCGAAGTCCTTGGCGAAGTCTGTTTTAGTGTGCGTTTAGACCTTCGAAGTACGAAGCCTAGCACCAGTTGCTGTCGCTGAGTATTTGGTCGAAGTCCGTAGAGGGAAGTCTGCTCTTGCGAAGGGTGTAGTGCGAAGCCTGCTCGAAGGCACCCAGTGTGCGGAGCCTGCACTGCCTTAGCAGAGTTGATCGAAGTCCTCAGAGGAAAGTCCACTCTTGCGAAGGGTGAAGTGCGAAGCCTGCTAGAAGGCACCCTGTGTGCGGAGCCCGCACTGACTTAGCAGAGCTGAATTTTCGGGGTTGTGGGTGGAGCGAAGTCTTCTTGTCTTCGAACTTTTGCTCCTTGCGAAGCCTGTTTTCAGAGCTGTAAAATACCTCCGAACCAGAACTTCAAAGGGTGTGTTTGAAGCCTGTTCCGCAGAAGACCTTAAAAGCTCACATTCACCCCCCCTCTGGTCACCGTTTCTGGTGCAACAATTGGTATCAGAGCGGGTTAAGATCACCAGTTGACCTTAACCGGTTTTGTGATCTGTTGGCGACATGGACAGAGTTAGTAAAATACCTCTGTTCGATGGGACGGACTTTGCATACTGGAAGGTGCGCATGGAGGCTTACTTGCTAAGCTAAGGAAATGCAATTTGGGAGATTGTGGACTCACAATACTCCATACCTAAAACTCGCACCTCTCAAACAGAGAAGGATCAGTATAATGCCAACTCCAAGGCAAGAAATATACTGTTCATTGGTTTGAGTAGAAGTGAGTTTGATAGGATGCAACACTTTAGGACTGCTAGGGAAATTTGGACTACACTCACTATTTTTCATGAGAGCTCTACACTGATTAAGGCTAGGCGCCAAAGCACATACAATCAACAGTATAAGTTGTTTGTGCAGGTACCTGGTGAATCTATAGATGCCATGTTTTCTCGCTTTGATGCAATAGTGAGTAACTTGCGGTCCAACGGGACGCTTACTTACAATGATCATGATAGGGCTATCAAGCTTCTCTATGCTCTTGATCGTAGCATATGGGAAGTGAAGATATCCAGCATTGAGGAGTCCACGGGTTATGACACATTGACCTGTGATGAGCTCTTCAGCAAGCTGAAGTCCACAGAGATTGCCAAGGCATCTCTTGCAGTGCATAGGAACTCCTTGCCACAGCCATTGGCACTGGTTTCCAGCACTAGCCGTGGCACCACTGCAGAACCAAGCACATCTGGCACTTGTGTTATTGTAGATGGTTTTGCTTTGTCCTCCCTGGTCTCCGTCACACAGGAGTAGGTGGATACTCTGGATGATGATGAGCTTGCTCTCATTGCCAGAAGGTTCACCCGTTTTCATCATGAGAGACGGGATCAGAGGAGAGGTGGTTTTAGTGGTTGCTTTGAGTGTGGCAACACTTCTCACATCAAGGCCAATTGCCCTAAACTCAAGAAGAGAGATGAGAATGAGCGCCCCAGATACCACAAAAAGGAGAGGAAACCCTTTGTGAAGGGCAAGCGCGGCAAGGTGGCTAAGAGGGTAGCCAAAGCCGCTTCCAGAGCCTTTGTTGCTGCTCTCATTGACATCGACACTTCCTCTACTGAGGAGTCAAGCTCTAAGGAGGAGGAGTCCCCAAGGAAGGAGGAGAAGAAGGACAAGAAGGGACGAGACTTCACCGGCCTTTGCTTCATGGCCGACAGCGATCACAGCGGCGATGAGCTTGACTCATCTGAGGTACCTCTATCCTATGACAAGCTTTCAATCAAATTAGATGAACTGAATGAAGTAGTTCTTGGTCAGGATAGATTACTTGTGCAAGCCGCTAGAGATAGAAAAGACCTTAGACTTAGGGTAGAATCTGTTTCAACTAATTATGCCATGCTTAAGTCTAGGGTTAATGATGCTGAATGTGAATCTTGCACTGTTGTCATAGGTGAGCTTGCTCAGTTGCGTTCTATACATGCTCAAACTCTTTCCGAGCTTGAGACTGCACAGAAGCAGCTTTTGATGGTGCATTCTAGTCCTCATGATATAATTGAATGCATGAACTGTTCTTTATTACGTGAGAGCATTAATTTACGTGATAAGCATGTTCATGACTTAGAGGCTAGATTGGAGAGGGCCAGTAGTTCTAAGGATGTGCAACCTGTGTGACACTTGCATAACCCTTAAGGACCAGCTAGGCACTGTTAGAGAGCGAGCTGAGAACCTAATGACTGAAAATGAATACCTTCTTTCTGTGGTTAACAAATGCACTGAGGGAAAGGGTAGGATGGACTTGCTCTTGGCCAAAACCAAGATGTGTGCTGACAGAGCAGGGTTAGCTCTAGGTTTGGGTTTTGAGAGGATTTCTTCAGACAGTGAGAACAAAACTGTTTTTACCTCACCCACTACCCTAGAGAAAGAGAGAGCTCTGTTAGACACTCCATCAGCCAAAAAGCCTACCTGAACTCCGAAGAAAACCACTCCTCCCGCAAAGAAAATTCCTCCTAAGAAAACCACTCAGCAGAAGCCCAAGGAGCCTGTGAGGATTGCTCCTATGACCCATGAGAGTGCCCCTAGGAGAGTTTTTCATTGTTCCTACTGTCAGAGGGCGGGTCACTTGGTTGGGTTCTGTTTTCGTCGCATCAAGGATGAGCGACACTCTCAGGCGATGAGGTTCCAGAACATGCACTACCCATCTTTAGGTATGCATGAGTCTGAGTTGTACTCACGTCCTATTTTCCGTGGCTCCTTGTGCTTCTCGGAGAGGTTTTGCTCCTCGAGGTGTTTACCATGTTCCATATGGTGGTATACCCCGGGCGAGTAGCTTTGTACCTCGTCAGAGTAGGAGACCTCGTCATGCTTTTAGATCATAGCATGTAGGTAGACCTCGCACTTTGCATCATTCTGATTATCATGTGCGTAGACAGTCTATTTTTACTGTGCCTGCTACTCGTATCACTCAGTGATGGATGCCTCGTCATATCTTCACTCACCCCAGCACTGAGCGATCGAGATTTTCTTATCATGTGTAAGCGGCAGATCGAGGCTTGGAGGGCACGTGGATCATGGACTCCGGTTGTTCGCGCCATATGACCGGAGATGCAGCATGGTTCTCCAGCCTCACCACAACCAAGCAAAGGGAATATATCACCTTCGGCAACAATCGAAGGAGTAGAGTGAAAGGTAATGGTGTGGTGAGAATCAACTCGAATTTCACTCTCAAAGATGTTGCTTTGGTTGAAAACTTGGGATACAATTTGCTTTCTGTATCTCAATTGCTTGATGAGGGCTTCGAAGTGTGATTCCATCGCGATACTTCGCAAGTACTCAATTCTAATGGCGTTGTGGTTTGTAAGATCTTTAGAGTTGGGAGAGTTTTTGGAGCTGATTTTTCTGAGTCATGTTGTTCTTCTCATTGTCTTGTTGCACATTCTACTTCTGAGCTTCGGAAGTGGCATAGGAGACTAGGGCATAAGAGCTTTGAGTTGCTCGCTCGTCCGAGTGCCCTTGGTCTGATCTGAGGATTGCCCAAGCTCAAATTTGAGAAGAATTTAGTTTGTGCTCCTTGTCGACATGGAAAAATGATTGCCGCTTCACATTCGCCAGTCACCACGGTGATGACTGAGCAACCCGGAGAACTTCTCCACATGGACACTGTAGGTCCTTCTTTGGTTAGTTATTTAGGCGGCAAGTGGTATGTGCTAGTCATTCTCGATGATTTCTCTCGCTACTATTGGGTCTTCTTTCTTGCCAGGAAGGATGAAGTGTTTTCACACTTTTGGAGCTTGGCTTTTAGACTTTTCACTCAACTCCCTGGTGCATTGAAATTCATTCGAAGTGATAATGGCACTGAGTTCAAGAACAGTCTCTTTGTTGACTTTTGCATGGAGCATGGCATAGAAGATCAATTCTCTGCTCCGCGGGTTCCTCGGTAGAACGGTGTTGTTGAGAGAAAGAACCGCACTTTAGTTGAGATGGCTAGGACGATGCTCGATGAGCACAGGACTCCTAGAAAATTCTGGGCTGAGGCCATGAACACTGCATGTTACATCTCAAACCGAATCTTCTTGCGCTCAATTTTGAATTTGACATCTTATGAGCTACGTTTTGGGAGACAGCCCAAGGTTACTCATCTTCGAGTTTTTGGCTGTCGTTGCTTTATCCTAAAACATGGTAATTTGGATAAATTTGAGTCACGTTCTTTTGACGGGATCTTTTTGGGTTACACTACACATGGTCATTCTTATCGTGTTTATAATTTGGAGACTAACACTATCATCGAGTCATGTGATGTGACTTTTGATGAATCAACACCCTCTATTAGTTCTGCTCTTGAACAGGCAAATGAACACGATATGGAACAGACTATCTTCGAAGAAAAGATCCCGGAGATTTCGAGGATGAACCCCTACTACCCTCGACATCAACCCCCGAAGCCGACCCCACTTCGACCACTTCGGCACAAGGTCCCGAAACAACTACCTCGACATCGGTCATCTTGGACCACTCCAACGCACAAGTTGAGGGGGAGACTGCATCCCGCCACGAGGCTCCACACCATGTTCAAAGGATGCATCCTCCCGAGCAGATCATTGGTGAGCTTGATCAAAGGGTAACATGTTCTCATGCTCATTTCATTGATTTTCCTTTTGTTGCTTCTTTCGTGCCCTTAGATGTTAGTCATGCACTTTCTGATTCTAGTTGGATCAATGACATGCATGAAGAACTTGAAAATTTTGAGAGAAACCAAGTCTGGACTTTAGTTGATCCTCCACCAAATGTTCATTTCATTGGAACAAAATGGATTTTCAAAAACAAACAAGGGGAGGATGGGACTATAGTTAGAAACAAGGCTAGACTTGTAGCTCAGGGTTATTCTCAATTAGAAGGGATTGATTTTACTGAAACTTTTGCACTTGTTGCTCGTCTTGAGGCCATTAGGATTTTGCTTGCCTTTGCGACATCCGAGGGATTCAAACTCTATCAAATGGATGTCAAAAGTACTTTTCTTAATGGTTTCATAGGCGAAGATGTTTATGTAAAACAACCCCCTGGTTTTGAAAACCCCAAATACCCACATAAAGTCCTTAAACTTCATAAGGCTCTTTATGGACTCAAGCAGGCCCCTCGGGCATGGTATGACAGACTTAAGTCTTTTCTGCTTGAGCGGGGGTATTTGATGGGATCTGTTGATAAAACCATGTTCACTCTCAAGCATGGCAAAGATTTCCTCCTAGTCCAGATTTATGTGGATGATATCATCTTTGGTGGCTCTTCTCATGCTTTGGTTGCCGAGTTTGCAGATGCCATGAGCAGGGAGTTCGAGATGTCCATGATGGGCGAACTCACTTTTTTCCTTGGTTTGCAAATCAAGCAAAGCAAACAAGGTACTTTAGTCCACCAGACGAAGTACACCAAGGACCTGCTCAAGAAATTCGACATGATGAATGTGAAGCCCCTTGCCACTCCAATGGCTACATCTGTAGCATTGGATCCTGACGAAAATGGAGAAGCAGTAGATCAGAAGGAGTTCCGAAGCATGATCGACTCCCTCCTCTACTTGACTGCTACGAGGCCGGACATACACTTTGCAGTGTGTCTGTGCGCTCGTTTTCAGGCTTCACCATGAGCTTTGCACCGCCAAGCGGTAAAGCGCATTCTCAGGTATCTCAAACATACCTTAGAATTTGTCATTTGGTATTCGACGTCTTCCTCTTTGTGTCTTCGAGGTTATTCCGATACGGATTTTGCTGGGTGTAGGATTGATAGGAAGAGTACCTCAGGTACTTGTCATTTTCTAGGTACATCACTGGTTTGCTAGTCTTCCCGTAAACAGTCTAGTTGAGAAACCATGTTGAAGAATGTGGTTTTGATATTCCAAATGTGATGAGTGATTGTCAACGGAAGTAAATGGAAGGGAGAGATGAAGACCTGTCGAGTCTGAGGCGCATGTGACTCAGGTACACGAGCAGTGAGCGACGGCCGGGCAGAGGAGCTGCGGAGTCGGGCTGGCCCAATCCGGGTACATGGCTAGGAGCGGCAGATGATCCACTGGTCTGTTGACTGGGTTTGACTCAGGTACATGGGCGGCGAGCGATTGCCGGGCTGAGGGAGTTGCGGGGTCGAGTCGGCCCAATCCGGGTACCCGGTGCGAAGACGGTGGACGCTTTGTCAGTTTCGGCGTAAAACTGACAATCTATCATTAATTCGTTTTAGGATATTAATATTTAGTTTTTAAGTTTAAAATATTTTTATTCGAGTCAGTTAATTTTTCTAAGAATATTTTAGTAATTTTCGGAATTTATTTTAGAGTCAGTTTATTTTACCCGAGTGTAAAGTAGTCTTTTCATGTATTAGGATTTGCCTATAAATAGGCCCCTATCCCCTTGGGAATAGTTGACTGTTTTTTAATAGATCAATCTACAGTTCATTTTCAGTCTACCACCAAAAGTTTTTCGGATCTATTAATTTTTCTGCCATCGCCATCCTCGAAATCTTTCTCTGGTTCTTCGTGAGGGAGTTAGCAGCGTGGCCACCTCGTTACATCTCCGGCGTGGGCAGAAGGCTTTCATCCAGAAATTTCTACTCACTTAGAATCAAAATCCTTTTTGCCTTCCTAGCTGTTCATCGGATGATTTTTCCTGCGCAAGATCGAATACAGTGCAACGCAGTGTTTTGCCGGAATCCGCTACAGTCCTGTCAGCACGAGAACTGTTGATCATCCAGAAGCTGAATTCATCAGCGGTTCTTTCTGGAATATTATTTCTTCAGCGCATTTTTGCGTGAACAGCAGGCTGAAGTCTCACGGCTGTTGACGCAAAGTGGCGGAAGAAAAAAAAAACAATTCGGGTGGTGATTCGCAAAGTGCAGACAAGCAGCAGTCATTCGGCCGGTCGGACGAAAATTTTCACGGTGAGGTTTTTTTTTTTGCAAGATCGGCATCCTGGTAGTTTCTTTAATCTACTATTTTTTAGCAAATCAATTTTTAGATAATCATCTTCATCTGCTATTTTTCTGTTAGTCAATTAAATAAATGGTTAATTTTTAATTAGCAGTAAATTTGTTTTAGTAGTTTAGTAGATAATTTTTATCTGCTAAAAATTATTATCTACTTATTAATTATCTCATATTATTTATTTAAATATATTTGTTTAATTGATATTTTTCTAGCTATTGCGTATAATATTTTAGATTTAGTACTGAATTAATTTTAATGATCTGAGGCCTATAAAATTGATTAGAATTCTATTTCTAGATTAAAATATAAAAAGTTCATGTTTTATTCAGTAGTTTTTATTTACTACGGTATTTTTATTTAGATTATTTTTAATATCATTTTAATTAGGACATCGGTTTTGTTTTTAAGCCAGACAACTTTAATTTCAGTAATTTGTCTTGCTAATATTATTTGTCTGGTTAAGTTTGTTTGGGTGTTGGGATTAGATCTTAGTTTAGCAAGAAATTTTTAGGCGCCCATTCACCCCCCCTCTGGTCGCTACTTTCGGTCCTACAAGTGGTATCAGAGCGAGGTTAGGTTTTTCTAATATCTTAACCGATTCTAAAACCTAGGTAGTGACCATGACGTCTTCTGGTAAAATCTCATCCCTAGAAGCTTTTGGCTACACTTATTGGAAGACTCGCATGCGAGCATACCTTATGAGCCAGAGCTCGGACATATGGGAGATATGTGTTCATCCTAGTTTCACCATAACGACTATTGATGCGGATACTGCTGCAGATGTAATTACCCAACATCAAAATAATAGTAAGGCGGTGAACATTTTATTTTCTGGTCTAGGTCCTAGTGAGTTCGAGCGTGTTAGCCATCTCACCACTGCTAGAGAGATCTGGGCTACCCTCCAGGCACACCATGAGGGGACAACTCAGGTCAAGGCTAGGTTATATCAGACCTACCGGCGTGAGTATGAAAATTTCTCACAGAAGCCGGGTGAGACTGTTGAGGCTTTGTTTGGTCGTTTTCAATCGATCATTAACAAGCTTCGCGTTAACAAGGCCGAGCATGATCAGCTGGTCTCAGATCATGAGCAGACGCTTAAAGTACTCCATACCTTGGACCCTAAGATCTGGGAGATCAAGGTTTCTTCTATTGTTGAGAGCGCGTCCTATGATACCTTGACCGTCGCAGAGCTTTTTAGTAAGCTCAAGGCCTCAGAGGTCGATATTCAGTTGAGATCAAATCTCACTGATTCTGTCTCAAAGACTCTCGCGCTTGCGACACCGTCAGCTGATCCTAATGCCATGAGTTGTACTGCCTTTTCCTTGATGTCTATCTCCGAGGAACAACTTGATACTCTAGGAGATGATGATTTGTGCTTGTTTAACAACCGGGTGCGACGTGTCTATGATAAGCGAATGTTTAAGAGACACAGCACAAAATCCAGATGTTTTGAGTGTGGTGACCCAGGTCATCTTATCGCCGACTGTCCCAAGCAGAAGAATTACAATAAGGGATCTGGCGGCAACTCCTACAACTCCGGCAAGTACGACAACTCCACGAAGGGCAAGCCCAAGACAAGGTTCTTTCGAAAGGCTCTGAAAGATTACAGGCGTGAGAACAAGAAGCGAGACAAGACCTTCTTTGCCGACATGGAGAAAAGATACTCCAAGAGATCCTCGTCTTCCTCATCGTCTTCAAGTTCAAGTGATGAAGATATCATGATCAGGAAGGGAAAGGACAGGGACAATCCGGCGGGCCTCTGTTTCATGGGCTTCGGGGACAAGATGAAGAGTCGCTCACGTCACAGCCGAAGACCCCACAAGAGCTTCTGCTCAATGGCTCTTGGGGAGAAGAAAGAGAAGGACTCCTCCGACGACTCCGATGATGACGACGATGAGAATGCATCTTCCTATGAACAAGAAGTTGTTAATTTACTAGAACAGAACAGTCAGGAGTTGAAGTATAGGGAGAAACTGCTTAGAGGGGTTAAGAAGAGGATAGATGAGCTTGAGAGTGAGCTTGCCACAGCAAATGGCAAGATTGAGAGTCTGTCTTCTTCCCCTTGCTTGGGTGATAGTGGTGAGTGCCCTAACTGTGAGGTGCTGTTGTGTGACCTGACGACTCTTAAGTCCAGGTACACAGAAAGAGTAGATGAGAGAGACGCTTTGGCCACTGAGCTTGAGAGCGCTCAGCAGGAGCTAAAAGATGCTCATGCCACTGTCGTCACACCTTGTGTAGACTGCCCATCTCATTTAGCTAGTATAGTCGAGCTGAGAGCCAAGAGTGATGAGCAGTTGTGCGAGTTAGCTAGAGTGAGAGCTGAGTTGGAGAAGACTAAGCTAGAGCTTGAGACCTTGTCAGTTCCATCGACTGTTTGTGAGAACTGTCTATCCATTAGAATGGAGTTGATCAAGCTAAAGCTGAGAAGTCTGTCGAAGTTGATAAAGAGTGTGAGATCTGTTTGTCTCAGGTGGAGGTGTTAGCTTCTTTGAGAGAGGAGCTAGCTAATGTTCAGAATGAGAACTTTTACCTCCATTCAATCCTGAGTTGGATCAGTGCTAAAGAGCCACAACTCGGCATGATGATCCAGCAGTTCAAGAGACAAGATGGTTTTGGGGTAGGTTACACATATACCAAGGCTGATTTTGAGAGCGCCATTAGCCGTACAGTGGAGTGGAGTAAGATGACTCCCGAACAGAGATATCCCAAGACTCACTCCACTGAGTCTTTTCAGGCTAGTCAGCCCAAGGATGGAGTGATCCAAGAACAACCTAAAGCTCCACCTAAGAAGCAGATCTGGGTTCCTAAGCCTAAAACTCTTCACACTTCTCTTGATTCTTTACCTGGACCCTCTCACACCAAAGATGATACACCAAACACCACAAAGCCTAAGAATCCCAAGCCTCAACCACATACCAAGAAGCCTACCTATCACTGTGAGTTTTGTCAGAGAGACGGGCATCTTGAGGAGTTTTGCTTTAGGAGGAAGCGGGTTGAGCGAGCAGAGAGAGCTCGAGGTGGGCAGGAGAAGTTCTACCAGCAGGGGGGTAGACAGAGAGTCCATCGACGTAGAGAGAGGCTAGAGGCCAGGCCACGTCGTGTAGGTGGTGGTAGAGGAGACGGTTTTTATGATCATGCTCCGGAGGGTGGTTTTCGTTCCGGCGGAGCTCCATATCGTTATGGATATGGTTTTGGACCTCATGGCCGTGATTTTAGGAAGAATAGAGGACTGCGCTTTGATTCAAGCTTTAGTCCAAACTCATATGATTCCTTTTGCTTTCCTACATACGCGCAGATGGCTCGCCACTGGTTCAACACTTTTACTAAACCTGGCATTGGACCGTTTGGTCCCACTCATGATTATTGATCATGTTTTGGGAGTTGTGTATCCTTTTTAGGATATTTTGAGTCATCTTTTCATTGGTGTCAGTTTTTTATTTTCTTCTTTATTTTTATTATTGAGTCTTTTTGTGTGCGTTCATATCATGTATAATCATTAGTCACATTTTGAGCTTGCTTCTGCTATATGATTAATCTGCTTTACTTTCTCTAGCTAGTATATGTTTTTGATTACTTGTCGATGATCATGTTCTGGTTCAGTTCACATGATATATATGATATTGTCATATGCATGGCTTTTATGCTTTAAAATTGAAAAAAATGATCACCATTGCTTTTGGTAACTAGCATGTGTAGGCTGAATGCTTTCGCTATCTTTTACATGCCTTGTAGCTAGATCCTTACTTAGATGCAGATACGCAACTTGGACATTTATATGCTTTAAATATGAAAATGTGCTATAAAAATGATAAAAATTCAGAAAAATGAAAAATTTATGCATTTTTTATGATTATCAGAAAATATCCAGGTGGGTTTGCTTTGTCGCATTGCATTGTTCTGGACTGCTTACCATAGCACTTTGGTATGAACTAGGACGCTGTAATGTATGCCAAGACCAATGTCTTAAGCTTCTAATGGTCCAGTTTTGGCTTAGGCTTGACTTGGTCGGTTAGCATAAGGTTTGACATGCAAATAACCCCTGGCAGAAATGAAAAAGAAATAATCAAAAAAAAATCTGAAAAATTTAAAAAGATGACAAGTTTGCTAAAGCACTTTGTTTTTGGACAATGCTTATCTTGGTAGATATCAGTTAGCTTTTGCATATCATGCTTTACTTTGCTTGTTAACTAGAAAATGTGGTGATGCTTTTGTTTTGCAAAAAAAATCAAAAAATGCGTGCTAATGACTTTCTTAAGATATCATCTATTGCACTGATCATGTCATGTATCTTAGACAGTATATCTTTCGCTATACCTGTTAGATGTTGTTATTGCAGTTAATCATATCTAAGAAGCATGCTTTTCACACTCCACCTGCACTCCATCTGCATTCATGGCATATTTTGAGGGGGAGCTGCATTTCAGGGGGAGTTTGTGTTTATGTCTCTTTAAAGTGCATTTAGTCTCACTTGATGAGTCCAATTGTCAACAAGGGGGAGAAATTTTGGAGTTTACTTTTAGTTTCCTTGTTGGTAATTCTGAGATTTGCACTTGTTTTTGAGGTTTTAATTTTGGTTAACCATAATGACCCATTTTTCTTTCTTGCTTCTGTTTGGCTTTTGGTCATTAGGGTTAAACTTTTAGTTTCTGTCTTCTATTTTCTTTTGTCTTTGTTTTTTTGTTTCCACATGTTTTGCAGGTTCTGGAGATGAGCTGAAAAGGATGTTGACAATGCACTCATCAAGGGGGAGATTGAGAAACCATGTTGAAGAATGTGGTTTTGATATTCCAGATGTGATGAGTGATTGTCAACGGAAGTAAATGGAAGGGAGAGATGAAGACCTGTCGAGTCTGAGGCGCATGTGACTCAGGTACACGGGCAGTGAGCGACGGCCGGGCAGAGGAGCTGCGGAGTCGGGCTGGCCCAATCCGGGTACATGGCTAGGAGCGGCAGATGATCCACTGGTCTGTTGACTGGGTTTGACTCAGGTACACGGGCGGCGAGCGATTGCCGGGCTGAGGGAGCTGCGGGGTCGGGTCGGCCCAATCCGGGTACCCGGTGCGAAGACGGTGGACGCTTTGTCAGTTTCGGCGTAAAACTGACAATCTATCATTAATTCGTTTTAGGATATTAATATTTAGTTTTTAAGTTTAAAATATTTTTATTCGAGTCAGTTAATTTTTCTAAGAATATTTTAGTAATTTTCGGAATTTATTTTACCCGAGGGTAAAGTAGTCTTTTCATTTATTAGGATTTGCCTATAAATAGGCCTCTATCCCCTTGAGAATAGTTGACTGTTTTTTAATAGATCAATCTACAGTTCATTTTCAGTCTACCACCAAAAGTTTTTCGGATCTATTAATTTTTCTGCCATCGCCATCCTCGAAATCTTTCTCTGGTTCTCCGTGAGGGAGTTAGCAGCGTGGCCACCTCGTTACATCTCCGGCGTGGGCAGAAGGCTTTCATCCAGAAATTTCTACTCACTTTGAGAATCAAAATCCTTTTTGCCTTCCTAGCTGTTCATCGGATGATTTTTCCTGCGCAAGATCGAATACAGTGCAACGCAGTGTTTTGCCGGAATCCGCTACAGTCCTGTCAGCACGAGAACTGTTGATCATCCAGAAGCTGAATTCATCAGCGGTTCTTTCTGGAATATTATTTCTTCAGCGCATTTTTGCGTGAACAGCAGGCTGAAGTCTCACGGCTGTTGACGCAAAGTGGCGGAAGAAAAAAAAAACAATTCGGGTGGTGATTCGCAAAGTGCAGACAAGCAGCAGTCATTCGGCCGGTCGGACGAAAATTTTCACGGTGAGGTTTTTTTTTTGCAAGATCGGCATCCTGGTAGTTTCTTTAATCTACTATTTTTTAGCAAATCAATTTTTAGATAATCATCTTCATCTGCTATTTTTCTGTTAGTCAATTAAATAAATGGTTAATTTTTAATTAGCAGTAAATTTGTTTTAGTAGTTTAGTAGATAACTTTTATCTGCTAAAAATTATTATCTACTTATTAATTATCTCATATTATTTATTTAAATATATTTGTTTAATTGATATTTTTCTAGCTATTGCGTATAATATTTTAGATTTAGTACTGAATTAATTTTAATGATCTGAGGCCTATAAAATTGATTAGAATTCTATTTCTAGATTAAAATATAAAAAGTTCATGTTTTATTCAGTAGTTTTTATTACTACGGTATTTTTATTTAGATTATTTTTAATATCATTTTAATTAGGACATCGGTTTTGTTTTTAAGCCAGACAACTTTAATTTCAGTAATTTGTCTTGCTAATATTATTTGTCTGGTTAAGTTTGTTTGGGTGTTGGGATTAGATCTTAGTTTAGCAAGAAATTTTTAGGCGCCCATTCACCCCCCCTCTGGTCGCTACTTTCGGTCCTACACTAGTGTTGCACAATCGACGGCTGAGGCCAAATATGTTGCTGCAGCTAGCTGTTGCTCTCAGATTTTGTGGATGGTTTCCACTTTGCGGGATTTCGGGTTAGATTATAAGAGTGTTCCACTTTTCTGTGATAACACTAGTGCTATTTGTATTGCAAACAACCCGGTTCAACATTCCAGAACCAAACACATTGATGTGCGATATCATTTTCTCAGAGATCATAATGAGAAGGGTGATATTGAACTTCAATATGTTGATACCCAACACCAGCTAGCCGATATTTTCATAAAACCTCTCGATGCTTCTTGTTTTGCCTACTTGCGTGGAGAACTTGGTGTTTGTCACCCTTACGGCATTTTGTGAGGGGAAGCAGATTTTGATTGTTTTGCATATGCTCATTGTGTGTGAAATTGCATTTACATCTTTTGCACTTATATGCCTGTTTTTAATTCATGAAATCATGTCAGCTCAGCTCTATTTAATATATCTGAAATATTTTGTGCATGATTTTTCTTTCCAAAATCAAATCATGATCACTACTTAGTCTTGAATCTAGCATGAGGACTGCTTTATCTATCTTTTATCTGCTTGATAGCAAGACTCCTTTTCCCTGGATTCTAACCGTTGCAACTTGAAAAATTGGATTCATTGATATTCATCAAAGTGCTAAAAATTTGTTCATTTAATTAAAAATTCAAAAATCCATGATTTGCATGCTTCAAGTGAAAAGATCCAGGTGGGTTTGTTTGTCGCACTAGTCTATTCTAGACTGCTTACCATTGCACATTGGTCTGAACTGGGATAGTATAGTGTATGCCAAAATCACCACCTTAAGCTTCTGATGGCTTTCATGCCTAGGCTTGGCCTAATTGGAAAGTATAAGGTAGACAAACAAATAACCCCTGACACTATGAAAAGAACAACAAATTCATTGATCATCAAGTTTGCTTTTACTGCTCCACTTGAACTGGACTTGTCTGTCTAGAGTAGAAATTGACTAGCTTTGTGCAGTCCCTGCTTTACTTGTCTAGTTCCCTTAATTGAGTGGTGATGCTTTTATTTCAAAATGATAAAATCACATGTTGTCATCTTGTTTTTAGAATGTTGAATTGAGCTGAGCACATGAAACTTGGTATTAAAGTTGGCATATTTTTGCTTTATATGACTTTGCAATTCTGCAAGTTTCAAAGCTTTGCATCTTTCGAATGCTCCTTGATGCTTGCATTGCCAAAGGGGGAGAAATTGTTGAGTTCTCTGCAGCAAAAAGGGGGAAAATTAACTCAGGGGGATTTTTTATCTTGCGAAGGGAAGTTTTGCCAAAGGGGCTTTTACTCTGTTGAAAAAGGGGGAGGAAAATTCTTTTGTCAAGTGACATGATTTGGCTCGTTTCTGAGTTTTTATGGTCACTTGTGTGCTGAATTTTTTCAAATTTTCTTGAACTTGAATTTGGTTGTCAATGCACTCATCAAGGGGGAGATTGAGAAACCAAGAGTTGGTTTCGGAGTCTGTGATGAGTGATTGACAAATTTTATCCTCTGATTCGAGGGGGTCCCTCCTAAGGGGTTCGGAGGTTGTTTCATCGAAGGGTTCGGTGGGCTCTGGTTGCTGCAGCTGTTGCAGCGGAGTGTGCCTGTCGGAGGGGTCCGACAGTACACGATGACTGGGTTGTACCGAAGGGTTCGGTACTTTGGGCGGTACATCGGAGAGTGTATCGGAGGTTGCTTACCCGGAGAGGTCTCCAGGGTACTAGATACACTTGTCTGTCTGTCTGTGTTGCGCAGGTGACTTCGGAAGCGACGGACAGTTCATAGCAAGTGAACCTGGGTCAAGCGGGAGGCTTGATGCAAGGGGAGCAGGGAGCTCCATCACGAAGGCTGCGAAGGGGTCAAGGTCGGACCTCGGGTCGAGGTGCGCCAGGAGAAGGCAGTAACTGCGGAGTGTGACTCTGGGTGAAGGTACCCCAAGACGAAGTCCTCGGAGGCGAGGCACTTTGAAGGGTACTCTGAATGGAGTGACTTCGAAGTATGGTGGACAAAGTCCTCAGCAATGAGGCAAGGTGTTCGAAGTGTGCTCCGGAGGGAAACACTCGAACGTATACCCGACGAAGGTCTCAGAAGTCGAGGTGCATTGAAGGCATGATCCGGGTGAGGATCGTCGAGGAGTGTGCTCGGGGAGAGACACTGCGACGAAGTGCTCATGGAATGCTTCATGCGGAGGCCTTGGACGAAGGAGGGACTTCGAAGGGTGGTACTCCGAAGGTGGGGCTTCGGAGTGAAGCAGGCTTCAGAGCGAAACTGGCTCCAGAGTGAGGCTGACTCCGGAGCGAGGCAGGCTCCGGAGTGAGGCTGACTTGAGGTACTTCGGCCTTGCATGGCTTCGGTACACGGACTGACGGAGTTCGAGCTGGGAGAAGCTGTGAAGCCGTGGTGGTCCAGTCCGAAGGTGTTGGTGCGAAGGCCCAAGGGCTTTGATTGCTTCAGCTCAAAACTGTCACTGTATCGAAGGCTGACTTTGATGAAGCAAAGGCCATCAGGCTCAAGGCCTCTCACCGAAGCTACCGTACCCCTCGCGTGCGATGGGGGGCTTCAGAAGGGTCCAAAACTGCAAAGGCTGACATCGTCTGCTCTGCAAAAGCTGGTGTTGTCCCCTCTGCGAAGCTGACAAAAGAAGCCTCCAAATAAAGTAGACTACCATTTGTACCCCCCTGTTCTGATGAGACAAAAACAGTGTAAACCCTAGGGGTAAAGTAGTCTATTCACAGGGCTGAATAGTGCCTATAAATAGTGGAGGCTGGCTAGGTCACATCAACACTTTGAGAAGTCATTTTTGAGCTCCTGTGCTAGCCACCATATACTCTTGTATTCATCCTGTGAGTTCATTTTGTCTTCCCTGTTCAAGCAATGAAGCTTTGATTCTGTTTTCTTTTTCTGCTTGAACTTGTATGCATACTTCTCTACATGCTTTGATTTCTCTGTGCACCATCTTGTTGTGAGTTTTTCTGGAGAGGTGTGTGAGAAGTCTGTCTGGGTGAAGTGTGTTTTTCAGTGTCTGTTCGCTCTGCGTAAACTGGAGGCTAGGCCTCTCTGATTACTAGCGAAGCACTATCTCTGTGCTGAATCGAAGCCAGTTTTTCTTCCCTTGTCAAAGTCCTTGGCGAAGTCTGTTTTAGTGTGTGTTTAGACCTTCGAAGTACGAAGCCTAGCACCAGTTGTTGTCACTGAGTATTTGGTCGAAGTCCGTAGAGGGAAGTCTGCTCTTGCGAAGGGTGTAGTGCGAAGCCTGTTCGAAGGCACCCAGTGTGTGGAGCCTGCACTGCCTTAGCAGAGTTGATCGAAGTCCTTAGAGGGAAATCCGCTCTTGCGATGGGTGAAGTGTGAAGCCTGCTCGAAGGCACCCTGTGTGCGGAGCTCGCACTGACTTAACAGAGCTGAATTTTCGGGGTTGTGGGTGGAGCGAAGTCTTTTTGGCTTCGAACTTTTGTTCCTTGCGAAGCCTGTTTTCGGAGCTGTAAAATACCTCCGAACCAGAACTTCGAAGGGTGTGTTCGAAGCCTGTTCCGCAAAAGACAGAATTAAAACAGAAGGCTATTTTTAGTCTGAAATTTTAAAAGCTCTCATTCACCCCCCCTCTGGTCGCTGTTTCCGGTCCAACAGGGTCTGAAAGTCTCAACTAGACGCCGGAGTGCCAGAAGATCTTCGATGATATCAAAGAGTACCTCGGAAGCCTATCGACACTTACTGTGCCCCTCCCGGAAGAAACTCTCCTTCTTTATCTTGCAGCAATGGGCTCCGCAGTAAGTGCAGTATTGGTTAGAGAAGTTGAGCTTAAGGGAAAGCTGGTGCAAAACCCAGTTTATTTCGTATCAGAAGCTTTGTCCGGAGCAAAGACAAGATACTCCGAGCTCGAGAAATTTGCTTATGCTTTAGTAATGGCCTCGTGGAAGCTAAGGCATTACTTTCTAGCACATAACCTAATCGTTCCTACCTCGTATCCCCTTGGTGATATGCTTCGGAGAAAAGATTCTATGGGTAGGATCGGAAAATGGGCTGTCGAGCTAGCCCCCTTCGAATTTCCTTCATGGCGAGAACATCTATCAAATCTCAGATCATAGCTGACTTCGTAGCAGAGTGAACTCCATCTGCAGTCTGGGCTCCGGAAGAACCCTCCGATGGTCTATGGACAATTTTTTCTGACGGAGCCTATCAGGCATCTGGTGCCAGAGCTAGAGCTGTAATAATATCGCCGTCAGGAAAAAAGGCCATGTATTCTGTGAGGCTCAACTTTAAGACCACCAATAATATCGCAGAGTATGAAGGAATCTTGCTAGGCCTCCAAAAGGCAAAGGCACTTGGAGCAGCAAGGATAATAATTAAAACAGATTCCCAAGTCGTCGCGGGGCATGTTGACAAAAGCTTTCAAGCAAGGAACCCACATAAAGCAAAGTATCTGGAAGAAATCCGCAAGACAGAAGCAATATTCAAAGGATTCTCTGTTCGAAGTATCCCTCGAGTAGATAATGAACTTGCAGACATTCCGGCGAAGGCTGCAGCCGGAGCATTGGACCTCCTGGAGGGTGCTTTCTATGAATAACTAGTCAAGCCTACAGTAAATCAATTACCCTCCGCAGAAGTCCTTTGCATCCCAGCCACAGATTGGCGGGCTCTGATAATGGATGTCTTGCAAAGCAGCGCAGTTTCGTCGGAAGGTCCGGATTTCCAAAAGTTGCAAGCAAGGGCTCGAAATTATAAGCTTGTTAATGGAATGTTATACAAAGCCAGAGTTTGTTCTCCCCTACTCCGGTGCATCTCACAACCTGAAGGCCAAGATATACTTCGGGATATTCATGAAGGTTTATGTGGAAGCCACCTAGCCCCCCGTGCTCTAGCAGGAAAGACACTTCGGTAGGGGCTCTACTGGCCGACAATTGTAAGAGATGCGGAGGAATTGGTTCAAACCAGTCAAGGATGCCAGTGGATGGGAAGACAGAGCCACCGTCCACCAGCACCACTTCAAGTTATTGCCCCGGTGTGGCCAATGGCACGATGGGGAATGGATCTCATCGGCCCTTTTCCAATGGCAAAAGGCAGCTTAAAGTTTGTAGTAGTAGCAATTGAGTATTTTTCTAAGTGGGTTGAAGCCGATCCCCTAACTGCTATCACTTCAAGAAATGTGCAAAAATTATTCTGGCAAAATATCATATGCAGGTTCGGAGTGCCAAGGGAGCTAACTGGGGATAATGGAACCCAGTTCGAAGCCGAAACTTTTAAAGAATTTTGTGAAGAACTGAGCATCAAGTTATGTTTCGCATCAGTTCTCCATCCACAATCCAACGGAGCCATCGAGCGAGCCAACGGGAATATTCTCTCCGGTCTGAATAGAAGGATTGTCGGGTTGGCCAAGGGGCTGTGGACCGAAGAACTCCCTAAGATTCTATGGTCCATTCGGAGCACTCAAGCTAGGTACACAAGCTTCACCCCATCCAGGCTGCTATTCTGAGATGAGGCCATGTCTCCTACGGAGCTCAAGGGTGGATCCCTTCGCGTAGTAGAACCTGGAGATGAAGACGAGAGAAACACTTCGCTGGACTTGTCAGAAGAAACAAGGCTTCGAGCATTCACCAATCTGACGAAGTACCAAGACCAAACAAAAACATGGTATGACCCGAAGATAAAGCTGAACGAGCTTAAGCCAGGTCATTTAGTTTTGCGAAGTGTAATAGCTCCGGGGAAGCTAGGAAATAAATGGGAAGGATCCTATATTATCCTACGCTCAGGGTGCCCCGGCTCATTTAAATTAGCTAATTTACAAGGGGAAGAGTTGAAGCATGCATGGCATGTGGAGCACCTTAAATGTTATTACGCTTAGGGGCTCATTGTAATCAATTGTAAAAGTTCCTTTCTAAATAAAAGTGGAGGTTTGAATCTTGTTTGCTCTTCGAATATCCCATACTCCTGGTGGACGCATCAGGAGAATGGAGATGCTTGCGAAGTCAAGCATCTTTCCAAGAACACAGACAATGGCCTTTGAACCATTGGTTCAATGACTTCGTTGCCAGCCTGTGGATTCCAGGCTCTGGCTTGTTAGGATCCGTAGAAGAGTCTAAGTACTTTAAAAGAACAGATTTCCGGCCTCCGGGTTCGAAGCATCTATAAAACAGCCGAAGGTGGCCAGCCTGCGGATTCCAGGCTCCGGCTTGTTAGGATCCGTAGAAGAGTCTAAGGACATTAAAAGAACAGATTTTCGGCCTCCGGGTTCGAAGCATCTGTAAAAGAGCCGAAGGTGGCCAGCCTGCGGATATAGGCTCCGGCTTGTTAGGATCCGTAGAAGAGTCTAAGGACTTTAAAAGAACAGATTTCCGGCCTCTGGGTTCGAAGCATCTTGTAGGACCGAAAGTAGCGACCAGAGGGGGGGTGAATGGGCGCCTTAAAAATTCTTTCGAATCAATGGCCTGTTCCCAATACCCAACGCACCTCAAAAGACTAAGAAGCAGAAAATAAACAGAAGGCCTAAGTCTAAGGGAATCTAGACTAGAAGCAACTGATGTCAAACAGAGAATTATTAAAAACGTGCAACTAGGCAGATGAACACTGTGTAACAGGCCTAAACTTCCCAATGAAATGATCTAAGTATATGTAAGGTGAAATGAGAAGTTACCGTCCAAATTTGTCTCCTGTTCGGAACTTGGCGAAGCCTGCTTCGCCTGTCGAGGTCTGCTTCGGAGATGATTGTCGAAGACTGCTTCGCTGGTCGAAGCCTGCTTCGGAGGTTGGTGTCGAAGCCTGCTTCAGAGGTCAGTTGCGAAGCATGTCGAAGATGCCGAAGGTGTTTTGGTCTAGCCTAGTACGAAGAGGCAGGGAGCGAAGTATGCTTCGAAGCGAAGTATGACAATGCCGGAGCCTGCTTCGAAGTATGTACTTCGAAGGCAAGACTTCGAACACAGCTTCGAACCAAGTACTTCGTCGCCAAACCTTCGAAGAAAAATACTTTGAACACACCACACAGACGGACTACCTTCGAACAAAGAAGCGAAGCCTGTCACACGACAGAGAAACCAAACTCGAAGTCTACACTTTACCTTCGGAAAGAGTGAACTTCGAAAAGAGAAGCGAAGGCTGACACGCGACAGAGAAATCAAAACAAAGTCTATCAGAGTGATTAGCTTCGAAGCTAACTTCGAAGCCCGACGAAGTAACGACTTCGAATAGCTCGTGACTGAGAACACCTTCGCAAGGTCTATCGAAGTATGTGAAGCTGACAGAGTGCAAAGTGTTCTGTGAAGCTAGACACAGCCCAAAGATGAAGCAGAGGTTCAAGCGAAGCCTTCGAAGAAGTTAGATCGAAGCCTTCCTCACGGAGCTGAGGGGCTTCGAACAGAGAGGGGGCTTCGGTAGAAAAGCAGCCAGAAAAGGTACTTAGCCTAGTCTACTTCGATCAAAAAGGCTACGCAGAAAAGCAAAAGCTGGCACTAGAACACTGTTTCTACAGTGAACGAGTACTACTTGCAATAGCAAGAACTAGTACATCGGGCATGAAGAACACAGCCAACAAAAGACCAAACGGTGAACAAAAATGCACTCGGTACTCAAAGATTCTGATTCGCAAGCACTGACCGCATGCCTTGCTCTCAACAGGGAACAAAAACTCATTGCATTAATGAAGAATCAACTTGTTGCATGCGTGAAAACAAGGCTTTGGCGGCGCACAGAACCAGGAAGGGAAGAGAAATAGCACAGAAACAAAAAGTGACCCAAAGAATGATGAAAAAGTGATTTCATAAAAATGGGTACCCAAACCCTAGGGATTGGGGTCCTATTTATAGGCTCCCAACACTAGGAATATTCCTCCTGCCCCTTAGGGTTTTTACAGACGCAAGAAATAAAGGAAAAGACTCTACTGCCCTTAGGTATTTTTACAAACAAGACTGACTGACTGTGGGCCTAGAGTTACAGATGACTTATCCGGAAGCTCAGCTTTCGTAGCGACTACGGCTTCTCTTCTGGACAGTCGGATACAAGATCAACGGTTGTCAGTTTTGCGCTGAAACTGACAAAGCCTCCACCGACTTTGCACCAGGTACTCGGATTGGGCCGGCTCGACTCCGCAGCTCTCTCAGCCCAGCAATCGCTCACCGCCCGTGTACCTGAGTCAGTCCTGGTCAACAGCCTAGTGGGTCTTCTACTGCTTCTGGCCCATGCACCCGGATTGGGCCAGCCCGACTTCGCAGCCTCCTCTGCCCGACAGTCGCTCGCTGCCCGTGTACCTGAGTCACACGCGGCCAATGAAACAGCAGATCTCTTCTCTTCTTCAGTCCTCTTTGACTATCGTTGACAATGACTCATCACTTCTGGAGCCATGAGGCCCACGCTATTCAGCATGGCTCCTCACATCTATAAAAGAGTTGAATGTGACCAAGCAATAAGGTTTCAAGGGTCTGGCCAATGAAACACTTTTAAAGTCCTAAGCGACTACTATGGGAGCTTACAAGTATAAACTCAGCTCCGAAACTTATAAATATCATAATACGAACGCATAGTTCGAAGAACTCTACGAAAAAGTAAAGTATGATTACCAAGTGTTGTGTGAAGCATTAGATTGTTATACAAATCATTGTGTCTGACGAACCCTATCGCAACGCGTATGGTCCCTCACCCACAAGGAGGGGCAGGGCAGTAAGGAACAACAAGATGCTTTCGAAGCAATTTATATTAATTGAATAATAACACTTTTACATTAAGAGAAAATTTGGTCTAAGCCTAGATAAAATCGGAGACCCATCTGACCTCTAGAACTACTTCTAAGGCTACTTCGCCCTTCGGAGCTCGAAGTCGTCAGGACTGTCTTCTTAGTTCAAGTGCTCTTCTTCTTCGAAGCTCGCAGTTTTTTCTGCTCCTCTTGAAGTTCATCCCAAGTCAGAAGCCTTTCAGAGCTAGCCTCTATAGGGTCTTCGGCCTGGTACTCCGAGTTAGACCAATCTACGTACTCAGAGGATGAAGATGTTTTTCCTTTTCCTCTTCTTTGATATAAGCTAAGACTTCGTGGCGAACGTCGGGTGTTATCTCCCCTTGATCTCCGCGAGGAACAGAGAAGCGTGAGAGCCGATAAGGCCTTAAGCTTTCGAGGACTGTCCACTGCCGACGGAGCTCTTCATTAAGTTCCAGTACTTCGAAGTCAAGCTCCGAAGGACATGGCAAAACCTAAAAGAATAAACATCCAAACAAACTCCTCATTTATAAACTTTTCATTCATTAATGCAAGGGGCTTTACAAGATTTCTTGTACACTTTTAAGCGCCCTATAGGACTAGACCTGATGGTCGTTTGGCGGAGCAGGGGGTGTCAGAGCTGGTGAAGCTGGAAGCGGAGGCCTTGTTTGCGCTTGCTTTTGCCGGCGGGCCTCGTCGATCCAAGTTTTGGCTGCAGCCTTGTGGTCTATTTTTCAGATTGACCGGAAAGCTTCCCAGGCCGAAGCTACATCCTGCGAAGGACGCAACAAGCCCTCGTCAGCAAAGCCTGCTGGCGTCGAACCCCCAACCAAAGCGACTGAAATCCTAAGAGCTTCGAGATGACGGAGGACTCTGATTCTAGCAACTTGTCCGGAGATCTCTCCATACCGGACGCCGGAGCCCATCATCAGCTTCTTTGCCACTTGAATCATCTTTAGCTTCCGGTCGAGGGGCTCGCTCGTTGCAGTAGAAGATGAAGGGCACATGGTGCCAAAGTACTCCAAGGTACCCTGAAGGGCATCCAAGGTACGCTCCGCTATTTCAGTATTCTTTGTCTCTGCCGCCTCCAGCCCCACAGCAGCAGCAGATACTTCAGCCATCTTGGACAGCAAGGTGCTCTTTTGAGCCATTGCCTATTTGAGCGAGCTTTGAAGTTCCACAAGTTGCGCGCTCGAAGTAGCTGTCGCTTGCCGAAGCTTCTCCACCTCCGCTCGGAGCACCACACATTTGGCTTCGGCTTCTTGGGCCAACGTTTGGAGTGTACTGCTGCTCTGCAGTTCGATCCGGATGGCTTCGTTGGTGGCGGCCCTAGACCTCCATTCTTCAAGGAGCTCTTCCTCCAGCCGAAGTGTTTTGTCTTCGGAGTTTTTGAGTGCGGACTGGAGGGTAGTAACCTTCCTCTTGAGCCGATTGGTTTTGACTTTGTTGGAAGTCGCTGCCGATCTAGCAAGGACAAATTGCTACAAAAAGAGCAAGTAAGTACTAAGTAGTTCCATTTATTAATTAAAGGCACTTGTGGTACTTTGTATACCTAAAGGGCAGCCCTTTCGAGGGCAAGATTAAGCTCCAGGGCTCTAGCCTCGCTCAAGACGGAGACCAAGTCAGAGTTTACAACTTCTTGGCCTTTCTCCGCCAAGGGCTCCAGAAGCGTCCGGAGGCCCGTTCGTTGCTCTAAGAAGGAAGCCAACAAAGGGAGCCAAGACAAAGCCTAGCGGTCATCTGCGGTTGCCTTCTCCTCCGAGTTACTCACCGAGGGGTCATTGGAAGAAGGCGTCGTCATCGGGGCAGGAGGGAGTCCAAGACTCGTCATGCTTTTTCCCCTTCCTGGTACGAAGGCCGGAGGAGCGACTTCGGCGGAGGTAGATCCTCCCTCGACCGATGTCCCCTCGGCCGGAACCGCTTCGACAGAGACGGCTCCAGTTGTCGGAGCCGCTATGTCCATCGGAGTAGTTGTGTCCATCGGAGCTGTAACTCCGGGAGAAGCTGGAACTTCATCTATAGCTGGAGCTGTGCTACTCTTCGACGCACCTACAACATTAAGTTACTTGATTAATATTTGCGGGTAATAACTATTACAGAAAGTGTCAAAGGCAAAGGCTTCGAAGTCTACCTTTGTTGGTGCCTTGAGGTAAAATTGTAGGGTCCTCCAGGACTTCGTACAATCGGAGGTATTTGTCGAGGTCGTCCCCCGAAATCCTCTCCGGTGTAGCTGCTGTAGGCGGCTCGACCTCCGTCGTTATCACTCCAGCCACGGGTGAGTTGGGGACAACTGTTTCCAACTCTGAACTCATAGCAACGGGAGCAGGAGTGCGCGCCGTGTCCACCTCCGCGGTCTCTTGAGTAGGAGCTCCGGTTGTGTCCACCGCTTCATCTTCGCTGTCATCAAGAAGATAGTTTTCGAGGGCTTTTCCCATTTGGACATCGGACCCCTTGCTTTCGGAGCCTTCATTCCCGGAGTCCTCCGAGGATGAGCTCCAAATGTCCAGGGATGAAGAAGAGGATGCCAGAGCCAGCTGAGGAGGAGGTTTGACTACTTTTTCCCCTTCTTGATGGGGGTCTTGCCGGCTTTCTTTGAGGGCTCGACGACTGCTTTTCTTTTCTGATGAGCTGCTCCGGCCGAGTTGAAGTCTAGCAGAGGTGGAGGCACCATTCTGAGGGCCCTCCACACTCTATTGAAGCGTTGCCAGCTTCTCGCCATCTCTATTCTCTTCTGTCTTTCAGCCACCGTAGGGGCTCCGAGCACCCGTTCGATGGCTCTCGTTATCTGCTCTAGAGCTAGCGCCAGAGGAGCCACTGAAAAAAGTTAGCATATTATAAGTATGTTATTTCTCTTCTAACATATTACTACAGGAGAATGGAAGGCTTACCTAAGCTTCGAAGCTCACCCTCCGAAGCGCCTTGGAATGCTATCGGCCAGTCGGCCCCAAGAGGTGGAATCCGGAGCGCAATGAACTCTTCGGCTAGGTCCCGCATGCTCATACGGTTGGCTATCGAAGTAAGTAACCCCAGCCGCGTGGAGAGCAGGCTCGGGTTCGGAGTGACTTCCGCTTCCTTCCTGAACCAGATTTCTTGAAGAGGTCCCGCGAAAGAGGAATCTTCTCCGACCTCAGCGTAGAACCACCGGAGGATCCAGTTGGTGTACCATCGGTCATTGATGGCCTTTTCCAGAAAGTGTTGAGCGTGCTCCTTCCGCAACTGTAAGTTAACGCTTCCGAAGGCTGTTATCACCTTGATGTCTCCAGGGCCATCTTGTGGCTTCGGCTGGCAGATAGCTTCGTGGGTGGCGGCGAAGACCTCCGATCGTCCTTCGCATCCCTCAGCTCGAAGTGCTTATTCGAAGATAGCCAGTCGTGCGATGGCATTGGGGGATAGTTGAGGCAAGGTAATATGAAACATTTCTAATACATCTAATAAAAAGCTGATAGCAGGAAGCCCCAGACCAGCTTCGAAGAATGCTTCGAAGACTACAACTTCTCTGCTTCGTGGCCTTGGGGTCAACTCTGTTCCAGGGACCCGAGTCCTCATTCCGGGTCCTAGCTTCCCGGCCACTGCCTCCTCGATGGACTCCGCAGTGCTTGTAGATTGGCCGATAAGAAAGCTTTGGGGGATCTTCTTCTTGGATGGAGGGCGGAGCTCTCGAGGATTCTTGGGCCAAAAGTCTCCTAGAGCCCCAACCATTGCCACTGCCGTCGAAGCCGCCCAAGCTTGCCTCGCGCCAACGTGCTTGCTGCCACTAGCATGGTGTGGCTGGTCCTCGCCATGGCTCAATCGCTCAGGAAGTTGGGGGATTTGGAGGTTGAAGAAAGTAAGTTTCGGGTGTTAGGCACGGTAAAAGTTTTTGGTGGATTCCGATCCCCCTTTATAGCCTCCCGTTAGCTGTTGCGCTTCGATTGCATTCACATTGCAGGTTCGACTTCTGTCACTGGCAAGTGGGCCCAGGAAGTGAAACGGTGTGAGTCCACGGTAAATTTCGACCGTTACCTTTTCAGGAGCATAACGGCTACTTGAAGAGTAACAGCTCTAAATTAACAGCTCTTCACGATGTTCTACCTCCGCAATGGTTCTCTCTCCCACGAAGTGTTCACACAACAGTCCTAGTTCGAGGCTGTCGTCGGGGATACCTCGGGGTCAAATACCCTTCAAATACTGTAACACCTTCAAATTTCTCTAAGTCTCTGGATATGAAAATATTCCTTGCGTATACTGCTTTCCTACTATACAGGTTAAAATCGGAGAAGCGTATTCGAGGGGCTATTGTTGAGGGAAAATACTTCACCCTCAGGACTTTAGAGATTGACAGTCGAAGATAACTTATCGGCTTCGAAGCTCGTGCTTATGCCCGAAGGTGGTGAAGTTTCCAAGCCAAAAGGTGATTTGGCTTACAATTCGAAGAACCCTCGGCACGCTATGAAGCTTCGGAAAACAGAAAGTCTGATAAGATGTTTGCCTTATCTTCCTACTCTGGGTAGATTTTAAAATTTTAACCCTGTTCGGGGTACCGAATAGTTTCCACTATATCGGTTGTAATTGAGGAGTAAATATGTCTTTTCCTTAGACTTTTTGCCTATAAATACTCTCCTTCTTACCCTGTAATAGGCATCAAATACTCAGCTATTCAATACACAATTTCGGACTACTTAAGTTATTATCTAATTCGGAGGCTTGAGATAGTTCTCAACACAAATCCACTGTTTGTGAGTTCTTAATCTTAGAGAACCTGTTAGCGTAATCTTTTACGCCAACAATGATATTATCTGTATTTTTGATACGATGATGCTTATGATGAGCAGGTTGTATAGATTGGTTGGAGTGTTGGTGTGCAAATCTATTTTGTCCTACATAGTTTGTGAAAACGATTGCTACTAAGTGTTTTTGGCAGCTAGCCGTGCTGTTAACTTGTTATCTATAGCTTTCAGGATGTGTTTAGCTGCCTGTTCTCCTGACTAATAAGTATTGTTGCATTTTTCCCAAGAATCATTTCTATCTGGAGAACAACAATCTATTTATTGCTAATGAGCAATAGAAAACTGGTGGTAGCTTTTTGTTCAAAGCATTTTTAATGATCTGGACACCAATATTTTGGTTGAGTTTGCAGTCTTCAGTTAGTCCAGATCTTTTGATGCATAGAGAAGGTCAACTCCACCACCTATGTACATCAGAACCAGAGATGATCTTCTAACATAGCAATATGCTGCTAATAGTAAACAAGAGCAAACAAAATAACAGGGATGCCACACTATACTTTGGTACAATATCCTCCTCTATTGTATCTTTGGTAGCATTTATAGCGTTTAGAACAGCAACACCAGCAGAATGATTTGCTAATCGCTCCTAAAGTTTTTCCTTGTCATAATCAGAAGTGCTTTGCTCAATTGCAGATCTTAGCTGTAAAAAGAATTTTACAGTGGTGTCACAATTAAAAAAATTATAGTGAGAATCACATAGCTCATTGTTTAAAGGGATTCATATAAATCTAAATTTGGATAGAATGAACCTGCTCGGCTCTCTCTTCAATGGCCTTATTATCTCCTGCTCCGTCAAGGATGGATGGGTAATCCTTTGATACTGTAACCTGCATTTTGTAAACTCGCGTTATAGTTCTCTGACGAGCAATTAGATTAACACAATGTGCAACCCACTAAATGCATGTTTAAAGTGATATTTATAGTGATGAGAACATCCCTAATGTAGATACAATCATGTAATTATAAGGACCTATCATACGAGCTCGTGCACGACAACTAGAGTATCATGTGCTTTCATTCCTAAGAACTCTTCCAAATATACAAGAAAATACGATGTTACTTAAATCAGATGTGTTTGTTCAATTTAGGAATGAGAGACCTAGCATGGACGAGAAGGACAATTATTGGAGTAAGATCAACCATGGAGATGGCAGCAAGAGTGAGAGGATCGAAGATGAAGATAAAATTGACGAATCCAGAATTTGATTTCTCATCTATAATTTTGTCCAAATAATTATATGGTGCTACGTCACTTTAAGTTGGGTCAGACCCATATAATTTTCATCCAAATAAATAACCAGATTTTTATTAGAGTCTTTAGATAGGGGGAAACCTAATTAGAGATAAATTCGTCCAGATTTTTGTTAAAGATTTATTAGAGTTCTTATTCAAGGGGAATACCTAATTTAGAGTCCAATTAGAGTATAATTCGGCCACCCCTTAGGCTAGCCGAATTACCTCTTTCCCCTTATATAAACCCCTTAGGTGTCAATAGAACTTGGATTTTGTTTCGTTTAAGATTTAGTTATTTTTGCTATCTTTTGAATAGGCACGAGTGTTGTCTAGACCTCCTGTACTACGTACTTTCAGAATCCCATATATCAAATTTTACATCTCAATTCGCAATATCTTGATTACACTTTTAGTTCTCGCTTACACTACTACAAACTGTCACTGTAGTGGCGTTGGGCAAAACCACTGTAGTGGCGGGCCATTAGATGCCCGCCACTAGAGTTGCTGGTGCTGACGGCAGCACCAGCGCCCGCCACTATTGCTGGTAAAGTAGTGGCGGTCGGTGATGACGTCAGCCCGGACCGCCACTAATGTACCAATAGCAGTGGCGGGCGCTGGTGCTGCCCGCCGCTGCTAAGATGGCCGCCACTAAAGTAATGATGACATCACTTGCGACCGCCACTACTATTCTAGCTATAAATGCGCAGCGTCTTCCTCCCCGAGCTCTACTGGAGTTCGCATTCAATTTTGTCCGTACAATGGCGACAAAAATCTAGATAAAGAGGGGGGAGGCTTTGTTTTCGTTTCTTTTGAAGGATTTCATTCTAGGAGGTAAATCCATTCCGAATCTCACATTTATTTTGTATTTAATCATGTATACAATGAGTTATTATCGTTTTTCTAATTTAGGGTTTAAGTGAATAGAAATTTTCAAATAATCTTCCATTTACGGTGTTACCTTCTCCCAAATGAACAAATATGACCCTCCTCACAATTATTCATCACTTGTATATTGATTTACGTCATTTTAATCTCCTTTTTAATTTGATTTATGATTATAGATCTAGAGTTATGTTGTTTGGAGAGAGAGAGAAACCAATATAGTTAATTTATTTAATAATTTTTTCTGCTTAATAAGTAGTTTTAATTAAAGCATTGAGGATTTTTAATTAATGTTGTTATGAGCGATAATAAATCAATATATTTTCAATTTGTAAATTAATAAAATTAACAATAATGATTTTATTAATATTTTTTCAAATAATATATGTTTTAGATGGAGCACAGGTCCTGGATGTACTCGTCCAACGACGGAGATGTGGTGGCATATTTTAACAGAGTAACTGAATTTACTGAAGCTGCCGCACAATATGCTTCCCGTCAGAGTGAAGAGGCAATATATTGTCCTTGTAAAGTTTGTAAAAACGAAGCGATGTATCCGTGTTCTGATCGTGAAACCATACGATTTCACTTGTTGAAAAATGGTTTCGTGAAGAACTATTATATATGGACGAAACACGGTGAGATGGGCCAAAATCCTCCTGAAGATTCTGATGTGCCGCAAGATGCTCATCAACATAGAAGAGGTTGTGATCATACATCCGACATAACACATGATGATGTTGATCAACATGATGATGATGACGCCTTTGATGTGGAGGAACTGATGCGAAATGTTGCGCCTGAGGTGTTGTTGCAGAGAACTACAACCAAAGGATACGATAACTTCGAAGCACTTGACAAAGCATCAAAAAACCTTCTTTACGAGGAACGCCACGGATGCGATAAGCAGTATACTGTGTTGTACACAATTCTTGAGCTTATGAAACTGAAGGCCAGCAATGGATGGTCTGACACCAGTTTTTCAGATCTTTTACAACTCCTAAAAAAGGTTTTGCCAAAACCCAATGGTTTACCATCTGATACGTACCAAGCAAAGAAGATGATTTGTCCGTTGACTTTGGGCGTTCAGAAGATTCATGCATGCCCGAACCACTGTATCCTATATCGAAAAGAGTATGGATTGTTAGAGAGATGTCCGCAGTGCAACGCGAGTCGATACAAACGTCCAAATGACTGTGCGGAGGACTACAATGACCACCAGAAGAAGAATAATAAGAGGTTGCAGAAGAGGAATAAAAATGTTATTGAAGACCATCCTGGAAAAAAGATGGAGAGGAAAGTTCCGGCCTTAGTAATGTGGTACCTACCGGTGATTGATCGCTTGAAACGTATGTTCTCTAATCCTAGAGATGCTGAACTATTAATCTGGCATTTCGCTGGGCGAAAGAAGGACAGAAAACTTCGGCACCCTGCGGATGCTAGGCAGTGGAAATCATTTGACTTGGCCCATCCAGATTTCTCAGACGATCCTAGAAATATCAGGATGGGACTTAGCACGGATGGAATGAATCCCTTCGGTGAGATGAGGAACCCACATAGTACGTGGCCAGTCTTTCTATGCTTGTTCAACATTCCATCATGGTTGTGCCATAAAAGAAAATACCTTATGCTCACTACTCTAATTTCTGGTCCAAAACAACCTGGCAATGACATTGATATCTTTCTAGAACCTTTGATGGAGGATATGAAACGTCTATGGGAACATGGTGTCTGTGTGTGGGATGAGCACAAGAAAGAGCACTTCAATCTAAGAGCCATAATCTTTTGCACCATAGCTGACAACCCAGGACGCATGTCCCTAACAGGACAGGTTAAAGGAAAGACAGCATGTGTAGTGTGTGTGGACCAGACAGAATCTATGCATCTTCCATCATTCGTTAAGACGATATATATGCGACACCGCAGATTTTTACCAAAAAACCACAAATATCGAAGAAATAGGAACCATTTCGACGGTACAATCGAGCTTGGACAGCCTCCACGAAATCGAGATGGCAAATTTCTATTCGAAATGGTAAAGAATATCAAAGTTGTTTTCGGAAAGAAGAGGAAGAAATCTGAAAAAATTTCAAAGGACGCTCCATTTAAAAAGCAGTCGATCTTCTTTAGATATTTGCCCTATTGGAAGGAGTTGGAGATTGGTCATGCTATCGATACAATGCACGTTGAGAAGAATGTCTTCGAAAGCACTATCGGTATTTTGTTAGACATACCGGGCAAATCAAAAGATGGACTCAAAGTACGAAGGGACCTTCAAACTCTCGGAATTAGACCCGAGCTTCACCCACAGGAAAGGGCCAATGGAAAATTTTTCCTTCCGGCTGCTAGCTATAACCTCACAATTGACGAGAAAAGATCAATCTGCAGGTGTCTACATGGAATTAGAGTTCCAACAGGATTCTCAACGAATATAAAGAATATTGTCTCCGTAGCAGATTTGAGGATGAGCGGCTACAACACTCATGATTGTCATGTTATGCTTGGGCTATTCCTCGCCATCGCAGTAAGAGGAGTCAAACATTCATTTCTGAAGATGGTGATAACACGCATGTGTCACTTCTTCAATGTCATATCAAAGAAGGTGATCGACACTGAAGAGTTAAATGAATTACGTAAACAAATGAGGGAGACTATGTGTCAGCTTGAGATGTGCTTTCCTCCTTCATATTTTGATATTATGGAGCACTATATGATACATATAGCAGACCAAATCTTTGTTCTCGGTCCAACGTACCTGCACAATATGTATGCGTACGAGCGTCTAATGGTTATCTTCAAGGGTTACGTACGAAATCGTGCTTATCCAGAGGGTTCCATGATAGAGGGCTACACGACTGAGGAAGTCATTGAGTGCTATGCAGATTACATAAGAGATGGAAGACCAATAGGAGTTCCCGTGTCGCGGCACCATGGAAGACTCACCGGTAAAGGAACTAAAGGCAGGAAAATCATACGAGACAATAGTTATCAAAGAATAAGAGAATCACATTATGAAAGAACACAAAATTTATTTCACATCATGGCTGAGGGATCTAAACCTTTCGATCGGAGAAACCGACGAAGAGATGATGATAAATAAATTGTCTTACGGTCCATTGAGCATGGTTAAAACATGGCAAGCGTATGACATCAATGGTTTCACATTCTATACCAAAGCAAAGGATCAAAGGAGTCAGCGCCAAAATAGTGGTGTCAGAGGAGAAGCAGAAGATAGCACTGGACAAAGAATGCTTACTATGGATACATCGAAGAAATATGGGAACTTAACTACGGGAACTCTATAGAAATCCCTGTATTTAAGTGTCAGTGGGTGAGACATCCAGAAGGTGTGGAGGTGGATGATTACGGGTTTACGATAGTTGACCTTAATAAGGTGGCTTATAAAGATGACCCTTGGATACTCGCTCAATCCGTGGCACAAGTATTTTACATACTTGATCCTAAAGATGAGAAAAAATACATCGTTGCTCCAGGAAAACAAAGAATTGTTGGAGTTGATGGAGTCGAAGACGAAGAAGAATACAATCAGTTTGATGAGGTGCCGTTTTTCGTTGACATATCAAGGATCAATGTGGTTGAAGCAAAACTGTCATTTGGCAGTGTGATTCCTTATCTACGCACCAATGGCGATGGAAAATTAGTTCAAGGCTAGATCATTTATGTTTAGTTGTAAAATCAATTATGTCATTTATTATTAAAACATTTTCAAGATCAAATGAGGATTGAGTGTTGTGAATTATTTCATGTCTTGTAGTTCAAATTGAACTTTTTTTGACTTTGATCATAAAAACATACTTAATGAAATAAAAACAGTACACTAAGGGAGAAAAAGTAAAGTGAGGCATAAAAATACATATTTTCTAATTTGATAAGTTATGATGTATTTTTATTGTTAAAAAAACAAGTTCAAACTAGAATTTAATTATGAATAAAAAAGTCATGAAAAATTAGAATAGAAATGTAAAAAAAAATGTTTGGATGCTAGCAGCAAGGTTCGAACCTCAAACCGCCTGCAGGCAGCAAGGTTCGAACCTCGAACCGCATGGCACCAAGCAACCCCCGCACCACTGCGCTACTAAGTCTTTCTCGACTTGAGTGGCAACGTATGCTAGATAACCCCACCAGCGTCGGATTAGTAGTGGCGGGCAGGATGACGTCACCAGCCGCCACCGTTATCCTTTTAGTAGTGGCGGGCATGCTGACGTCATCATGCCCGCCACTACTAAGACACCTATATATACTTTCCACTCCCGCCGTCCGAAAACCTAGTTTCATTTTCTAAACCCTAAACTCGCCCCCCTCCTCCCGTCGCCGCCGTCGACGTCCCGGAGCACGTCGCCGCTGCCCTCCGCCCGTCGCCGCCTTCCTCGGAGCCCGTCGGCGCCGCCCGTCGTCGCCGCCATCCAGTCGATCAGTAAATATTTATTAACCTACTTCTTTATTTGGTCTTATTTTATTCGAGCTTAGGGTTAAAATGATGGAGGATTGTTATATTAATTTATGCGTGGTAATATAATTTAGTATAATATTACTAGTAGAATGCACTATAACAATAATGTTTTTTAATCTACTGTAAAAAATTTCTGAGAAAAAAATTTCCACTATAACAATAATTTTTTTTAATGTACTATAAAAAATATCTGAGAAAACAAATTTCCACTATAACAATAATGTTTTTTAATGTACTATAATATTACTAGCTTAGGGTTTTTTAATGTTATAATATCAATGTGACAAAAAAATGCAGATGGCTCCTCCTAAGATTGAACCAACAAACAGTCGATCCTCAGACTCTACATCAAGTGGCGTGTGTGAGGTTTGCAAATGCGGTAAACATAAGGTACATGATGGTATAGTTTGCAGTTGTTTGGCGAAGAAAGTGATTCTCATAATGGACTCCGACTCGGAGGACGACTCGCGATCGCCGCAACCAGATAGGGTAAGTGTTGTGCTACGGAAGAATGATGAGACAACCGGTGGTAGAGGGAAACATGCCGAGGCTAGCGGTGGAAAAGGGAAGCATGTAGAGCAATGCGGCAGCAAGAGGATGAAGGAGGCAAGATCCTCTTTTTATGCAAATTTTATATTTTTATCATCCAATTCAATCATTGATAATAAGTTGTTCTCACTATCGTCGCCGCGTGTATTTTCTTGTTCAGGAACATGGAGAGAAGTTTAGACTGCCTGATGATGCCGAGTTGGTTGAGGATTGGCAAGTTGAGGCTTTTAATCTGTTTAACCAGAAATAGGTTGGGTTTGTGCCGAGGAAGAAGAAGAAGCTCCAAACCATATCTTTCCTTTGGGTTTGACCAGTAGTGCGTTTCGATGTGTAAGCTGGTTTCCCCAGCCTGGACTTGTGTTTGTTTACTTGCTTTCAAATAAACATGATGTGTCAAAAGCGAGCCCCCGCACCACCGCGCTACAAAAGTCTCGATCATATCGTAACAACATGTAATAAAAACACACTTAATAATAAAAACAGTAAACTAAGGGAGAAAAATACCAATTTTTGCAATTAGAATATTGGTGTTGTATTTTTATTGTACAAAAAGTTTCAATTTCAAAGGAAGAATAAACTATAGATAAGTTATGATGTATTTTTATTGTACATGTTTATTAATGAAATAAAAAAAGTAAAGTGAGGCATAAAAATACATATTTTCTAATTTGATAAGTTATGATGTATTTTTATTGTTAAAAAAACAAGTTCAAACTAGAATTTAATTATGAATAAAAAAGTCATGAAAATTAGAATAGAAATGTAAAAAAAAAATGTTTGGATGCTAGCAGCAAGGTTCGAACCTCAAACCGCCTGCAGGCAGCAAGGTTCGAACCTCGAACCGCATGGCACCAAAGCAACCCCCGCACCACTGCGCTACTAAGTCTTTCTCGACTTGAGTGGCAACGTATGCTAGATAACCCCACCAGCGTCGGATTAGTAGTGGCGGGCAGGATGACGTCACCAGCCGCCACCGTTATCCTTTTAGTAGTGGCGGGCATGCTGACGTCAGCATATGCCCGCCACTACTATACTTTTTTCCACCCGCCCAGACTAAACCCTAGTAGTGGCGGTCGGTGACGTCAGCGGCCCGCCACTACTATGTCTTTGCCCGCCACTACTACGATAAATATCAGTGGCGGGCAAGATGACATCAGCGTGTGCCCGCCACTGCTAATCCACCTATATAAAAGTTTCGCTCCCGCGTCTAAAACCCTAAGCCCTAATCTTCTCCTGCCAGTTATACTACCGCTCCTAGTGCCCGCGCCGCCACCATTGGAGCCCGTCGTTGTCGTCCCCGAAGCCCGTCGCCGCCATCTCGGAGCCGTTGGTGTCCCCGGACCCCTCACCGCCACCTCGGAGCCATCGCTGCCATCCCCGTCCTTGACGCACGCCGCCATCCCCGTCCCGGAGCCCGCGCCGCCACCCTCGGAACCCGTTGCCGTCGTCGCCCCGAACTCCGCCGGAGCCCACGTCGCTGTCGCCAGAGCCCGCGCCGCCGTCCCCGTCCCCGTCCCCGTCCCTCTGCAATCAGTCTGGTTAGATTCTCATTTAATTTTATATAGTCTCTTGAGTATATATCTGAGATGATAGTGGCAGTGGCAGTGCACGCATGGCCTGTGTTCTGCTGGCCCGAGCCGCAGTGAAAGAAATCCCTAGCTGTGATTCTGTGAAAGAAAACCCTAGCTCAGTGATTCTAATGTTTTCTCTGTGAGAAAATGTTTTCTATGTGATTATGCTTGATCTGGTTGCCATGCTTGTTATTTGTTGTGCTATATAGGTAGCTAGAACATTTGTGTTGTTAAAGATAAATGGAATAGTTGTTGCTGCTTTGCTAATTATGGATATATAGATTATGGAATAGTTATATTACTGAAATTATTACCAATATTGTGATGAACATCATATATTAGTAATAATGTTAGCACAAAATCTGTGAAGTGAGTATGGCGTCGCCTCGCCGCACGCCATACTCGCCTAAAAGGTGTGAAGGTGGTCCGGCGCCTCGCCTCGCCGCGCCGCCATAACAACTATGGATCAAATAACTCATAACTTATTTCTTTTATATTATCTAAGCAAAATTATTATAATATCCATTTGTAAGCTCAATTATAATAATTTTAAGTTGAAAGAAACACATTCTTCACAAAGCGTGCTGTCCATTGCAGTGCTATTTCAAAAAGCCAAACCAAGATCACCTACTCATCTTGCTAAAGTTGGATTAATTTTCGCTCCCGCCGTCCGAAAACCTAGTTTCATTTCTAACTCTCGCGCCGTCGTCCGCCAGTTGCCGCCACTCCCGGAGCCCGCGACACCCTCAAAGCCCATCGCCGTCGTCGCCGAAGCCCGTCGCCGCCGAACTCCACTTTTTTAGAATAACTTTTAGAGGCCTATGATGCAAATAATAATTGAGTTATCTCTTGTATGTCATCAAGCCGTGCGACACATCCATTCCTATCAACAACTTCTTCTTTCTCGTGTTGCTGACAGGGAATGGATGTGCTCACGGTTCCATGGCAGCCATGAACATTTTGAAAAGCTACACAAAATATGCTGAGGCCTAAACAACACTGTGACCAGTTTACTACCGCTATTATTTCTAAGGCTACTATATACTAATCCTCAAGTTCATGCATCTGGCTGAAGGCCAACATTAGATTCTGCAATTCTTTTTAGGGGCCTATGATGCAAATTGTAATTGAGTTATCTCATGTATGTCATCAAGCCGTGGGACACATCCATTCCGTTCAACAACTTCTTTTTTCTCGTGTTGCTGACAGGGAATGGATGTGCTCACGGTTCCATGGCAGCCATGAACATATTTGAAAGACAACACAAAATATGTTGAGGCCTCAACAACACAAGAGAGAGAGAACAACACAATCTCCTAACTTGAGGATTAATATAGTAGCTTCAGAAGTAATAGCTCACTACTGTAGCCAAGAAGAGTGTTCATACATTTTCCACCTTTGACACTGTGATCAGTTTACTACTGCTATTATTTCTGAGGCTACAGTAGTAAACTGATCACAGTGTCAAAGGTGGGAAATGTATGAAAAATCTTCTTGGCTACAGTAGTCAGCTATTACTTCCGAAGCCACTATATTAATTCTCAAGCTAGGAGATTGTGTTGTTCTCTCTCTTTAGTTTTGTTGATACCTCAGCATATTTTGTGTTGTTTTTCCCTCTAATGTTCCATGGCAACAAAATATGCTGAGGCCTAAACAACACTGTGACCAGTTTACTACCGCTATTATTTCTAAGGCTACTATATACTAATCCTCAAGTTCATGCATCTGGCTGAAGGCCAACATTAGATTCTGCAATTCCTTTTAGGGGCCTATGATGCAAATTGTTATTGAGTTATCTCATGTATGTCATCAAGCCATGAGACACATCCATTCCTATCAACAACTTCTTTCTCGTGTTGCTGACAGGGAATGGATGTGTTCATGGTTCCATGGCAGACATGAACATTTTGAAAAGCTACACAAAATATGCTGAGGCCTCAACAACATTGTGTTCAGTTTACTACTGCTATTATTTCTAAGGCTACTATATACTAATCCTCAAGTTCATGCATCCGGTTGAAGACCAACATTAGATTCTGCAATTCCTTTTAGAGGCCTATGATGCAAATTGTTATTTAGTTATCTCATGTATGTCATCAAACCATGGGACACATCCATTCCTATCAACAACTTCTTTCTCGTGTTGCTGACAGGGAATGGATGTGCTCATGGTTCCATGGCAGCCATGAACATTTTGAAAAGCTACACAAAATATGCTGAGGCCTAAACAACACTGTGACTAGTTTACTACCGCTATTATTTCTAAGGCTACTATATACTAATCCTCAAGTTCATGCATCTGGCTGAAGGCCAACATTAGATTCTGCAATTCCTTTTAGGGGCCTATGATGCAAATTGTTATTGAGTTATCTCATGTATGTCATCAAACCATGTGACACGTCCATTCCTATCAACAACTTCTTTCTCGTGTTGCTGACAGGGAATGGGCGTGAACATGGTTCCATGGCAGACATGAACATTTTGAAAAACAACACAAAATATGCTGAGGCCTCAACAACACTAGAGAGAGAAAACAACACAACATCCTAACTTTAGGATTAATATGACATCAGACCTTTTTTGCATAACCAAAATTCTGATACATTAGCATCTTCATATGAATAGTTTATCTATGGCGGAAGAAGGACGTTCCATCGAGGAGCTCATCTACGAGTCTCCCGCAAAAACAAATAAAGAGGGTTCATCTGAAGGATCCTCCGATAGCGAATCTTCGTACCACTCTCCGGAGAATGAACATCCAATGGAGCCTAGGAAGAAGAGAACGAGAGAAGACGCCGATGAGGATTACATTCCTGAAGCTCAAGCGGAGGTAATTATTACGTTAGTAACAAGTCAGAGCAGCTTCTAACCGAGGATTACATTCCTGAAGCTCACATTGTCTATCATCGTAGGATCGTCCAAAGCGAGGAAGCAAGCGTCGATTATTCCAAGTCGAGAAAAGAACAACTATTGTCCCAGCTATTGAGTCAGCTGAGCGAACAGATGTTGAGCCCGCTGCCACAACATCGTCTGCAAATGCGAAGAGGAGAGGGAAACGGGAGAAGAACAAGCTACATACAGCTATCTATGAGGTTGAAGAAGTGCATGTTGATGGGGCTCCAAAGAAGCCAAAAGAAATCACTGCGAAGTGGCGTAACGACTGTGGATGTCTCGCCAGGGAGCGATGTAAGATAGTTTGGAAAAATTGGAAGACTGTCCCTGAAGCTACAAAGAACGAATTGTGGCAGCATATAAAAGCGCATTATAAATTCCCGGAAGACCGCTTAGAAGACGCTAAAGCTGCCACATTGAAGACTATCGGGAAGGCTCTCCGTACATTTAGGACTAAACTGAACACACAATACCTTCAGAAAGATGAGTCGCCACTCAACGACTACGGCTTTATAACGCCAAATGAATGGAATGAATTTAAAATGCAGCATTGCTCCGAAGAAGCCAAACAAGAGAGCATAATGTTCAAAGAACTTAATAAGAAGAATAAGTTCCCCCATAAACTTGGGCCAGGTGGATATAAGGCTAAGGAGGATGAGTGGAGTAAAAAGGAGGAGGAGGACCGTGCGGCTGGGTTACCTGAACAGTTTTCAGGTGCTGATCAGCGCACTAAGAGATGGCTCCTAGGTCGAGCTAAAAAAACACCCGAGGGCCAATATATGCTCTCCGACTCACGGACTAGTGAAGTATTCCAGAAAGCACAGGAAATCGCTGAGTTGGAGAAGACTGGAAAGTTCAAGCCCGAGGGATGTAATGACCAGCTTACATCTGCTCTCGGAAACGAGGAACATCGAGGGCGCACCCGAGGTGTCTCTTCTATAGCACCCTGGAAAAATACTTTCAAGAAACAGGAGGGTGCCACATACAAGAAGCATCAAGCACGCACAGACGACGCCGCAGAGCGCCGTGCAGAGTGGGAGCGACACTTTTTTGAATTTATTAACGAGAATCCAAACATAATGCAGGCTGCAGCTGGACAAATAATTGTGCCAGAGGTACGACTCGACGTACCAAGCAGTGTTGGCTCAGTACAAGACAAATTTCCTGTAAATTATATTAAAGAGGACACACCCTGCAGCCTGCATGTACCGATAGGGCGCAAAGGGCATTCCCAAGAGGCTGCACGAGGCATTGCTATGCCTGGGGATTTATTTCACAATCGGCCTATTCCTGCTGACTATACCAAGGTTCAGGTCAATGAGATCACCAACGACAGATTTATTAATGACCCCTTGGATCTTCCAATGCCTGATGAGGGGATTGAGACAATCGGAGATGCTCTAAATAACTTTGTCCTATGGGCGAGCCGAGATATCAAATTACTGCAGACAAGTTCTCAGAGTAAATCACCTATTGTCTCATCACAATCCCCCGCATATCTTTCATCTCAGGATGTGCAAAATATAGGATCATTATCACCTGTTGATGAGCGTGAAATAGAGGAAAAGGCAGAGGAAGAGCCAGTGCCCAATAAAGTGGCAGAAGTGATAGAATCGAAAGTGACTTCTGATCCTCAAGTGACAAAGCTAGTGCCAGTGCTTGAGCCCACTGATGAGCCCAACACAAATGTGCCAGAGCCAGATCAAATGCCAGTGCTAGTTCCGACTGAGCCTCAAGTGCCAGTTCCGGCTGATCCTCAAGTGCCAGTGCTAGTTGCTGCCGAGCCTGAAAAACAAGATGCATGCCCAAAGCCAGCAATCCACAAGATAACTGTTCAAGCTGGGCAGTGTTCTGCGCTGAAATCTGAAATGCATAAATTTTTTAATACTTTGGGGCAAACACGTTCTATGCCCGAAGCGGCTCCCATAAAGGCTCCAGTACAAAAGCATGCGGGCTCACTTTCTGTTGATAAGAGGACCTACGGAGACGAGGATTATATCGAATACGAACCAGGCAAACCATTATTACCCCAAGGAGTACTTAATTGTATGCCTTGGACGATGAAAACATTTCATGACTGGTACCTCGAAGCGTCTTCGTTAGGTGTAACACAAATAGAACTGACGGTTCCACAAGAAATATTCAACTGCCCAGAGTTTAAGCTTGCACTATTTTTCGACGACTTCCATCGGATGTTTCGTCTGAAGCGAACCGACATCACAAGCATGATGCTCTGGTGCATGTAAGTACTTTATACTTTGTCAATACAAAGAAAAAATAAATAATGTCTTATATTGACTATTGTTTTATAACATATGCAGTTGTAATTCACGCGGTGACGAGTATAAATTGTATGGGTACCTAAACCCGTCATTAATAAGCCAAAGTGCGTTGAACCCGACACTAAACCAGAATGATAGCAAGTACTGGACTGCGGGTAAGAAAAAATTTCAAAGAAAGATGTTCAATAAAGACGAAGACAAACTTAAGAAGAACAAAAGGAGTTGTGCCGCGTTGTATATTGCGCGGTGCATGTATCAATGGAAGGACAGAGAAATTATATGTGGGGCATATAACTTTAAGTAAGTATACCCACTATATCCACTTAAACACGTTTTATCGATTATGAAACTAACATAATCATATATTACTTCTTTCGATAGTGATCATTGGATTGCACTTCTGATATACCCAAAAAGCTCAAGGGTTTATGTGCTCGACTCGCTCGACAAACCCAAAAAAGAATATCAAGATATATTAAATGTTATTCAGAGTGCACATAGATACTACGTGGAAAAGTTAGGTGGCCCACATGATCCACAGAGGCCGAAAGAAATGCTTATCAGAACCAACTTTCCGGTAATATTATATTTTTAAATTTGTTAATTCAATTGATAAAGCCAAACTATATATCGTTCTAACTTTGTCTATTTTGAAGTGTCACAAACAATCTCTTGGTTCCGTGCATTGTGGCTACTATACTTGTGATTTCTTGAGCAATAACTTAGGAAAGTTTGGGCGGACAGTATCTGAGGATACTAAAGAAGTAAGTTGATTTCTTGTGTGTTAATCTAATATAACTTGCAGCGTATGTACTTATATTTTACGTATGCAGGCGTCAGGTCCATCAACCGTTGCCGAGAAGAGCCAACTCTCTGAATCACAAATGTACGAAATCGTATCAAGGATGTGCCGCTTCACGATGCATGAGATTCTTCATGAGCTTGGAGTATTTTTCGATCCTGAGAGTGAAGTGGCCAAGCATCCAACTTTGTATGATTGGGCCGGAAGAATGAAAAGGCGAACCAATTAAGATATGAGTTAGCCTTCCAAGAAAACATAAACCGCATGAGCATGTATTTGTGAAACAATGAATTGTGTTGATGGTTGGTTATTGCGAAACAAAAACCGGAAGAATGTAAACATTGTGAATTTTTGAAAATTGATGAGATTGATGGTTGTTGTGTTGATGTGTTGTTGTTGTGGATGTGTATGTGGATATGTGGATGTTTTGCTGCTGTGTATGTGGATATGTGGATGTTTTGCTGCTGTGTATGTGGATGGCTGTGTGAAGCATATAATTTCTGTGTTTTGGTTTGTGGGATCACAGCATTCTGTGTTATGGCTTATACACAGCAGTGGCGGGCAGATGAGGTAGCTTGCCCGTTACTGCTGTTGACACAGTGGTGGCGGGCGTGCTGACATCATCTGCCCGCCACTGCCGTTATCAATAGCAGTGGCGGGCAGATGAGGTCAGCGCGCCCGCCACTGCTGTTGACATAGTGGTGGCGGGCGTGCTGACATCATCTGCCCGCCACTGCTATTGATAACGGCAGTGGCGGGCAGATGATGTCAGCACGCCCGCCACTGCTGTTAACACAGTGGTGGCGGGCGCTCTGACCGCCACTGCTAACCAGCGATAGCAGTGGCGTTAGAGCAGTGGCGGACTGGATGCCCGCCACTATAGGTCGATTTTGCCCGCCGCTACAGTGTCGCTTTGTAGTAGTGTTATTCTGGATTTCAGGCAAGGATTAAGACCCTCGTGGTCAGGCTGATCGAGCATCCACAAGATCAGTAACCTCTAGGAGATTGGTCTAGCGATTGCATTGTCACAATGTATGCTGCATGTTGTAGTCGGATTATAAAATTTGACCACTACAAATCAACTTATATCATCTCACCGAAAGTTCGGGCACCTTTGCCTTTATCAAGTGGTATCAGATTTCTGGTTGCTCGGTGAGATCTTATAATTTTAATAGATTAGATTGCATCTGTTCTTCATACCTAAAGTCCATGAAAAAGCCAAAATTCATTTTAGGTTTTTTTCCTTGTCCCATAACCAATACGAGCCTTCTGCAATTCTCTTTTCAGTGCAATGTTTCGTTGAGTTTACTTCTGTATCGTGGTGTCAAGTTGCTGGTCTTAGCATTTAATTTGTTTATAATTTCGAGTTCTTGTCACCTTTTACCACCGAGTTTTGTTCTGTTTTATCAAGTGTTTAAGGGCATTTTTATTCTTTAATTTTCGAGTATAAATCAAAATGGAGTCAGGTTTGTTATTGAAATTCGAGTAGGATTCGGGCAAGCTATTGAAATATTGATTAAAATGTCATATATCGCACATGTAAACTTGAATTGGAGAGTTTTGATACTTTTTAGAAATCTTGCAACACGATCCTTAATTTTCCTTAGTCATCATCACATTCGGTCACTTAGAGCAACTCCAAGAGTATTCTTATATTTGATTCCCTATAATCTTATATAGGTATCATCCTAAATCATTTATCTCTCTAAAAAGGAACCACTTTACAGTAGATTCCCTTAATCTTAATCCCTAATATTTAAATTATGACACCTACGCAGTTTCTTGTTTTTGGCTGACAACGCTGGTCGCTCCGCACCGCCCTCGCCTTGGCTGCTCCCCATCACCCTCACGCTGCTCACTCCCAATCCACGGCACGCTGGGCGCTCCTGGCTGTCTGTGCGCTCGCCATTCTAAGCCGGCGGTGCACTGGCTCGCTCCCGGCAGCCCTTGCGTTGGCTGCTCCCTGCGCATAGCCTGCTTGTCACTGTCTACAAAATGTGGAAGATACAAGCTGTGACTCCTTTCTCATTTATTGGTCACTATCTCCACAAGTTCAATGATGGTGATGTGTCGTCCATACTCACATTCTCCTGCTCAATTGACCTTATCTTCAGTACATGTAAAAGTATGAATTTTGTTAAGACATATTGCATTTCCATCTCCAATCAATGATATCAAACGCTATGACAAACTCTTAAATGTGGGGAATTTTGATATGCAGTTACTGAATTCTTAGTTTTCAGGCCCTCAGAAATTGCTACGAGTGTAGCTCTAGTAGCATTGAAGGAACATGAGTCTTCCATGCTTAAGAGGGCGGAAACTTGTTACAATAATTTAAAGAAGGTATTGAATCTCTCCATCTTTCAGCATACAATGTTTGTAAAGTGAAATATAAATATGTACTTTTGTTCAATGCCATTTTTTCTTCATTATGTTAGTTTATCTTGCTTGTTATTTATCTATGCCCGGATGCTTTCCAATTCTTTATAGCATACTGCTCAAATGTTGTAGAATAGGGTATTAAATAGAATGCTATGAAATGATTCAAGATAAGATTATTATGGGAAATATTATTCTCAAATCAGTCTACCCTTCCTTTTTATTTTTTCACCGTGCTACAAAACTCCATATGTGTGGGATGCAGCTGCATGTATGAGCCAATAAAGCACTATTGCTAGATCACCTGAAACTTATTATGAGAGCTCTTGGCTGCCCGAGCACTTGCTGCTCCCTGTCACCCGCACGCTGGCCGCTCCTGACCACCTGCATGCTTGCCACTCCTCGCCGCCCATGCGCTTGCCGCTTCGGACCACTCCCAGTCGCCAGCATGCTTGCCATGGCCACCCGTGTGCTGGTCGCTCCTAGCCAACAGCACAATTGACCTCTGGCCACTTGCTTAGATCTAGAAATATGCTAGGTACAGAAAATAGCATGCACTAAAAAAGAAGTGGCGCCAAGGAAAATGAGGAATGAAAAACTCATCCTGTTTTTGAGATGGATGAGAGCAGATTTAGGGGATGATTTAGGAAAGGAGTTTATTTGGGGATTCTCTTGGAGCTTAGTTTTTCTCTCAAACACCTAAATTTAAATTTAGGTACTTAGATAGGTACTTTGTTGGAGATGCTATTACATTTTGTTTTAGATCCTACAATGTTCAAGAGTGTTGTAGTGAGATTTTGTGTATACTAAGACTTTGTCATTTATTGTTGGTTAAAAAAAGAAAAAAGGCAGAAAGATGCTCAAAATGAAAAAAAAGACTGCACAAAAAGATAAAAAGGTGAAGAAAGAAAACTTATGAGAAAAGAGGAGGAAAGCTAGTTCTATCTTTGTCAGCTTGGTGGTATCGTTTGTGTCTAGGCTCACGTCTCTAGTACGTTCTAGCCTAGGACTAGCACAAGTACCGTGGTTGAGATTTTATTCAACATTGCATCACTGTTCTAATTATTGCTAATCCTTTCTACCATATTTTAAGCCTCCTATAGCTCCACATATTTCTACACCGTCGGTTGATGTGCCCTGACAATCGCGTTGTCAGGTCTTTGGAGTGACTTATTCTTACTGTTGCTGTTCACCCCCTCCTGTTTGGTAAGAACTTGTAAGAGGTGTAGGACCGAAAGTAGCGACCAGAGAGGGGTGAATGAGCGCCTAAAAATTTCTTGCTAAACTATATTTTAATCCCAACACCCAAATGAACTTAACCAGACAAATAATATTTGCAAAGCAAATTTCAGAAATTAAAGTTGTCTAGCTTAGAAATGATTGGTGTCCTAATTAAAATGATATTAAAAAAATAATCTAAAAATTGCAGTAAATAAAAACACCTAGAAGAAATTACGGAATATTTATATTTCAGTCAAGAAATAAAATATTAACCAAATGAATAGAACATGAATCTCTAAAAATTAAATCAGAATTAAACCGAAAATATCGCAAAAAAACTAGAATAAATATAACTGCGACTAATAAATTTGTCTTTTCTTTTTATATGAGCAGATTAAAAATACTTAAATAAATAATTCGAGATAAGTAATAGAAATTTAACAGATTAAAAATTTATCTGCGAGATTAATTATTATGCTAATACAATAAAAACTAACAAATAAAATTATTACGAGATACTTAATCAGATTTAATCTAATCAAGAATAAAAAATTGATTAAATTAAAATGCTGAAAAATAGTAGATTAAGAAACAAAAAAACTAATCTGCATGACTCTCTCGCCGTCGGTCGAGACTTCCCAAGCCGCTGCTCTGTGCGAACAGCATGCCCCGTCCTCGTGCTGCGTGCCAAGTGAATCAAAAAAACAGAAGCTCTGCTGCTGGCCTTTTTCTTGTGCAGGGGAACGGAGAACTGAAAAATTGGCTTTGATGCCTATGCGGCGGGGCCCGCCCATGGAAAGCTTCAGCGGCAAAAATTGCAGCAACGCCTGCCGTGCTCACCTTGCTTTCCCTCCTCCCGAGATGGCCCTGCGCCGGGGCTGTCGATCTCACGTGGGGACCGCCTAGCAACAGAGTGCCCAGCCGCGTGCCACAGGAAACAGCCACGCCACCGTGGGTCCCACGCAGGAACTGCAAGCGGCTGCCGGCTGCAAAGAAGATTGCAAAAACGACGGCCACAGAACTAAAACCACGTCAGTGCAGATGTAAACAAAGAAGAAACGAGATGACGATGGACTGTAGATGGATCTCGGAATAATAAAAATAACAGTCATCTATCTCCAAGGGGATAGGGGCCTATTTATAGGCGACTCCTAATACATGAAAAGACTAATTTACCCCTAGGGTAAATTAACACTGACTCTAAAATAAATTCCGAAAATTACTAAAATATTCTTGGAAAAATCACCTAACTCGAATAAAAATATTCTGGACTTAAAAACTAAATTTTAATATCCTAAAAACAAAATAATCATAGGTTGTCAGTTTTGCGCCGAAACTGACAAAGCGTCCACCGTCTTCGCACCGGGTACCCGAATTGGGCCGACCCGACCCCGCAGCTTCCTCAGCCCGGCAATCGCTCGCCACCCGTGTACCTGAGTCAAACCCAGTCAACAGACCGGTGGATCATCTGCCGCTCCTAGCCATGTACCCGGATTGGGCCAGCCCGACTCCGTGACTCCTCTACCCGGCTTTCGCTCGCTGCCCGTGTACCTGAGTCACATGCGCCTCAGACTCAGTAGGTCTTTATTTCTCTTCTTTTGACTTCCGTTGACAATCACTCATCACATCTGGAGTATCAAAACCATATTATTCAACATGGTTTCTCAATCTCCCCCTTGATGAGTGCATTGTCAACACCCTCTTCAGCTCATCTTAAGAACCTGCAAAACATGTGGAAACAAAAAAACAAAGACAAAAGAAAATAGAAGAAAGAAAATAAAAGTTTAACCCTAATGACCAAAAGCCAAACAGAAGCAATAAAAATGGTCATTATGATTAACCTAAAATAAAAACTCAAAAACAAGTGCAAATCTCAGAATTACCAACAAGGAACTCCCCCTGAAATAAATCCCAGAGAAAGCTAAAAATGTTTTCCAAAATTTCTCCCCCTTGTTGACAATTGGACTCATCAAGTGAGACTAAATGCACTCTAAAGAAACATAGACACAAACTCTTCCTAAAATGCAGCTCCTCCTCAAAATATGCCATGAATGGAGATGGGGTGCAGGTGGAGTGTAAAAAGCATGCTTCTCAGATATGATTAACTGCAATTACAACATCTAACAGCTGTAGCAAAAGATATACTGTCTAAGATACATGACATGATCAGTGCAACAGATGATATCTAAAGGAAGTCATTAGCACGCATTTTTTGATTTTCGCAAACAAAAGCATCACCATATTTTCTAGTTGACAAGCAAAGTAAAGCATGAGATGCAAAAGCTAACTAATATCTACCAAGATAAGCATTGTCCAAATCAAAGTGCTTCAGCAAACTTGTCATCTTTTTAAATTTTTCAGACTTTTTTTCTTTTTTATTTTTTCATTTCTGCGAGGGGTTATTTGCATGTCAAACCTTATGCTAACCGACCAAGTCAAGCCTAGGCCAGAACTAGACCATCAGAAGCTTAAGACATTGGTCTTGGCATACATTACACCGTCCTAGTTCATACAAAAGTGCTATGGTAAGCAGTCCAGAACAATGCAATGCGACAAAGCAAACCCACCTGGATCTTTTCAAATAACCATAAGAATGCATGAATTTTTCATTTTTCTGAATTTTTATCATTTTTATAGCACATTTTTCATATTTAAAGCATATAGATGTCCAAGTTGCATATCTCCATCTAAGTAAGGATCTAGCTATAGGGCATGTAAAAGATAGCGAAAGTATTCAGCCTACACATGCTAGTTACCAGAAGCAATGGTGATCATTTTTCAATTTTTAAAATATAAAAGCCATGCATATGACAAATATCAGATATATCATGTGAACTGAAACAGAAAATGATCATCGACAAGTAATCAAAAGCATATACTAGCTAGAGAAAGTAAAGCAGATTAATCATATAACAGAAGCAAGCTCAAAATGTGATTGATGATTATGCATGATATGAACGCACACAAAAGACTCAATAAAAAATAAAGAAGAAAAGAAAAAAAACTGACTCAAAGTATCCTAAAAAGGATACACAACTCCCAAATCCCCTCGTAAACGCTCAAAAGTAGACTGATATAGGGGTTTAGTAAAAATATCAACCAACTGCTGATGGGTATCAACATAAATAAGATCTATAACTCGTTTCTCATATTGATCCCTTAGAAAGTGAAAGCGCGCATCAATATGTTTGGTTTTTGAATGAAGACATGGGTTTTTCCCTACACTAATTGCACTGGTGCTATCACAGAACAAAGGAACTCTAGCAGGGAAAACCAACCCAAAATCCTGCAAAGTAGAAATCATCCAAACCAACTGAGAACAGCAGCTAGAAGCAGCTACATACTCAGCCTCAGTAGTAGAAAGTGCAACTCCAGATTGTTTTTGAGAAGACCATAAAACAAGTGAAGAACCAAGAAGCTAGCAAGTACCGGAAGTAGACTTGCGATCCAGCCGGCACCCACCAAAATCAGCGTCCAAAAAACCAGCTAAGTCAAGAGACGATCAACATCAACATCAACAAAGCCTTTTAGTCCCAAGCAAGTTGGGGTAGGCTAGAGTTGAAACCCAACAAGAAGTCACCAAATAGAGAGAGAGAGAGGGAGAAAGGGGAGGGGAAAAGCTTTTAAGAGCACTAAAAGGGAAAAGGCCTAATCACGGTTCGGGCACGTGGATAGCTTCTTTCCAAGCACTTCTATCCAAACACAACTCCTTTGGGATATTCCATTCCTTCAAGTCCCTTTTGATTGCCTCCTCCCATGTCAAGTTTGGTCGCCCTCTACCTCTCTTCACATTATTGACCCGTCTTATGATACCTCTGTGCACCGGTGCCTCTGGGGGTCTCCGGTGGACATGCCCAAACCACCTCAACCGGTGTTGCATAAGCTTTTCTTCAATTGGCGCTACTCCTAGCCGATCGCGTATGTCATCGTTTCTCACTCGGTCCAATCTTGTGTGCCCACATATCCAACGCAACATACGCATCTCTGTGACACATAGTTGTTGGATATGTCGCCTCTTAGTAGGCCAACACTCAGCCCCATATAACATAGCAGGCCTAATCGCCGTCCTGTAGAACTTGCCTTTCAACTTCTGTGGCACTCTCTTGTCACATAGGACTCCCAATGCTTGACGCCATTTCATCCACCCCGCTTTGATCCTATGGCTAACATCTTCATCAATATCACCATCTCTCTGAAGCATCGATCCCAAATAACGGAAGGTGTCCTTCTTTGGTACTACTTGGCCTCCCAAGCTTACATCTCCATCCTCACTAATTGTAGTACCAAAGTCACATCTCATATACTCGGTTTTGGTCCTGCTAATTCTAAATCCTTTTGACTCTAGGGTCTGACGCCATAACTCTAGCTTTCTATTTACTCCTTCCCAGCTTTCATCTACTAGAACTACATCGTCAGCGAAAAGCATACACCAAGGGATATCTCCTTGTATATCCCTCGTGACCTCATCTATCACTAAGGCAAATAGATAAGGGCTCAAAGCTGAACATTGATGTAGTCCTATGTTAATCGGGAAAACATTTGTATCACCATCAGTTGTTCGGACACTAGTCACAACCTTGTCATACATGTCCTTAATGAGCGTAACATACTTTGTTGGGACTTTATGCTTATCCAATGCCCACCATATGAGATTCCTAGGTATTTTATCATAGGCCTTTTCCAAGTCGGTAAAAACCATGTGCAAGTCCTTCTTCTTCTCCTTATACCGCTCCATGACCTGTCTTATTAAAAAAATTGCTTCCATGGTTGACTTAAATCAGGAGCATAAGTAAGATACCTGAAAATACGCTTCACAGCCTGCCGATGAGATGCGCGTGGCGAAGACTGAAAACACGCACACACACCTACGGCAAACTAAATATCCGGTCTAGTCGTAGTCAAGTATAGCAACGATCCGATCATCCCTCGATACTCTCTCTCTCATTTACCTTGACGTCATCCTCGTCCTTGTTCAGACCTCCAGATGTACCCATTGGGGTCATCTGTGGCTTTAGCTCTCCACCAAAATCAAATTTCTTTAGCATGTCCCGTGTATACTAACCCTGGTGGATGAAAATGCCGTCCTTGGTATGCTTGATCTGGAGTCCTAAAAAATACTTGAGTTCTCCCATGAGACTCATCTCAAACTCGCTATGCATCTGCTCAGAAAACTTGGATACAAGCTCATTAGTAGAACCACCAAAAATAATATCGTCCACATAAATCTGAGCAACTAATAAGTCTGCGCCATCTCTAAGCAAGAAAAGAGTCTTGTCCATAGAACCCATCACAAAACCTTTCTGCAACAAGAATTGCTTCAGGCGATCATACCAAGCCCTGGGGGCCTGCTTCAGACCGTATAAAGCCTTCTGCAACTTGTAAACATGTCATGGAAATTTAGGGTTCTCGAAACCGGGGGGTTGCTTAACATAGACCTCCTCCTTTATATATCCGTTTAGAAAAGCACTCTTGACATCCATTTGATGAAGCTTAAAACCTTTAGAAGCAACAAAGGCCAAAAGAATACGAATGGACTCAAGGCGAGCAATAGGGGCGAAGATCTCTTCAAAGTCAATACCTTCTTTTTGACAGAAACCCTGTGCCACTAATCGAGCTTTGTTACGCACCACAACACCATCTTCTCCTTGTTTGTTTTTAAACACCCACTTGGTGCCTATGGTGTTGCATCCAGGTGGCAGCTCAACTAGTGTCCAAACTCGATTGCGAACAAAATTTTCAAGCTCTTCTTGCATGGCGTTTATCCAATTTGAATCGGAAAGAGCATGAGAAACGTCTCGGGGCTCAAAACTAGCAATAAAGGCAGACTCAGCAAACATAGCAAGTGAACCAGCTGAGGAATGTAAGGATCTCTCCGTAAGATCACCTATGATGAGCTCTGAAGGGTGATCACGCTGAACTGCTCGGGATCCTAGGTGATCTGAATTCACCTCACCAGAGTCAGCAACTGGCTCCTCTAGACTCGGCTGAGAAGTCATCTCACCGGAGTCAGCACCTGGCACCTCTGGACTCGGCTAAGGAGGCTCGATCGAAGTAGAAGGAGTAATTAGAGGTCCGTCCTCATCCTTAGTCGAAGTCTCAGAAGGTGTGGGGTCTGCAGGCGGTGTAGAGGGCCCATCCTCATCATCAGTAGGAGTGTCATCATCTTCCTCGAAGATGGACTCTCCAAGCTCATCATCTCCAGAAGGTTCAAAAGAAGGAGTTGGCGAGGGCAGAGACTCATCAAAAGAAACCTCACAAGTCTCGACAAGCATCTGAGAGTCTAGGTTCCAGACAGGAAAGCCTCGTGAATGCAAAGCATAACCAGGAAAGACTCCATCCCAACAACGAGACCCAAACTTGTCCAAATGTCCTCCCTTCTTGAGCACAAAGCACTTGCAACCAAAAGCTCGCAAGTGACTTACCTTGGGCTGTCTACCAAAACGCAACTCATATGACATCTTACCTAAGTAAGCTCTAAGAAAAATGCGATTGGCAAGATAGCAAGCTGTGTTCATTGCTTCAGCCCTAAAATGCCTCGGAGTCCTATGTTCATCAAGCATCGTCCTGGCCATCTCGACAAACGTGCGGTTCTTTCGCTCCACAACGCCGTTCTGTGGGGGAGTGTAAGGAGCAGAGAACTGATGATCAAGATCCTGTTCACTACAAAAACTAACGAATTGAGAGTTCTTAAACTCAGATCCGTTGTCCGAACGAATTGCTCGCATCAGACCATTGTTCTCGTTCTTCAGCTTCAAAATCAGGTCATGAACATACTGAAAAGTCTCATCCTTAGACTCTAGAAAGTGAACCCACGAGAATCAAGAAAAATCGTCAACTATCACAAGGGCGTACCACTTCCCACCGACTGAGCGTACTCGAGCTGGACCTACTGTGTCCATGTGCAACATCTCTCCCGGGTACGAAGTCATCACCTGAGTCACAGGTGTGTGAGAAGCGGCAACCATCTTCCCATGACGACATGGATGACACACTAGATCCTTCTCCATCTTAAGCTTAGGCAATCCTCGGATAAGATCCATAGAACTCAATCGAATAAGTAGATCAAAACTCAAATGGCCTAACCTTCTATGCCACTTCCATAGCTCAGAGGAGGATCCGGCCATTAGACAGTGAGAAGGGCCAGAAGAACTAGAGAAATCAATACGAAAAACCTTACCAAAAGGTAAGATCCAGCAAACTGAAGATCCTCTAGAATCAATGACAGAAGACATGCCCTTCTTAAAACGCACTTCTAAACCATCCTCAAGCAGTTGCAAAACAGAAATTAGATTGAAGTTTAGATTTCCAACTAAAGCAACATTCTTTAAAGAGAAATAATCAGAAATACGAATCGACCCAATACCCTGTATCTTCCCATGACCACTGTTCACGAAAGTGATGTATTCCTTGGAGCTCGGGGGAGTGAGGCTGGAGAACCATCTACGGTGTCCCGTCATATGGCGAGAACAACCTGAATCCATGATCCATACGTCCTCCAGTCCTCGATCCTGCAAGATCAATGGTCATGAGTGGGAGCAAAAGGTCGACCACCAGGTCTAGCAAAAGTACTAAACCAGTGTCGAGCCATCTGCTCGTATGTAGGAAAGCAAAAGGAATCATATGAGTCGGGACCAAAACGCGGCTCAAATCGCGGTCCTATGTTCTTCCTAAAATCATGATCACGAGGTCCAAAACCATATCCATAACGATCTAGAACTCTGTCGGAACGGAAACCACCCTCCGGAGCATGGTCACAAAAACCATCTCCTCTACCACCACCTACACGACATGGCCTGGCCTCTAGCCTCTCTCTACGTCGAGGGACTCTCTGTCTACCACTCTGCTGGTAGAACTGCTCCTGCCCACCTTGAGCTTTCTCTGCTCGCTCAACACGCTTCCTCCTGAAGCAAAACTCCTCAAGATGCCCGTCTCTCTGACAAAACTCACAGTGATAGGTAGGCTTCTTGGATTGTGGTTGAGATTTGAGATTCTTAGGCTTGGTGGTGTTGGGTGTAGCATCTTTGGTGTGAGAGGGTCCAGGTAAAGAATCAAGAGAAGTGTGGAGAGTTTTAGGCTTTGGAACCCAGATCTGCTTCTTAGGTGGAGCTTTAGGTTGTTCTTGGATCACTCCATCCTTGGGCTGACTATCCTTAAAGGACTCAGTGGAGTGAGTCTTAGGATATCTCTGTTCGGGAGTCATCTTACTCCACTCTGCTGCTCGGCTAATGGCGCTTTCAAAATCAGCCTTGGGATAGGTGTAACCTACCCCAAACCCATCCTGTCTCTTGAACTGCTAGATCATCATGCCGAGATGTGGCTCTCTGGCACTAATCCAACTCAAGATCTGACAAAGGTAAAAGTTCTCGTTCTAAACATCAGCTAGCTCCTCTCTCAAAGAAGCTAACACCTCCACCTGAGACAAGCATATCTCACACTCTCTATCAACATCGACAGACTTCTCTGCTTTTAGCTTGATCAACTCCATTCTCATGGACAAACAGTTCTCACAAACAGTGGGTGGAACTATCAAGGTCTCAAGCTCTAGCTTAGTCTGCTCCAACTCATCTCTCACTCCAGCTAACTCACTCAACTGCTCATCACTCTTGGCTCTCAGCTCAGCTATACTAGCTAAATGGGATGGGCAGTCTACACAAGGTGCGACGACAGCGGCATGAGCATCTTTTAGCTCCTGCTGAGCGCTTTCAAGCTCAGTGGCCAAAGCGTCTCTCTCATCTACTCTCTCTGTGTACCTGGACTTAAGAGTCGTCAGGTCACACAACAACACCTCACAGTTAGGGCACTCACCACTATCACCCAAGCAATGGGACGAAGACAGACTCTCAATCTTGCCATTTGCCATGGCAAGCTCACTCTCAAGCTCATCTATCCTCTTCTTAGCCCCTCTAAGCAGCTTCTCCCTATACTTCAACTCCTGACGGTTCTGTTCTAATAAATTAACAACTTCTTGTTCATAGGATGATACCTTCTCATCGTCGTCGTCGTCGGAGTCGTCGGAGGAGTCCTTTTCTTTCTTCTCCCCAAGAGCCATTGAGTAGAAGCTCTTGTGGGGTCTTCGGCTGTCACGTGAGCGTCTCTTTGGTTTGTCCCCGAAGGCCATGAAACAGAGGCCCACCGGATCATCCCTGTCCTTCCCCTTCCTGATCATGATCTCTTCATCACTTGAGCTCGAAGATGAGGAGGAAGACGAGGATCTCTTGGAGTAGCTTTTCTCCATCTCGGCAAAGAAAGCCTTGTATCATTTCTTGTTCTCACGCCTGTAGTCCTTCAAAGCCTTCCGAAAGAATCTCGTCTTGGGCTTGCCCTTTGTAGAGTTGTCGTACTTGTCGGAGTCGTAGGAGTTGCCGCCGGTTCCCTTCTTGTAATTCTTCCGCTTGGGGCAGTCGACAATGAAATGACCTGTATCACCACACTCAAAGCATCCGGATTTTGTGCTGTGTCTCTTAAACATTCGCTTATCATAGACATGTCGCACTCGGTTGTTAAACAAGCACAGATCATCATCTCCTAGAGTATCAAGTTGTTCCTCGAAGATAGACCTCAAGGAAAATGCAGTACAACTCAAGGCATTAGGATCAGCAGATGGTGTCGCAAGCGCCAGAGTCTTTGATCCAGAACCAGTGAGATTTGATCTCTACTGGATATCGACCTCTGAGTCCTTGAGCTTACTAAACAGCTCTGAGATGGTCAAGGTATCATAAGACGTGCTCTCAACAATAAAAGAGACCTTAATCTCCCAGATCTTAGGGTCCAAGGTATGGAGTACCTTAAAAGCCTGTTCATGATCTGAGACCAGCTGATCACCCTCGGCCTTGTTAACGCGAAGCTTGTTAATGATCGATTGAAAACGACCAAACAAAGCCTCAACAGTCTCACCCAGCTTCTGTGAGAAATTTTCATACTCACGCCGGTAGGTCTGGTAGAGCCTAGCCTTGACCTGAGCTGTCCCCTCATGGTGTGCCTGAAGGGTAGCCCAGATCTCTCGAGCAGTGGTGAGATGGCTAATGTTGGCGTGAAATATTACGCTAACAGGTTTCTGAAGTTAGAAACTAACAAACGAAGTGTTTGTGAAGTAAACTATTTCAAGCCTCCGAAAGGATAATAGCTTAAAATAGTTCGAAGATGTATATTGAATAACTTGTATTCGGTCCCTATTACAGAGTAAAACAGGGGGTATTTATAGGCTTAAACATTAAGGAAAAGACCCTTTTACCCCTCTATTACAACCGACATAGTGGAAACTATTCGGTACCCTTAATAGGGCTAAAATGGTAAAAGACTAATCTAATGAGAAAGAAGATAAGTCTTCCATCCTAGCTGGCAAGGAAGCTCTCAGAAGAGTCCTAGTTCGAAGATATACTCCGAACTAGAGTTCGCCTCCATACTTCAAACTTGATCCACGGTGATTCCGGAGTTATATGCTGTAAACCTTTGATTCAATCACCTGCCTTTGCCTTGTTACCATAATGGCTCTGAGGATAAATATTTTCCCCCAATAGTAGCCCCTCGAATACGCTTCTCCGCTAGACCTGTGATGTTAGGAGAGCAGTATACGCAAGAGAAATAATCATGCACAGAGACTAACAATTTTAATCAGCCTTTGAAATATGTGGAGATTCGAAACTTCGAATCAACTTATAAGAAAATTATGATCGAACTATTTTTTAGAATTAACTTAAAAAGTCTGAAAGCTTTTTTAGGCTTAGAAGAAATAGTCGTTGGCTTTTTCCTCAACGGGAATTAAGGGAATGCTTTAAGTTCGCAAAGAGATAACGGTCAGGAATGTGAAACGGCAGAACACCAAACGGTAAAATTTGTGGCCCGGGCTATAAATAAGGGACCCAGATCCTTCCCAAATACTTTCTCACTGCCTTCCTGCAAACAAACCAGTAAGCAAGCCCTAGACTCCATTTCTTCTTTGAGCAACCAGAGCAAATCCATGGCGAAGACCAGTTTTAAGGTTCCTGGGGCAGCTTCAGCCTTGGCTCGGCAGCAGACTGCGGCTGCAGCGGCGGCGACATCAGCGATGGTGACTCCGACAGCAACAGTAGCGGCAATGGCGGTGCCAGGAAGAAATCCCCAACGCGATGATCCCCAAGATCTCCTTCCGGCCTCATCGAAGTATACGGATCAGTCTTACCAACTAGGACCTTCAACCTGCAAGAGGGAGTCGCTCACAGCAGCGATAGAAGGGAAGATCAGTTCGGAGATTATGATTCGCAAACCTGGGAAAGAAGCTATTCCTTCACCAAGGCCCGGAGAAGTGGTTGTCTTCGAAGCCTTTTTCAAAGCTGGATTAGGGCTCCCGGCTGTTGACTTCCTGGCCGAGGTACTAGATTTATTCCATGTTACTCTCTCCCAACTTTCTCCGAACGTGATAGCACGCCTTTCCATCTTCGAGTGGGTGTTGCGAGCTGAAGGCTGTGAAGGAAGAGCAGAAATCTTCGCAGCCCTACACCAGGCTTCTTGCCAACCCAAGACCTTCGTGGGCCCCGGAGGTGAAAAGATGGTGGTGGCCTTCGGGAGTATTAACTTCCATCTCCGAGACGAATACGCTCTTCGTTTTCCAGCTAAGGCCATCAATGCCAGATGGTCTACGGATTGGATCCTCCGATGGTTTTACGCTGAAGTTGGAGCAGGAAGTCGCTTAGCTGGACCTCTACAGGACATAAACTTACGGGGAGAAGCTCTTGTCCATCTGGATCCAGGCCAGCTCGAAGCTCACCATAGCCTACTTCAGAGGATTAGCCATCGCCTGAGTATGAGGGATTTGGCAGAGGAGTTCATCGGACTTCAGATCCCCCCTCTGATGGCCAACTGGCCAATCACCTTCGAAGAAGATACGGAAGGTGGCCTTCGAAAGATTTCTTCGAGCTCGAGCCCTGCAAGTAACTTCGAAAACAACATGTTTCATATATATTTATTTGAAGAAATAACCAACATCAACTTATCTTTCAGCCTCTCTAGCTCCTATGACTTCGGAGAAAATCGTGCGGGCTTCGGAGAAAATTCTAGGAGTCCCGACTCCGGCTGAGAAAGAATGGAGGATTAAGTTGGTAGGTACTTGGGAGCGGTCCAACCGAGTATGGGGGCTACTCGAAGTTGTTCCCCCTCCTCTTTTGGATTGGGTGCCTTCGGAACAAGGGCCTAAGAAAAGGAAAGCTGAAGTTGGAGCCTCGACCTCTGCCAAGACTCCATCGAAGAAAATAGCCCGAAAGCCAAAAACTGCGGCGCCTCCAAGCCCAATAGCTTCGGTCTCCGATTCCTCGGAGGATGAAGGTAGAATGCTTGTTAACTTGATTGACAAGGATGGAGCCCAAACAGATGCAAACATTGGTGATGCTACGAGTGTGCCGGAGTTACAAGGCAACCTTGGGCAAGTTGGGACTTCGGCTGCTCAAGAAGACTTATCGCGAGATGAAGCCCCTATGGACGAAGGTGGAGTCGAAGTTGCTATAGAATCAACTTCGATTCCAAGTGAAGCAACGACGACAACTCCCAAAGAGGCTCCAACAGTCGACGCTTTAGTTGTGAATTCTGACTCCGACGAAGACTTCAGGGTAGCTTTTGACCCGCCAAGCAGTCCGATGCTCACCTGCCGTCAAGACTTCGGAGGTAAACTTCACATAATTCTTTTTTTCTTTTTTCCTGCGAAATTAAACAATGTATAATACCTTTGCTTCAACAGGATCTACTCCTATGGAAGAGGGCCTTCCCGAAGATACAAATCCTAGGACTTCGGCTACTCCGGAGCCAATTCTAGAAGTTGCTCAAATGGGACCTGGAAAAGGTAAAGGCAAGGTGGACCCCCTCCCTGCTCCGAGCTCAGGATTAACTCCATCTGAATTGATATACGGAAGCCAATCTACAGAGAGGGGCCAGTCTGCCGAAGTTCCAAAAGATACGGCCCAGCGCTCCAGCCCCTCGCCGAACGAAGACGACCAGAGAGACTTGTCTATGCTCCCTCTTCTAGCTCCTTTCTTGGAGCGAAGAACCGGACTTCGGACTTTGCTCAAGCCTTTGGATCGAGCTAGCCGCGAAGTCGGGGAGACAGACTTGGTAGCCATTTTGAGCGAGGCTGAGGGTTCGGAGCTCAATGCTGCCATGGAGCGTGCAGCGTACCAGGTACGAAGTATCTGCAAAACAAAATTAATCTTATATACAAATAATTTCTCACCTTGGTTTTTTCTCTTTGCAGCAAATAGTCTTGGCCCGAGATGCGAACGTTTCAAACGAACGCGGAAGCCTTCGCCTTCGAGAGGAAATCACCACTCTTCAGAGAAATCTTAACATTTACGAAGGTCGAGTTTCCCATTTAGACAACATGGTCTCAGCAAAGCGGAGGGCCAGGCAAAGCTTGGAGACTGCAAATAAGGAGCTCGAAGCAGAACAAATTGCGCTTCGGGCGGAAATAGAAAAGATGCGAGCGGAGCATGCTACGGCGGGGGCTGAACTTGTCAAGCTCCGGGAGGAAAAAGCCAAAACTACAGAGGAGGCTAGCCACCTACTTAACCAAAAAAATTCTTTGGCTACAGAAGCAGCTAGGCTCTCCGGTGTGGTGGAAGAATTGACTTCGACGAAGGACGCCTTGCTTGAAGATAAACTGAAATCGGAGAAGGTAGCTGTGGAGGTCATGAACCAACTCCTAGGTGTTCTAGAGTACTTCGGTACTACTGGGACACTTCCTTCGAATGACAACGCCTCCTTGCTTCGGTGGCTAAAAATGATCCAAGGAGCTGCAAAGAGAATGAAGATGGCAGGCATTCGGTATGGAGAAATCTCCGGACAAGTGGCTGCTATCGGCATACTTCGTTACTATGAAGATCTGGGAATATCGATAACTCCGAACGCAGAGGCGGCTCCCATTACCTTCGACGACAATCGGCTTCTTACTCCTTCCGAAGATGTGGCCGCTGCTTGGCAAGCCTTCCAAGCTTCATGGAGAGCCGAAGGTCGCACTGCGATCAAGGCTTGGATTGACAAAGGACAACGCCAAAAACAAGCTCGGTCGCAAGCCTCAAGCAGCCAGCCTCCGCCAAACCCACAGGTCTAGATTTGCCTTAGGATCCTGACTATGTAAAGAATCATGCTTTTGTACATTTATGAATGAAAATTTGCTTATCGTGTTTTTAGGCTTCACCTCATATGTAAGATATCGAAGTGTTAGACGTTAACGAAGAACTCCACCTACTATGGGCTACCTTCGATCTTTTAAAACTTCACAAGCGCCCTCGATTTTTAGTTCCTCGAGATAGCTCTGGCGCAATTACGCCCGAAGTAAGCAAAGATATACTATCTTATATTAAAGAGGAAGAAAAAGAAGTTAGCTTGGAAACTTCATCTTCCGAAGACATCGCATGGTCCGAAGACGAAGCTCAGGGTAAAAAACCTGAAGAACTTGGAAGCTGGGAAAGGAGCCCTGAACGACTCCGAACTTGGGCCGAGCTTTAACAAGAACAGAAAGACTTTAGAGCTTCGAAGGGAGGTAGGAGAGTTAAACGTAAAGTTGTTAGAACTCCCGGCTCTGGAACTAGTCGTTCCAACCCTAGCTCTAGAGATCGAAGGGGTCTTCGATTCCTTCTCGGTATAGATACCGATTTTTCATGATGTAATCAAAATTTGTTCGAATAATAAATATCGATTTAAAATTGTCTCCCTATTTCCCAGCCCCTCTTTGGGCGAAAGCAACTTCGAACTATATTCAAAGATGGTTAGGCGCAAAGAAAACTTAGGAGTACAATTTTGGGGACTCGGAGCCCCTCAGCAATTTAAAGATTGATTAAAATCTTATAAAATGTCTTCGACTACTTGGAATCTGAAGATTGGTAACTTAGTACCTTGTGTTTTGAAAGAAATCACTTTGGACAACTTTCCGGACACTTTAGTGTCCCAAACGATTGGTCACTTTGGACTTTTTTCACAGATATTCGAAGCTCATGAGCTCAAACTCTGTTTGTTTTGGCCTCCTTCGGCTCTTTTTGCGAATTCTATCAAACCGGTGGTTTGGAATTTGCAGTGGTCTCCTTGGACTCTTTTTACGGATGCTTTCAAGCCGAAACTTGGAATCCACATTATTTGGTCTCCTTGGACTCTTTTTACGGATGCTTTCAAGCCGGTGGCTTGGAATCCATTTTTTCAGTGACTTTCCCACCTTGTCGGAAGCTTCGGACCAGTGGTCCGAAGTCCGAAAAATATGATTCAAATTAATGACACTTCCCTCCCGGTCAACTTCGCTATTCCAGTGCATCCACTAGAAGTGGGAAGTTTATGGGGGGTAGGCATTATCTGAACCATAAGCTTTATTGATTCGAAAGATGTTTACAAATGATTACAAGGAGCCCCTATGCGAAATATCGCTTTAGGTGCTCCGCATGCCATGTATGCGTTAACTCTTCACCTTCCAAATTAGCTAACTTAAAAGAACCAGGACGCCCTGAGCGGATAATTATGTATGGACCTTCCCACTTATTTCCTAATTTCCCTGGCGGTATAATACTTCACAAAACGAGATGACCCAGTCTAAGTTCATTAAACTTGACCTTCGGGTCGAACCAAGTCTTTGTCTGCTACTGGTATTTTGACAAATTGGCAACAACTCGAAGTGTTGTCTCTTCTATTAAATCAAGCGAAGTTTGTCTTTCTGCTTCTATTTCCGGTTTGGTGCTGCGAAAGGATCCTCCTTTAAGCTCTGTTGGTGTCATAGCCTCGTCTCCGAATAATAGTCTAAAAGGAGTGAAACCAGTAGACCTTGTCTGAGTTGTCCGAATGGACCAAAGAATTTTCAGGAGCTCTTCAGTCCTCAGTCCTTTTGCCAATCCAACTATTCTTCGATTCAGCCCTGATAAGATATTATCATTGGCTCTTTCAACAGCTCCGTTAGACTGAGGATGCCTTATCACAGCAAAACATAATTGGATGCCTAGGTCTTCACAGAATTTCCTGAAGGGTTCTGCATCGAACTGTGTTCCATTATCAACTGTCAGCTGCTGAGGCACTCCGAACCGGCATATAATATTCTTCCAAAAAAAATTTTGTACATTATTCAAAGTGATAGCTGTTAGGGCCTCTGCTTCGACCCACTTTGAAAAGTATTCGATTGCTACCACTGCGAACTTCAAATTTCCTCTTGCTACTGGGAAGGGACCAATAAGATCCATGCCCCATATGGCCATGGGCCATACTGGAGCAATGACTTGGAGAGTTGTTGGTGGGCGATGACTTCTTCGTCCCATCCACTGACATCCTTGGCAAGTGCAGACTAAGCTCTCCGCATCAGCTACTATTGTAGGCCAATAAAGCCCCTGGCGAAGTGTCTTTCCTGCCAAAGCTCGAGGGGCTAAATGGCTACCGCAGAGTCCTTCATGAATTTCTCGAAGAATTTCTTGACCTTCGGCTTGAGATATACATCGGAGCAAAGGGGAACATACTCCGACCTTGTACAAAATACCATTGATTATATGATAACTCTGAATTCTGAGTTTCAACCTTGAAATCTGTGGCCCTTCAGACATATTTGCCTCTCCTTGCAACAATTCCATAATTGAACTTCATCAATCTGTACTTGGAATGCAAAGGACTTCTGCAGTAGGGATTTGTGGCACCGAAGGTGTACTGAGTTCTTCATAAAAAGCCTCTTCTGGTATGTCCATAGCTCCGGCTGTAGCTTTTGCTAAGATGTCAGCTTGCACATTTTCTGCTCTAGGTATACTCCGAATGGAAATCCCTTTAAATGCTGCTTCAATCTTACGAATTTCTTCCAAGTATTTTGCAAGCTGTGGATGCCGAACTTGAAAGCTCTTGTCTACGTGCCCTGCTACAATCAGAGAATATGTCTTAATAACTACTCTTGTAGCTCCTAGAGCGTGTGCCTTTCGAAGTCCCAATAAAATTCCCTCATACTCTGCTGTGTTATTGGTAGACTTAAAGTTGAGTCTTGTGGAGTACATTGCCTTTTACCCTGAAGGCGAAATTATCATGGCTCCAACACCTGCTCCTGATGCTTGGAAAGCTCCCTCAGAATAAATAGTCCAAATCCCTTCACTTGGCTTTTCTGGAGCTCATGCTGCAGGGGGAGTCCATTCGGCCACGAAGTCCGCCAAAACTTGTGACTTAATTGCTGTTCTTGCCACAAAGGATATGCCAAAGGGTGCTAACTCAACGGCCCACTTCCCAATTCTTCCTGTAGAATCCTTACTTCGGAGCATATCTCCCAAAGGATATGAAATTGGTACAATTACATTATGTGCCAAGAAATAATGCCTTAGCTTCCTCGAAGCCATTATCAGAGCATAAGTGAATTTCTCAAGCTCAGAATATCTTGTTTTTGCTCCAGACAATGCTTCGGACAAAATAAACTGGGTTTTGTACCAACTTCCCGTTGAAATCAACCTCTCTGACAAGGACTGCACTGACAACAGAGCCAGTAGCTGCAAGGTAGAGGAGTAGGGTTTCGTCCGCAATAGGCATCGTGAGTGTAGCAAGGTTACTGAGATAATTCTTAATATCTTCGAAGCTCTTTTGACACTCCGGTGTCCATGCAAAATCTTCGAACCCTTTCAATGCTTTAAAGATGGACAAACTTCTCTCCACAGACCTTGCCAAAAACCTGCTAAGTGCTGCAAGACGACCAGTCAGCTTTTGCACTTGCTTTAAATTCTCTGGGGGAGCCATCCTTTGCAACACAGTTATCTAAGTGGGGCTAGCTTCGATCCCTCTGCTTGAAACTAGATACCCTAACAATTTTCCAGCCTGCGCCCCGAAGATACATTTTTCGGGGTTAAGACGGACCCCACATGCCCGAAGACTATTGAATGTTTCTGCTAAGTCTAGGCTATGTTGGTGCTTTAAAGCACTTTTTATTACAATATCATCCATATAGGCCTCTACATTGCAACCTAATTGATGACCTAGAGCCTTAGCAATTAACCTCGAAAAAGTAGCCCCGACATTTCTTAAGCCAAAGGGCATTCTTACATAACAAAAGACTCCTGAAGGAGTTACGAAGCTTTTCTTGATTTCATCTTCGCGCTTTAGCCAGATTTGATGATAGCCGGAGTACGTGTCGAGGAAGCTTAATAACTCTGTAAGGGCAGTAGAGTCAACCAATTGATCAATTCGGGGCATGGGGTAGGGGTCGCGGGGGCATGCTTTATTCAGAGATGTAAAATCAATACACATGCACCACTTCCCGGAAGATTTCTTCCTAACGAAGACTGGGTTGGCTAACCACTCCGTATGAGCCACTTCTCTAATAATCCCAGCCTTCAGCAGCTTTTCCACTTCGTCTTTGGCAAGGATAGCTCTCTTTGTGGACAACTTCCGGAGTCCTTGTCGAACAGGTCGAGCCTTCAGATTCACAAGTAAACTGTGTTCAATAATATCCCGACTAACTCCGGTGATGTCTTCGTCAGACCAAGCAAAGACATCTAAATTCTCCTCAACTACTTTCTCTAACGCAGTAGCGACTTCTGGAGGCAAGTCTTTGCCAAATTGAAATGAATATTCCTTGCCATCTTTGACAATAACCTTCGTTGCAATCTCTCCTTCGGCGCTTGGCCTTGGGAAGGATTTCTTCGAAGATTCGTTAGGAGCAGAGAAATTCTCCGGGTTATCTTGCACGTTGTTCACCTGTCTCGGGTCAAGAGGAGGGCCATGACCATACTCGGCTCTTCGCGCGGTAGCCTGATCTCAGAAAACAGTGAGCACTCACGCCTGTGTGGGCATCTTCATACACAGGTAATTATGATGTGCCACAGCTCCGAATTGATTCAGCATGCCCCTTCCTAAGATCACATTGTATGCATATGGAGCATCCAACAACATCGAAAATCACTTATTCTGTCCTGGCCAGTAGCCCCTCCCCAAAAGTAACTTTCAGGCCAATTTGACCGAGGGCATCGAGAGGGGGTCCCGCGAAGCCTTGTAAAGGACGGGCTGCTGGGAGAAGATGCTTCCTGGAGATGCAGAGTTGATCAAAAGCTTGAACAAAGATAATATCTGCCGAACTCCCTCCGTCGATTAGCACTCTCCGGACCTCAGTCCCTGCTATGTCGGCAGTGATGACGAGTGGGTCTGCATGTGGAAACTTAATACCAGCTGCATCATCTGCAGAAAAAGATATCGGCACATGGGACCATTAGGGCATAGCAGCTGCAGACGAAGAGGTTCTAATATGGCCCACTTCTCTAACATATTCTCTTCTTTGCCTCTTCGACATACTTCCAAGGGTCCCTCCTCCGGAGATGGGGAGGATTACTCTTTTCCCTCGATCTTGTCCCTCTTCTTGCTTCAGAGGTGGCATAACATTGACCACCGGAGGCCGTCTTGTAGGGTCGAAGTTCTCTATTCGTGCCATAGTCACGACAGGTTCCGGATGCACTTCTGTCGGAACTCGGTCAGTAGTGCCTCGACCCGAAGTTCTTTCCAAATACTCTCCTCTTAAAGCTAGTATAGATTTGCACGCATCAGTTGCGTGACTCCGATTTTCACCATGGACACAGCAGAAAAAGGCCTGGGCTTTGCCAGCCGCTTTCCCTGGCGGCCTCCAGCCACTCGTCTTGCTTCCTGAAAGCTGCGGAGCCCTTGGGGCAAACTTCTGCGGGGGTGCAATGTTCAAAACTTCTGAACGAGGATGCTTTTGCCCTCGACGCCTGTCGTGCTGAGCTTCGAAGCTAGGCCCTTGCGGCTGTGTTGAAGTTTTCACTTCCAACTTAACTTCTTGCAGTATCGACGGAGTTGCAGCAGTTCTCCGAAGCCATCCCTCTTCTGACCTTGCATATTCTTCGAAATAAGACATCAACTGAGCAACAGAAGATATCTTTTTCCTGTGAAGTTTATCAAGGAGGCCCGCATGAATAACTCCCTCTCGAGCTGCGTCAACTACAGAAGACGTAGTTAACCCTCGAATTTGCGACTTCGTATGAGTGAAGCGCTTGAAATATTGTCTTAAAGTCTCTCCGGGGAGCTGCTTCACCTGGAAAAGGCTTCCTGTTGACATTGGGGGTACGAAGGTACCCTGAAAATTGCTCACGAACTTCTTCCTCAACTCCCCCCATGATCTGATTGATCCTGGCTTCAGAGACCAGAACCACCGTAGTGCCACTCCTTCGAGAGCTAGGGGAAAACATTTGGCCATAGTGTCTCGCACTCCCCCGCTGGCTTCAATTGCTAATGCATAAGAATGGGCGAACTCTCCAGGATCTTCATCTCCGGAATATTTGCAAAGCTTCAAAGTTTTGAACTTAGGGTCAAAGCGCACTTTCTGCAACTCAGGATGCAGCGGAGATTCGGCATCGAAGGAAGCGTTCTCTGGGGCTTCGGGATAAGGAAGTTCGTCGTCTTCGGGCACTTCGGGGATGACTGGGGTGGCCTGAGAACGAAGCCTATCTGCGGCTTCTTGCCACCACCTTGCTACTTCAGCTTGGAGACTGACCATTTGAGCGGCCATATCACCAAGACCATCTTCATCTCCTCCGGAAGGACCTTCCGGGTCTTGAGAACTGTACGCATCAGTTCGAAGTGGAACTTGAGGTGGAAGAGGGACTCCGGCCGGCCGAAGTATAGATGGAGTTGGGGAAGGAACTTTGTATGCTCGAGGAAGGGAAATCCCTTCCGGAGTTTGAGGTGGAGGAAACGTCGAAGGCCCTCCGACCTCAACTGTGTTTGAAGATCTTGCTCCGAAGGTCCGAGGAGACCTCCGAATAGGACTACCACCTGCACTCCGCTTGGGAGGCATGGTTTGAGAACTTGGTAGAGAACGAAATTTTTTGGACTAGGTTCCCCACGGACGGCGCCAACTGTTGGCGTGAAAGATTACGCTAACAGGTTTCTGAAGTTAGAAACTAAAAAACAAAGTGTTTGTGAAGTAAACTATTTCAAGCCTCCGAAAGGATAATAGCTTAAAATAGTTCGAAGATGTATATTGAATAACTTGTATTCGGTCCCTATTACAGAGTAAAACGGGGGGTATTTATAGGCTTAAACATTAAGGAAAAGACCCTTTTACCCCTCTATTACAACCGACATAGTGGAAACTATTCGGTACCCTTAATAGGGCTAAAATGGTAAAAGACTAATCTAATGAGAAAGAAGATAAGTCTTCCATCCGATCTGGAAAGGAAGCTCTCAGAAGAGTCCTAGTTCGAAGATATACTCCGAACTAGAGTTCGCCTCCATACTTCGAACTTGATCCACGGTGATTCCGGAGTTATATGCTGTAAACCTTTGATTCAATCACCTGCCTTTGCCTTGTTACCATAATGGCTCTGAGGATGAAATATTTTCCCCCAACAGCTAACACGCTCAAACTCACTAGGACCTAGACCAGAAAATAAAATGTTCACCGCTTTACTATTATTTTGATGTTGTGCAACTACATCTGCAGCAGTATCCGCAGCAATAGTCCTTATGGTGAAAGTAGGATGAACACAAATCTCCCATATGTCCGAGCTCTGGCTCATAAGATATGCTCGCATGCGAGTCTTCCAATAAGTGTAGCCAAAAGCCTCTAGGGACGGGATTTTGCCAGGAGACGTCATGGTCACTACCTAAGTTTAGAATCGGTTAAGATATGAGAAAACCCTAACCTTGCTTTGATACCACTTGTAGCACCCAAAGTAGCGACCAGAGGGGGGGTGAATGGGCGCCTAAAAAATTTCTTGCTAAATTATATTTTAATCCCAACACCCAAATGAACTTAACCAGACAAATAATATTTGCAAAGCAAATTTCAGAAATTAAAGTTGTCTAGCTTAGAAATGACTGGTGTCCTAATTAAAATGATATTAAAAAAATAATCTAAAAAAACTGCAGTAAATAAAAACACCTAGAAGAAATTACGGAATATTTATATTTCAGTCTAGAAATAAAATATTAACTAGATTAATAGAACATGAATCTCTAAAAATTAATTCAGAATTAAACCGAAAATATCGCAAAAAAACTAGAATAAATATAACTGCGACTAATAAATTTTTCTTTTCTTTTATATGAGCAGATTAAAAAATACTTAAATAAATAATTCGAGATAAGTAATAGAAATTTAACAGATTAAAAATTTATCTATGAGATTAATTATTATGCTAATACAATAAAAACTAACAAATAAAATTATTACGAGATACTTAATCAGATTTAATCTAATCAAGAATAAAAAATTGATTTAATTAAAATGCTGAAAAATAGTAGATTAAGAAACAAAAAAACTAATCTGCGTGACTCTCTCGCCGTCGGCCGAGACTTCCCGAGTCGCTGCTCCGTGCGAACAGCATGCCCCGTCCTCGTGTTGTGTGCCAAGTGAATCAACAAAACAGAAGCTCTGCTGCTGGCCTTTTTCTTGCGCAGGGGAACGGAGAACTGAAAAATTGGCTTTGATGCCTATGCGGCGGGGCCCGCCCGTGGAAAGCTTCAGCGGCAAAAATTGCAGCAACGCCTGCCGTGCTCACCTTGCTTTCCCTCCTCCCAAGATGGACTGCGCCGGGGCTGTCGATCTCACGTGGGGACCACCTGGCAATAGAGCGCCCAGCCGCGTGCCACAGGAAATAGCCACGCCACCGTGGGTCCCACGCAGGAACTGCAAGCGGCTGCCGGCTGCAAAGAAGATTGCAAAAACGATGGCCACAGAACTAAAACCACGTCGGTGCAGATGTAAACAAAGAACAAACGAGATGACGATGGACTGTAGATGGATCTCGAGAATAATAAAAATAACAGTCATCTATCCCCAAGGGGATAGGGGCCTATTTATAGGCGACTCCTAATACATGAAAAGACTAATTTACCCCTAGGGTAAATTAACACTGACTCTAAAATAAATTCCGAAAATTACTAAAATATTCTTGGAAAAATCACCTGACTCGAATAAAAATATTCTGGACTTAAAAACTAAATTTTAATATCCTAAAAAAATAATCATAGGTTGTCAGTTTTGCGCCGAAACTGACAAAGCGTCCACCGTCTTCGCACCGGGTACCCGGATTGGGCTGACCCGACCCCGCAGCTTCCTCAGCCCGGCAATCGCTCGCCGCCCGTGTACCTGAGTCAAACCCAGTCAATAAACCAGTGGATCATCTGCCGCTCCTAGCTATGTACCCGGATCGGGCTAGCCTGACTCCGCGACTCCTCTGCCCGGTTGTCGCTCGCTGCCCGTGTACCTGAGTCACATGCGCCTCAGACTTGGCAGGTCTTTATTTCTCTTCCTTTGACTTCCGTTGACAATCACTCATCACATCTGTAGTATCAAAACCATATTCTTCAACATGGTTTCTCAAGAGGTTACATTGTACTTGATGGATTACTCGATATCACTCCACCTTCTAGTAGTTCATAGGTCATATATATTTTTGCATTTGAATACTAATAATGGTAGGATCAGTGAAGCCTCCGGATCTCGTTGATCCAGAACTGATGGCAAACACTGAGTTACACACCCATTTCACCAAGCTAGTGTTGGACCATGCATAGGATGTTGACACGAGATTTGTAAACACAATGGAGAGGATTGATGGCCTCGAGACCGCATTCCACTACATGCTTGATGTTAAATTCAAGGAGGTCCTCAATCGACTACCACCTCCTCTGGTCTTTGGAGGCCACTTGCGTGCTCGTCGTGTTCCTGTCCAACACAGGTAGCACTCTACTACTACTCATGCGGCGATGGCTACTCAGCACGGCGATTACGCGGGAGATGATCAGTATGCAGATGAGAATGAGGAGGACGATGAGGTTCATCAATAGTCTCCCGGTCATCCACGTCCCGTCATTCACAATGCGTGGCCACCACTACGGCAACCGTTACATGACGATGATCATGTGGCTAAGCTTAAATTAAATAATCCACCATTAAATGGTCAATATAATCCTGATGCTTATCTAACTTGGGAGTTTGAAGTACAACAACATTTTACTTTTTTAAATTATGCCGAAGATAGACATGTTAGTGCTACCACTTGTGAACTCACTAATTTTGCTTCCATTTGGTGGTTTAAATATTGTTGTTTGCATCATGCTAATGTTCCCGATACTTGGGATGCATTGAAACATGCTATGCGTACTCATTTTATTCTTCCATATTTTCAACGTGATTTTCTTAAAAAAATTATCTCGATTACAACAAGGCAAAAATTCAGTAGAGGAGTATTATCAAGAATTGCAAACAAGGATGATTTGTTGTGGTGTGGAAGAATATAATGAAGTTTTACTTGCATGTTTCTTTGGTGGATTAAATGATGAAATTCAAACAATCTTAGAGTTAGTGATGAAAAATTCGGCCGATCCGCCGATTAATCGGTGATCGGCCCATTCTAGGTAATTTACAGCTGTTGATAGCAAAAAATGGCATCAATGGTTAAGATTGTTGAAATGGCAATTTTGGTAATTTGGGCCAAAAATATACATGTCCCGGGTTAGGCCGAAGCCCTACAGGGCCGAAGGACTCTTGGGCTATGGGCTCTGAAAGCTTCCAGCCAGCCCACGGCCTTCGGCCAGGAGGCCTTCGGAGGCCCATGCCGCCGAAGCTTCAGCTCAAAGAGCAGGCTTCGACGGGCCTGGCCGAAGGCCCACTTCAGAAGAGATAGAGTTGGGCATGATTCCGATTAAGTTTTTATCTCTATATAGCCGAATTATAGTAGATTAGATCAGAGGTTTAGCCCCTATAAATAGAGAGGCGAAGCCAGTTTAGAGGCCCCCCAACACAAATCAAACACAAAGCCCTAGCTTTGATCGCATTTACTTTATCTTTACTTTCTGTACCTCTTCGTGGGTTTGCCTGGAAGCCCTCCGATGGCCACTTCGGAATAGTGGTAATCCTTGTTACTTCGCTTGTGAAGTATCCGTTAATCTATGTAATAGATTGCTATCGCCTTGTTACTTCACCTATGAAGTATCCGCTGATCTGCGTAACAGATTGCTACCTTCGCCACTAGTGCAACACTTAGCAGAATTCGGTCCTCAGGCCAAATTAGTACTTCGTATCTTCTATGTTGCAGGTTTTCACGTTCGGAGCTACTCCGTCGGAGGCATCTGGAGCTGAGAGATCGGTTTCGAAGGTTGCCAGAACACCCTTTGGCGAGACTGTTGCTTCGACCGCACGCTTCGCCATCACACTTCGTCATGATAGGCTTCGCCACGCTCGTATCCTGCTCTGGACGAAGTTATGCTTACGCGTTGCGCTCGGGTCGTTACTCTGTATTTTGCCGTATCGGAGACTCCACGTCGAACCCCGCTACTCAGAGGTGATTGTCGCGTCCAGATCCATTCGGAGTTCATCTTCGGCCAGATCAGTCCGGACGCTAAAGGTACCCTTCGGCGAGACACTTCGCACTAGTCGCCGAAGGTACACTTTGGCGACCCCCTTCGCAACATACTCGAAGCATACAGGATCCGACCGGTTTGTTGATTTATTCTGTTATATATATTTCATTCGGCTAATTGGATTATTTTGTGTGATCTCCACCCCCATTACCACGGCTAAGGGTAGTCGAAACGCGACGTCGGTGCTGTGTTACACTTAGGCTTGTCCCTAAGTATCCGCACACTTTTGGATCGTCAAACTGACCCAAGTGCGGGGACACGTTTTCGTGTCAACAACAGCAAAATCGGGCAAAAATCAATGGACCGATTAATCAGTGCCCACCGATTAATCAGTTCGGTATAAAGCCAGGGAAATTTTTGGGTTCCCTCTCTTCTAGCTCTACTCTCGTGCACATTTTCCCCTTTCCCTCTCTTGCACACAACTAGATCTAGCCTCGCGCGAGGTAGATCCGATGCCACCGAGCTAGAACATGCGTCGTGTCTACCGAGCGCACGTCGTCCATGTTGTCCGCATGCCGTCCCCGTTGAGTGAGCACCATCCGCGCGTCATCCCCTCTTAGCATGCACCGTCTTGGATCTGAGTGCTCCATGCGCATGCCCAAGCACTAGCCAAGGCCCGTGTGTACTCTCTAGCTCTTCGGTCTGTGTTGTATGCCTGTACTGCCGATGGGAAAAAAAGAAGTGAGGGAAGAGCAGTGAGCACAGGAGGGGAAAAAGAGTGGTTGGCTGAAGGCAAGACTTCCCGTGACCCCCTTTTTCTCTTTCTCTACCCAGTCAAGAGTTGGAAGGTGTAGAGGATTTTCCCTCTGTCAACAATAGTTGTTGGGACCATGATGCTTGAGACTGCGCGGAAAGTGACTGTGAACCATGTGTTGTGTTTATATGTTATATCTTTTCAAATATAATGTGATTTTTTTGATTAATTGATTGATTGATTAATTCATTTAATCCCCTGATTAACCGATTAATCCCTACTTAGTGGCCGACCGATCAGCTACTGTTCACCGATTTTTCTAACACTTCTTAGAGTATAAAGAATATGCCACCATCACTCATTTGTTTCATCTTGCTTGTAAAGATGAACGTGAAGTGCAGGATTGTCGGTGATGGAGGCGGCCTAACAATTCTACAGGTCACACTTCATCTTGGACTCCATGACCACCAACACCATCATCACTTAGTGGTGCTACACCACCACCCTCCATAGCCAAGTCCAACACACCCTCGTCCAAGGGGTCAACCACAGTAACTCCACCCTATACTAATGTCTCTTCTCGGAGCTCTATGCCTTTTTTGCTTTCACGGGAAAAAGGAAGGGCATTCAGTGTCGCAGATGTTGGGGATACAGTCACATAGAACAAGGCTGCACCTCTGCGCGTGTGATGATTGTTCATGAGGATGGTGAATACGATTCTGTGAGTTACTACGATGAAGAAACGTTAGCCCACATTGCTACACGGGATGAAGACAATCTTGTTTCAGAACATGACATGTAGGTTATGGATGCCAAAACTGCAAATCAGTACAAGAGTTTAATTGCATGGCATGTCTTTAATGTGCAATTGAGCCTAGACGAGTGTAATCAGCTCCATAATCTATTCCAAACAAGAGAAGTTGTGAAAGAATGTGCTATAAGAATCATCATTGATAGGGGGAGCTGTAACAATTTAGCTAGCATTGATATGGTGGAGAAGCTTTCTCTCAATACACAACAACATCCCCATACATATCACATTCAATGGTTCGACAACATCGGTAGGCTCAAGGTAACACGAACTACGCAAGTGCATTTTTTGTACATGTTTTGATTTTGTTGATTGTATTGTTGTACCCATGCAAACATGTTCGTTGTTACTTGGTAGACCTTGGCAACATGATAGTGACTCTGTTCATAATGGTAGAACTAATTAATATTCTCTTGTGCAGGATGGAAAGAAAATTGGGTTAAAACCTATGACTCTTGAGCAAATTTACAAAGATGATCTTGCTAGAACTAGTAGAGGAAAAAATCAGGACAAACATAAGAGCGAAAATCAGATTGTTGCTACAGAATTTCTGCCACCTAAGAATACTAGTAAATATGATTCTAAGTTTCCAAATGAGATTAGATTGAAGTATCCTTCTTTGCTTGCTAACAAATCTAATATTGCCGAATTAGATGTGAATACGTCTGTTTGTTATGCACTTATTTGCAAAGAGGTCTTGTTTTCATTTAGGGATATACCTCCCTCTTTGCCACTTGCGGTCCCTAACATTTTGCGGGAGTATGTTGATGTTTTTCCACTAGAAATGCCACAAGGATTACCTCCTATCCGGGGAATAGAGCATCAATCTTTTCCTTATGTCATCAAACACAAAAAGGGTAAATATAATATTATTGTTGATGTATTGTCTCGCCATTATACCATGTTATCCTAGCTTGATTATAAAATTTTTTGTTTGGAAACTATCAAAGAACATTATGTCCATGATGCTGATTTTAAAGATGTACTGTTGAATTGTAAATATGGGAGAACATGGAACAAATTCATCCTTAATGATGGATTTGTGTTCCGTGCTAACAAGCTGTGCATTCTAGATAGCTTCGTTCGTCTTTTGTTGTTACAAAAGGCACATGGAGGAGGATTTATGGGTCACTTTGGAGTAAAGAAGACGAAGGATGTACTTGCTACACAGTTCTTTTGGCCATTGATGCGTCGAGATGTTCAAAGATTCATGGCTCACTGCACTAAATGCCAAAAATCTAACTCACGCCGTAATCCACATGGTATACACATGCCTCTTCCTGTTCCTACTGTTCCTTGGGAGGATATATCTATGGGCTTTGTTTTGCAATTGCCTAGAACATGGAAGGGGAGGGATATTATTTTTGTTGTTGTGGATAGGTTTTCAAAAACGACACATTTTATATCTTGTCACAAGAGTGATGATGTTGCACATGTTGTTGATTTGTTCTTCCATGAAATTATTCGTTTGCATGGTGTGCCAAATAATATTGTTTCACATTGTGACACTAAATTTCTTAGTCATTTTTGGAGATGTTTATGGCTAAGTTGGGGACTAAGTTGTTGTTTAGTACTATATGTCCTCCCTAAATAGATGGACAAACTGAAGTAGTCAATAGAACATTGTCTACTATGTTAAGTGTTGTTTTAAAGAACTTAAAAATATGGGAAGATTTCATACCTGATATAGAATTTGCTTATAATCGTTCGCTACATTCTACCATTAAGTTGTGTCCTTTTGAGGTTGTGTATAGTTTTGTTCCATGCGCATCTATTTATTTGTTGCCTCTTCCTTCTTCGATACAACATAATTTTGATACTACATAATGTGCAAAATTGATTCTCAAATTTCATAATATTACTAAAGGAAACATATAACACATGAATGATAAATATAAATTGCTAGGGATAACAGAAGAAAGAATATTGTGTTTGATGTTGGTGAACTTGTTTGGTTGCATTTGCGCAAAGATCATTTTTCTAATTTGCGTAAGTCCAAGTTAATGCCATGTGTTGCATGTCCTTTCAAAGTTTTAGAGAGGATAAATGGTAACGCATATAAACTTGAGCTTCCTATCGAGTTTGGTATGGTAAGTCCTACATTTAACATTGTAGATTTGAAGTCGTGTTTGGGAGAAGATGATGAGATAGCATCGACGATGACTTCAATTCAAGAATGGGAGGATGATGAGGACATATCTAATGCAAATACAATTACACAATTACAAGGACCTATCACACGAGCTCGTGCACGACAAATAAAGTATTAGGTGCTTTCGTTCCTAGGAACTCTTCCAAATATACATGAGAATATATTGTTGCCTAAATCAAATGTGTTTGTTCTATTTACGAATTGAGGTGCCTAGCATGGATGAGAAGGACAAGCATTGGAATAAGATCAACCATCGATATGGCAGCAATAGTGAGAGGATGAGAGATGAAGATACAATTGATGAATCTAGAATTTGAGTTCCCATCCATAATTTCGTCCACATAATTATATGGTGTTGCGTCACTTTAAGTTGGGCCAGGCCCATATAATTTTCACCCAAATAAATAACCAAATTTTTATTAGAGTCTTTAGTTAGGGTAAAACCTAATTAGAGATAAATTCGTCTAGATTTTTGTTAGAGATTTATTAGAATCCTTATTCAAGGGAAAATCTAATTTAGAGTCCAATTATAGTACAACTCGGCCACCCCTTTAGGCTGGCCGAATTACATCTCTTTCCCCTTATATAAACCCCCTAGGTATCAATAGAACTTGGATTTTGTTTAGTTTAAGATTTAGCTATTTTTGCTATCTTCGCCATAGGCACGAGTGTCTTCTAGACCTCCTATACTACACACTTTCAGAATCCCATCTATCAAGGTTTACATCTCAATTCACAATATCTTGATTGCACTTTTAGTTCTTGCTTGTTCTCGATTTCAGGCAGGGATTTAGACTCTCGTGGTCAGGCTGATCGAACATTCACAAGATTAGTAACCTCGAGGAGATTGGCCTAGCGATTGTATTGGCGTAACGTACGCTGCACGTTGTAGTCAGATCGTAAAGTTTGACCTCCACCAAATCAACTTATCTTATCTCACCAAAAGATCGAGCGCCTTTGCCTTTATCATATAATTTGGCAGCATGCTCTAAAACCTATCGGTTTATAAACATGGGTGCTGTCACCTTAAGCAGATTAAAAAAGACACACATGCTCCTTAATAACAACCTACTAGGAACTATTTAAATGTCTGGAAAAAATACATGCAAATTAAACAACAATGGTGGATTATCGAAAAAACAATTGTATGATCTACCAATAGAAATCCAACTTTCTTCTCATATATCAAGATACACACCGCTACAGTAGTATTTTACCGATGCAAGGTGAAAATACTCCGTGCTCAGCCTCATACTGGTAGTAGTAATGGATTTTTTTAAATGATAAATTTTCTGGAATTTTAACAGACTCTTATTGTTTTCATGTTTCATGTGGTTCAACGTGTCAATCATCTGGTGGATTTTCTAAAATTTTAAAAAACTCTTGATGTTTTTACGTAGTTGCTTGCCATTATTTTGTTAGATATATCAACTAAAAAAGACACTTGAGTTTTGTTGTTTCTATTATACCATTCCTTACATCAATCAGCAATCAGCAATGTTTTTTTGAGTTAGAGCAGAGAAATTTCGAAGTTAGATGATATTATTCTGCAAGACTTGAATACATGAGTGTGCTACTTGGCAAGGGTTTGCTAAGACCATCATGTTCCAGCTATTGATTATAATCAATTTGTGTACTTAACAAACTGTATTTTTCGGGTGCTTTTGAAAACCAAACATTTTATACTAAATTTTTTAACTCCAAATGGTGACTGAAACCTTGTATTTATCTAATACTAATGCTCTGAATCGTCGTTTGCTTGTACAAAAAACATTCAAGCTCTACTAACATTACCAGCTCTATATAAGATTTTTGTATGCATCTGAAAAACACATGTTTGTCTTTAAAGAAATAACATGTGACCAGTTATATTTTCTTAGTAAGTCATGACCATTTTTATAGACGGACACAAATGTAAAACAAACATCAATGCAAGCACACCATTGACGCGCCTCAGCTGCAATGAACATCACAGGTGACACACAACTGACATGCCCCAACATCTAGTGCCTAGAATGCTCATAGAATTATGGCCAAAGAAAGGCCTAGAATGTTGTGCGTGTACCCCACTAAACCATCTTTCTAGAGGAAGCATGATCTATTCCCTTGCGGGTCACATCGGTGCATCAAAAGGGTGCTCTGAACTATCATTTGCTCACACAAAAAAAATCAATCTCTGCTAACATTACCAACTCTATGCTAAGATTTTTGCATGCATCTGAAAAAGACAAGTTTGTCTTTTGAGAAGTAATATGTGATTAGTTATATTTTCTTAGTAAGTCTTTTGATTATTTTTACTAGACGGACACAAACATAAAACAAACATCAATACAAGCATGTCATTGACACGCCTCAGCCGCAACGAACATCACAGGTGGCACACCACTGACACGCCTCAACATCTAGTGCCTAGAATGCTCGTGGAATTATGGCCTGAGAAAGGCATATAATGTTGTGCTTGTACCCCACTAAACCATCTTTGTAGAGGACGCATCATCTATTCTGTCGTGGGTCACGTCGGTGCATCGAAAGGTATCCAATAAACTAAGTTGACTTTACGAATACTTTATTAATATTTTTTAATATTAACATAAGAATTATATTAAAAATTTTATATAATCAAATTATACCAATTAAAAGTCATATAATTAGATTTGCAATAAGAGTATTTTGTGATATATTAAAGTAAGACTTATTTATTTAAATCTTACTTTAAAATAAATGGTCAAAATGGATGTACTCTTGCAATATACATACACACACACCACACACACACTTAAACCTTTTAAGGTGTGTTTGGTTTAGATTCCCCAACCAGTTTGGCTTGGAAGATAGAATCTGAACCAAACAGTAAAATTTTGGGCCCAACTTTTGTGAAATATGCAGATTCCTACAGTGGAAAAATAGATTTCACAGATTCCTACAGCTAGTTTTGATGGAAATTACCCGACTGCCATCCAAAAATACGTTTCGCTCTCCCATTATGTTCGTTGTTCACTAGGTCTGCTACCGTCAATGCCCAAGCCACCCGCACTCTGCCTGGCCTCCGCCCGGCCTCCGTGCGTGCGCTTCGCCCGAACTCCACGCTAGATCCGCTCGGCCTCTATCAGAGCCGCCTGACATCTACCTGTAGTAAGCAAGAAGGTAAAATGCTGATGCAAAAACATGTTTAATTTATTTGATCTATTTTTTACAATGTTTACAATAGAAGAGATATAAGAAAAATGTGTGCACAATTTTTGTGATACCTGGGATTGCAACAATGAAATTTGTTTATACTGTTTTGTGCATAGTATATGCAAGAACATTGTTTTTTTGAATAGTCTGTGCAAAACATTGTTTGCACTTTCCTGATTAATCATTAAATTTTGCTTGATTGAAGTATTAGTGAGAAAGCAGTTTGGGATTCTACAAATGTCAAATACTTTTGTGAAATATGCAAAAGAGAGGTTCTTGCTGGAAATAGACCTCTAGGTTTTCTAAATAGGATAGGATGGAAGAACCTTGAAGAAAAGTTTGCTACAAAAATAGGAAGAAAAATAGAAAAGCTTCAGTTGAAGAACAAGTGGGATAGTTTAAAAAAGAGTACACTTTTTTATGGAGTTCAAAAATACTGCAACTGGACTTGGTTGGAATGATGCAGAACAAACGTTTGATTGTGATGATACATGGTGGAATGAACATCTTGAGGTGAGAAAGCAATTACATTTCTAGGACACAGTTTGGATGAGTTTGTTTTGACGTGTATATCATTTTTTAGAAATGCAACAATGTAGCAATAGGAAATAAATGCAAGCATGTCAAGTTTAGAAAAAGGGGTCCAGCTAATCTTGAAGATCTCCATGTCATGTTTGATAAGGCCCATGTCAATGGGTCTACTACATCTATTCCTGCTGAGTTATCTGATGATTGCAGTGATAATGATGTCCTTCAAGTAGAGAAAAGATTTGAGAACAATGAAATGAACTTAGAGACTTTAGAAAAACCAAAAGGAAAGAAATGCAAGGCATCCTCTAGGGCCATTGAAGGAAAGGATGAGAAAAGTCCTTTCTATAGATTGTACAAGGACACACTCGGCGGGATAAATTTTGGAGTGGACAAGATAACCTCTAGTGTTGAGGCATCATCAGCTCCACCAAGCAATGTTGTTCCAAGTATGGAAGATGTTATGAATATGATGAAAGAATGTGGAGTGCAAGAAAGGACTGCCCTCTATTACAAGGCTACCAAGCTTATCATGAAACCTGAAATTAGAGAGATATTTGCTTTGATTGAGAAAAAAGAGGGAAGGCTTGATTGGATTGAAAGAGCACATGAAGAGGAGATGAGAAAGCTAAAATAAAATTTCTATGTGTATGTGATTTGAACAATTATTTTCTTGTCATGAGTGTGTGAACAATTATTTGCTTGTCATGAGTGTGTGGACAATTATTTGCTTGTCATGAGTGTGTGAACAATTATTTGGTTGTCACGAGTGTGTGACAATTATTTGCTTGTCATGAGTATGTGACCAATTATTTTGTATTGTTGTAAGACTTGTATGTGCATGTGATTTGAGCAATTTGTTTCTCATAATTATGTACTCTTCATTGATGATGTAAAAATATTGTTATTTTAGGTAGATGGATAAAAGAATACAAGACTTGGTCACAAAGGGGATAAATGGACTACTACTTTTGGCGGAGCATGTAAAGAATGCTGCTACTATGGGTCACATTGGTAACATTTACACCGAGAGGTATTTGGAAAAAAAACTCATATAGAGTTCCGCAACAAACTGGGTATGAATGGGTAATGGAGTGTTATGGTCATCCTAGATACTTTTATAAAATGTTTAGAATGAGCCCTGGAATTTTCATGTAACTACATGATATGCTTGTGGTCACATATGGTTTAAAATCCACCAACAATGTTTCATCAATAGAAGCATTAGCTATGTTTCTATGGATAGTTGGAGGCCCACAACCATTCTCGCAAGATGAAAATCGATTTGTTAGGTCAACTTGGACAGTTCATACAAAGTTTAAAGAGGTGTTGTTATGTTTATGAAAATTAGCAAAAAATAACATAGTACCAACAGATCCTAGCTTCAGTACTTAGCATGAGAGAATTAAAGAAGCTCGTTTTTTGCCACATTTCAAAGGTTCCATTGGTGCAATTGATGGATCACATATCCAGTGTCAGTGCCTGCATATGAGGTGGTTAACCATACATGTCAACATGGATATACATCTCAAAATGTGCTTGCAATATGTGATTTTGACATGAGGTTCACATTCGTGGTTGCTGGTTGGCCAGGCTCTGCACATGACACAAGAATCCTTAATCATGTGTTAGCTAATTTTTCGGATTGGTTTCCTCTACCACCTAGAGGTAAATAAAAAAATTCTTGTACCAAAATTTTTACTTATGTATACATGTACTAATATCACATTAATTTTCAGGAAAGTACTACCTAGTAGACTCTTGTTATCCAAATAGAATTGGATAACTTGCTCCATTTAAAGGGAGTACGTATCATCTACCAGAATTTCATATTCGTCAAGGGCATCCACCTCAAGAAAAGTATTAGGTGTTCAATTATTTGCATTCATCACTCCGCAATGTTATTGAGCATACATTTGGTGTTCTTAAGCAAAATGGTGTATATTGAAGTCAATGTCATGTTTTTTCCGTGTACACAAAAACATATCATTCTTGCTTGCATGACATTGCATAATTTTATTCGTGATAGCAAATTGTGTGATAAAGAGTTTGATGAGTATGATGAAGATGACGGGGTACCTACCTTTAGGAGAACGTACATCGGCACCAACACAAGGAGACATCATTTAAGATGGAGAAAATGAGGATACAATGAATAACATTTGAGAGAGGATAGCTGATGCTTTGATTATTGCAAGAGGATGATGATTATGCTTTGTAATAACTTTATTATATTGATATTATTTTAAATTATTTCAACGTGCATCATTAAACAAGTCTGTTTTTTCTAATGAAACTAGTATTAATAGTGTAACCAAACTTCAAGGGTATTACATATATTTACTACTAAAACAAAAATCCACAACTACTCCAACCATACAACTTCTGAGCTTTTCCACAACTCACAGCTCATAACAGCTTTTCCATAGCTCACAACTGACAGCACCTTTTTTAGAATCTATAGCTCAACCAAACACACCCTTAATAGTGGTTATATATATGTTGATATATACCAAACAAGATTCAGACATAGTCAATACATATGTGTTTGATTTACAGGTAAAAGCTACACTAAATAAATATAGATAAAACTAGCTTATAACTACAATAGATTTTTATCAGTACAAGATAAAAGTTACACATCTACCGTATTTTATAACTTCGCTGATTGTGTTACTCAACTTATTCACAAACTTATTATATTCATTATTAATTGAGATATAAATTGACTATTTTATATTATTAAGTTTAATATAACTGTTCTACACAAATTCACAACCACTCTAATTAAATAAATTTATAGTTTTTATATCTTATTGTAGCTTTTTAAGATCCTCTATGGTTTAACAAACAAGCATTAATTAGTTTACACGCAGTTTGGTTGATTGAACCAAATTCATTATGGATGGTTCGGTACAGTTTTTAAAAAATGAGTCTGTTTGGTTGGATGTACTGTACGAAACCATCTATGATGAATTGGTTCAGATTCTCAGAATATTCTCTCTAGGTGTTGAACCATTTCGTGCGGTAAAAACAAGCGAACGACGTCGTCCAGTTTTTGTTAACTATACTAATTATTTATAATTAGTTAAGATTAGTGGTTATTAAGTATTTTTAGTGAAAAATAATTATAATTAGATGTTATTAATTATAACTAATCATTAATATGTATTATCTCATACATCCAACCAAACAATCTACTTGTATCATCTCATCTAAGACTATCTCATCCCGAATCAATCTATCTAAGACCATCTCATACTGTTCAATTTTATTCAGCTAATCAAACACTACCTTAGTTTAAGGTTCCAACACGCCGTTGATAAACTTATACCACTACTGCAAGAGCGACTGAAAAAGGCAGGATCAAAAGAGCACTGATATCTTCGTTCTTTCAACAAGCACATTCAGTACAATGCCTCCACTTTGTGGAAGGAAAAAAAAAAGCAGGCCCCCAGGCTGCAGTTGGCTTGTGATGCGGTGTTGGCCGGTCGCCTCAGGTAGTGGTGGTGTTGCGATGACTAGAAGCGGAATGGACGACGGCGGTTCTCTTTTTTGTAGGATCAGGGTGAATAGATTAGTTATTTGTTCGAAATAATTAGATGACCCTAATCTGATGTTTCGTCGAGATGATGAAATTAAGTGTGAGGCTCTTATATAAAAATTATAAAAATTTAAGCTATTAAAATATTAACACTATGTCCATATAAATTATTTCCTTGGTATATATATTACGAGAATTAGGGCATGGTTAGTTGCTAAACTTTGCTGCACTAGCCTAAGGTATAGCGAGCAAAGTTAGGACAACATTTTGGATCACCGTGAGACAACTATATTTTTGCCCCACTTGTCATTAACTTATTCTTTGTAAAATCTTGTCTAAAGTACGATGAGCAAATTGTTAGTCACATCTATCTTTGATAAAATTTAGCAAAGAAGCTAGTGTGACAGGAGTAAATATATCCTTATTGTGATTTTTTGACGCGCGGTAATCTAGCTTCTTCCAACATAAGTCAACTATACAGTTGTACACGCTACCATATCATGGAGATCGATGCAGGCGTGCCTCTTTCGTTCGCGCAGTCGCTTGTGGAAAAGACACATGTGAAGTAGATCTCATATGCAGCGGTTCTGTAGCTGGCAATCTAGCTTCTCAAATGGTATCGGATGAGATGAAGTAATTAGTGACGCAATGCACGCACATACAATGCGTGTATGTGTATCTTGCGTTTTTTTTTCTACGTTGTCAAGGTGGCAGATACTCAATGACATGTGGTGTCAAAAACGATAGATACTCCGTAATAATTTACTGCCTTCCTTTCGTTTTTCCTGTTGTTGTTGATAGGGAAAGGAGGGGAAACGCCCGCCGTAGTCATCGATTATTGATGGCAAACTAGACGCAATCCTGGTGACGATGCCACGAGTCCATACCGGTTTAGCATGCATGAATTTATTAACTGGTAGACGCGTTCTCGTGTTCTTCTATAGATCAATTTTGGTATATATACGGTGATTTTCTAGAAAACCTTGTCTAACGGTTAACCGCATCTGATTGGTCACCTTCTAGCTAGTACTAATCACAAGTTTTAGTTGTATATTATCTAAATATAATATTTTCAAATTAAGTTTGGCTAACTTAAAGAAATCTTAAATCTGCCGGGATCTAAGTGGAATGATGACATTTATAGTTGAGTAATTTTGTTTTATTTTGAACATAAAAAAGTTTTAATAACTATATTTGTATTCGATGTTTAAGTAAAGCTAGACGCTAATTGGACGATAACTAGGTGCCTAGCGCCTAGATCGAGACACCTAGGCGGCGCATAGATTTTTCTTTTTTTCTAGAGTTCTCGATTCTATACAACACTAGCTAGTTCCGGTCTTTCGCTCCATCATCTGTCCTTTCCTCCCCTCAGAAATAGCTTAGTGGTGTGGGCATCGCCGACTACTACAGGACGCTTGATGTGTCGCGCTTCACAAGCAATAATATGTGCTCCTCACCTTCCTCTGGATCTCCATTTTGAACACCCACCCTTGCAAGCCTGCGCTACCCTCTCATCAACGTTCTTCTGCTCTTCCTTCTCCCCCCTCTACCCACCAACGGTAGATCCCACTATCACACAAATGATTTTTCATGATGGATAAAAGACACACATCACTAATATATCTTTAGTGGTGGATCTCAACGATGTCCATCACTAATAAGTTGTCAAATTCTAAACTAATCTTTAATGATGAATAACATTGAGACCCATCACTAAAGACCTATCTTTGGTGACGCGTGTGAGACCCATTAGTGAAGACCTATGTTTAGTGACACATGAATAACTAGATCCGTCATTAAAGACCTACCTTTAGTGACACATGAATATCTAGACCCGTCACTAAAGACCGGTGTATACGGAAATTTTTTAAAATTTAAGTGGGTAGAAGAAAACTATCCTGAAAATTTAGACGAACAGAAGAACATTGTTATAAAGCATGTCTCCTCTCTTTAATCTTTACCCTCAACCATTCTATAACTTTACTCCCTTGCTCTCTCTCTCTACTTGATATTTATCATTCTCATCTCGATCGAGCTCTATCGATGGTGACCGACATCACTACAAGATCTACTCGATAGTGACCGGTGTTACTTCAAGCTCCTCTCAATCATGAGCTCATCGGTATTGAACTGCTTTAACAAAGGTACAAAGTATTACCATCGCTTCTCCAAATCCTATTGCCTGCTCTCCTCCATTGTTATCACATCTTTATCTCTTTTTTATCATTATCTCTCCTCCACTATTTTGTCTCAAGGTAGAGGTCTCACCGACAATGACCATATGGAAAGCATATCGGGACAATGACAAAAAATAATGGAAAGAGCACCTCTATGACCATCTCGGATCTATTCTTCTTCATTATCATCATCATCGCCTCTCATCTGCTATTGTGGCTCGAGGTAGAGGCCTCACCGATGATGACCACATGGAAATCACATCGAGGCGATGACAAAAATGACGAAATGAACCCCTCCATGACAATCTCGAATATAATCGTTAACTCATTTGAACTAAAAGAAATTAAACAAAACTGTATAAAACAGATTTGATATGAAAAAAATATATATTTAGTGACGTATGAACATCTATACCCGTCAATAATGCTTCACCTTTAGCGATGGGTATAGATGTATATGCGTAACTAAAGGTGACTATTAGTGACACGTGAATATCTATGCCCATCACTAAAGGTATATTTAGTGACACGTGAACATGTATACTCGTCACTAAATAAAGGTGAAAATTAGTGACGGGTAGTGACATATATAATGTCTATTACTAATAACTGTTATGACCCGTCGGTAATGACATTTTTTTAATAGTGTCTGCACCACATGCGGCACCTAGTAGCGAATCCAAGCAGCGCACGGGGCACAATGGTGAATATAGGCCGTGCTTGGCGCTTAGCAGTGGATCCCAACCATGCGTGTGTCTCGCGTCAATGGATCCCAACTGCCATATTGCTTCTTCTTCACCGAAAGCACCCTCACACTGCCTAGGTACCTGGGCCACCTAGTTTTTGTTAGCCAAGTCGAGGCAAATTGTAGTGGCAGGGTGGCGCCTAGCATCTAATAGATGTCTAGACGGCATCTAATGCCGACTTGTAGAACATTGTTTGTATTATAGAAACTCATTCAGCCTGATCCCGAAATTAGAGGGTTCCAAATTAAACATGTCATAATTAATTAATCGGTTAAATCACCGATGCGGGCAGCCAGAGGTCTGAAAGTGTCAAACGGATCGAGGCATATGCATGACAAGTTGAGCTTTGAATGAACACGGTAAACCCCGCTACAATCCACCACTCCAAACCTGACGAATAGTCACGATGGCCAAAGTACATACTAGCTAGCACCTTTTTTCCACGCTCGATCTCGCCGGGAGAATTCGCCGCGAACGGATACGGATGAACGTTTGTGGCTAGACGACTCCCCGGGTCGGACGCACTAGTTGCACTGTTTCTGTTCCACTCGATGCTGGGTTGTGCGAAACCATGAAATACAGTGCAAGCAAGACGCGTACGTCCGTGTTTGCTATATATCTACCTCAGCGATTAAGACAGCTATTCATAGTAGTAGTTTAAAACGAAGTAGGATTAGTATATAGCGCCCTTGACGTTCCTGTACGTACAGCGGCATGTTGACAGATGCTGATCAAGAGACAAATCAGCAAATGGCACGGAGACAATGAGCCTCCTGCAGTCCCTTTCCATCTACATGGCTTCAAATTAATTCTAGGGATGAAGAAGGATGTAATAAAGTCCTTGACGTGGGCTAGGACTAGACCGCCGTGCAAATTGGAATCGATCCCTCGCGGTCTCACGCTCGTGCGACCGTGCGCCGTTTGTCCCTGCCCACTGTAAAAAATTAACTGGATACCTTGATGGAGTCACCACCTGTGGGCCGATGCGCGGCGTCAAAACCTGCTACTTTCGCGAACCCTCCATCAGGCATTCAGGCTCCAACCACCACGCACTGCCGCCGCCGCCGCCGCGCGCGCGCAAGGCAAGCACCCACACATGATACGCACCCGCGCGCCCCACTTTCGCCCGGTGCCGCGGCGTCGAATGATACACTGAAAATGCTGCTGGATTTAGGCCTTTAACCGGCAACGAGCACGAGTGCGCGCTCCATCATCATCATCGCGCGCGCGCGGTTCACGATTTGGGGGAGAGAGGGAGAGCGTGGCCCGCGGGCGATGGTTTCCTTAGCTTTTTGTAAAGTTTTTTCGCCGGCCGGCCGTGCGACGCGTGTGGACATCAACACGAAACGGCCAGGGCACTCCAGTCCACAGGCTCGCCATCGTGAATGCATCGTCATGATGAATGCGAGAATGCGTGGCCCACGCATGCATGGGCAATCGATCCCGGGGAATGCACCATCAGTGACTCTCATGCGCCACCGGCCAAGCTAGGTAGGTGAGTGAATCTGACAATCACTATGTAGATCTAGATGTGGGTCTGCATGTTCCAACAGGTAGAGGCGTAGAGCCACTAGTTTTGTTTGAAGCATATAAATTATATATATATGGAAACGCTATTCTACACCATATGTATAGAATAACTATTCTACACCGACTACTTTCAGTAGTAGATTTTTTCAGTAGAATAGCGATTGAGTATTACTTTTTTTCTGTAGTAGATTTCTCGGTAGAATAACTATGCTACACCTGTGATGTAGAATAACATTTGTATATATATATATATATGTGTGTGTGTTGGGGGGAAAATATTCCATCCTCGGGGTTATTGCAGTAACAGGACAAAGGCAGACGATTGAATTAAAGGTTTCTAGCATGTATCTCCGGGGATGCACTGAATCAAGTTCGAAGTATGAAGACGGGCTCTAGTTCGGAGTATATCTTCGAACTTAGACTCTTCCGAGAGCTTCCTTGCCAGCTAAGATGGAAGACTTATCTTCTTTCTAATTAGATTAGTTTTTTACCATTTTAGCCATATTAAGGGTACCGAATAGTTTCCACTATGTCGGTTGTAATAGAGGGGTAAAAGGGTCTTTTCCTTAATATTTGGGCCTATAAATACCCCCCGTTTTACCCTGTAATGAGGATCGAATACAAGTTATTCAATACACACTTTCGAACTATTTTAAGCTATTATCCTTTCGGAGGCTTGGAATAGTTTACTTCGCAAACACTTCGTTTGTTAGTTTCTAATCTTCAGAAACCTGTTAGCGTAATCTTTTACGCCAACAGTTGGCGCCGTCCGTGGGGAACCTAGTCCAAAAAACTTCGTTATCTACCAAGTTCTCAAACCATGCCTCCTAAGCGGAGTGCAGGTGGTAATCCTGTTCGGAGGTCTCCTCGGACCTCCGGAGCAAGATCTTCAGACATAGTTGAGGTCGGAGGACCTTCGACGTTTCCTCCACCTCAAACTCCAGAAGGGATTACCCTTCCTCGAGCATACGGAGTTCCCCCGCCAACTCCATCTATTCTTCGGCCAGCCAGAGTCCCTCTTCCACCTCAAGTTCCACTTCGAACCGATCCCTATAGTTCTCAAGATCCGGAAGATCCTTCCGGAGGAGATGAAGACGGTCTTGGTGATATGGCTGCTCAAATGGCCAGTCTCCAAGCTGAAGTAGCAAGGTGGCGGCAAGAAGCTGCAGATAGGCTTTGTTCTCAGGCCACCCCAGTCATCCCCGAAGTGCCCGAAGACGACGAACTTATTTATCCCGAAGCCCCGGAGAACGCTTCCTTCGACACCGAGTCTCCGCTGCATCCTGAGTTGCAGAAAGTACGCTTCGACCCTAAGTTCAAAACTTCGAAGCTTTGCAAGTATGCCGGAGATGAAGATCCTGGAGAATTCGTCCGTTCTTATGCTTTAGCAATTGAAGCCAGTGGAGGAGTGCGGGACACTATGGCAAAATGTTTCCCCCTAGCTCTTCAAGGAGTGGCATTGCGGTGGTTTTGGTGTCTGAAGCCAGAATCAATCAGTTCATGGGGGCAGTTGAAGAAGAAGTTCGTGAGTAATTTTCAGGGTACCTTTGTACCCCCAATGTCAACAGGAAGTCTTTTCCAGGTGAAGCAGCTCCCTGGAGAGACCTTAAGACAGTATTTCAAGCGCTTCGCTCATACGAAGTCGCAAATTCGAGGGTTAACTACGTCTTATGTAGTTGACGCGGCTCAAGAGGGAGTTATTCATCCAGGCCTCCTTGATAAACTTCACCGGAAAAGTATATCTTATGTTTCTCAGTTGATGTCTTATTTTTAAGAGTATGCAAGGTCAGAAGAGGGATGGCTTCGGAGAATTGCTGCAACCCCGTCGATACTGCAAGAAGTTAAATTGGAAGTGAAAACTTCAGCACAACTGCAAGGGCCTAACTTCGAAGCTCAGCATGACAGGCGTCGGGGGCAAAAGCATCCTCGTTCAGAAGTTCTGAACATTGCACCCCCGCAGAAGTTTGCCCAAAGGGCTCCGCAACCTTCAGGAAGCAAGACCAGCGGCTGGAGGCCGCCAGGGAAACCGGCTGGCAAAGCCCAGACCTTTTTCTGCTGTATCCATGGTGAAAATCGGAGTCACGCAACTGATGTGTGCAAGTCTATACTTGCTCTGAGAGGAGAGTATTTGGAAAGAACTTCAGGTCGAGGCACTACTGACCGAGTTCCGGCTGAAGTGCGTCCGGAGCCTGTCCAGGCTGTGGCGCGAATAGAGAACTTCGATCCGGCAAGACGCCCTCCGGTGGTCAATGTTATGCCACCTCCGAAGCAAGAAGAAGGGCAAGATCGAGGAAAAAGAGTAGTCCTCCCCATCTCCGGAGGAGGGACCCTCGGAAGTATGTCAAAGAGGCAGAGAAGAGAATATGTTAGAGAAGTGGGCCATATTGGAACCTCTTCATCTGCAGCTGCTATGCCCGACTGGTCCCATGTGCCAATATCTTTTTCCGCAGATGATGCAGCTGGTATAAAATTTGCACATGCAGACCCACTTGTCATCACTGCCGACATAGCAGGAACTGAGGTTCGAAGAGTGCTAATTGACGGAGGGAGTTCGGCGGATATTATTTTTGTCCAAGCCTTTGATCAACTCTGCATCTCCAGAAAGCATCTTCTCCCAGCAGCCCGTCCTTTACAAGGCTTTGCAGGACCCCCTCTTGATGCCCTCGGCCAAATTGGCCTGGAAGTTACTTTCAGAGAGGGGCCACTAGCCAGGACAGAGGAAGTGATCTTCGATGTTGTGGATGCTCCATATGCGTACAATGTCATCTTCGGAAGAGGCATGTTAAATCAATTCGGAGCTGTGGCGCATCATAATTACTTATGTATGAAGATGCCCACACAGGCGGGAGTGCTCACTGTTTTCGGAGATCAGGCCATTGCGCGAAGAGCGGAGTATGGTCATGGCCCTCCTCTTGACCCGAGACAGGTGAACAGTGTGCAAGATAATCCGGAAGATTTTTCTGCTCCCAATGAATCTTCGAAGAAATCCTTCCCAAGACCAAGTCCCGAAGGAGAGATTGCAACGAAGGTTATTGTCAAAGATGGCAAGGAATATTCATTTCAATTTGGTAAAGACTTGCCTCCAGAAGTTGCTACTTCCTTAGAGAAAGTAGTTGAGGAGAATTTAGATGTCTTTGCTTGGTCTGATGAAGACATCACCGGAGTCAGTCGGGACATTATTGAACATAGTCTACTTGTGAACCCGAAGGCTCGGCCTGTTCGGCAAGGACTCCGGAAGTTGTCTACGGAGAGAGCTATCCTTGCTAAAGACGAAGTTGAAAAGTTGCTGAAGGCTGGGATTATCAGAGAAGTGGCTCATACGGAGTGGTTAGCCAACCCAGTCTTCGTTAGGAAGAAATCTTCCGGGAAGTGGCGCATGTGTATTGATTTTACATCCCTGAATAAAGCATGCCCCCGCGACCCCTACCCCATGCCCTGAATTGATCAATTGGTCGACTCCACTGCTGGTTCGGAGTTATTAAGCTTCCTCGACGCGTATTCTGGCTATCATCAAATATGGTTAAAGCGCAAAGATGAAATCAAGACAAGCTTCATAACCCCTTCAGGAGTCTTTTGTTATGTAAGAATGCCCTTTGGCTTAAGAAATGTCGGGGCTACTTTTTCGAGGTTAATTGCTAAGGCTCTAGGTCATCAATTAGGTCGTAATGTAGAGGCCTATATGGATGATATTGTAATAAAGAGTGCTTTAAAGCACCAACATAGCCTAGACTTAGCAGAAACATTCAATAGCCTTCAGGCATGTGGGATCCGTCTTAACCCCGAAAAATGTATCTTCGGGGCGCAGGCTGGAAAATTGTTAGGGTATCTAGTTTCAAGCAGAGGGATCAAAGCTAGCCTCACTCAGATAACTGCGTTGCAGAGGATGGCTCCTCCAGAGAATTTAAAGCAAGTGCAAAAGCTGACCGGTCGTCTTGCAACACTTAGTAGGTTCCTGGCAAGGTCTGCGGAGACAAGTTTACCCATTTTCAAAGCATTGAAAGGGTCCGAAGATTTTGCATGGACACCGGAGTGTCAAAAGAGCTTCAAAGATATTAAGAATTATCTCAGTAACCTTTCTACACTCACGGTGCCTATTGCGGACGAAACCCTACTCCTCTACCTTGCAGCTACTAGCTCTGCTGTCAGTGCAGTCCTTGTCAGAGAGGTTGATTTCAATGGGAAGTTGGTACAAAATCCAGTTTATTTTGTGTCTGAAGCATTGTCCAGAGCAAAAACAAGATATTCCGAGCTTGAGAAGTTCACTTACGCTTTGATAATGGCTTCGAGGAAGCTAAGGCATTATTTTTTGGCACATAATGTAATTGTACCAACTTCATATCCTTTGGGGGATATGCTCCGAAGTAAGGATTCCACTGGAAGAGTTGGAAGTGGGCTGTTGAGTTAGCACCCTTCGGCATATCCTTTGTGGCAAGAACAGCAATTAAGTCACAAGTGTTGGCAGCCTTCGTGGCAGAATGGACTCCCCCTGTAGCATGGGCTCCAAAAAAGCCAAGTGAAGGGATTTGGACTATTTATTCTGATGGAGCTTTCCAAGCATCTGGAGCAGGTGTCGGAGTTGTGATAATTTCGCCTTCAGGGCAAAAGGCAATGTATTCCGCAAGACTCAACTTTAAGTCTACCAATAATACAGCGGAGTACGAGGGAATTTTATTGGGACTTCGAAAGGCACGTGCTCTAGGGGCTACAAGAGTTGTTATTAAGACAGATTCTCAGATTGTAGCAAGGCACGTAGACAAGAGCTTCCAAGTTCGGCATCCACAGCTTGCAAAGTACTTAGAAGAAATCTGTAAGATCGAAGCATCATTTAAAGGGATTTCCATTCGGAGTATACCTAGAGCAGAAAATATGCAAGCTGACGTCTTAGCAAAAGCTGCAGCTGGAGCTATGGACATACCAGAAGAAGCTTTTTATGAAGAACTCAGTACACCTTCGGTGCCACAAATTCCTGCTGCGGAAGTCCTTTGCATTCCAAGTACAGATTGGCAAAGTTCAATCATGGAAGTGTTGCAAGGAGAAGCAAATATGTCCGAAGGGCCACAACTTTCGAGGTTAAAGCTCAGGACTCGGAATTATCACATAATCAACGGTATTTTATACAAGGCCGGAGTATGTTCCCCTCTGTTCCGATGTATATCTCAAGCCGAAGGTCAAGAAATTCTTCGAGAAATTCATGAAGGACTTTGCGGTAGCCATCTGGCCCCTCGAGCTTTGGCAGGAAAAACACTTCGCCAGGGGCTTTATTGGCCTACAATAGTAGCTGATGCGGAGAGCTTGGTCCGCACTTGCCAAGGATGTCAGTGGATGGGACGAAGGAGTCATCGCCCACCAACAGCTCTTCAAGTCATTGCTCCAGTATGGCCCATGGTCAGATGGGGCATGGATCTTATTGGTCCCTTCCCAGTAGCAAAAGGAAATTTGAAGTTCGTAGTGGTAGCAATTGAATACTTTTCAAAGTGGGTCGAAGCAGAGCCCCTAACAGCTATCACTTCGAATAATGTTCAAAAATTTTCTAGAAGATTATTATATGCCGGTTCGGAGTGCCTCGGTAGCTGACAGTGGATAATGGAACACAGTTTGATGTAGAACCCTTCAGGAAATTCTGTGAAGACCTAGGCATTCAACTATGTTTTGCTGCAGTAAGACATCCTCAATCTAATGGAGCTGTTGAAAGAGCCAATGGTAATATCTTGTCAGGGTTGAATCGAAGAATAGTGGGATTGGCAAAAGGATTGTGGACCGAAGAGCTCCCAAAGATCCTATGGTCCATCCGGACAACTCAGACAAGGTCTACCAATTTCACTCCTTTCAGACTTTTATTCGGAGATGAAGCTATGACACCAACAGAGCTCAAAGGAGGATCACTTCGCAGCACCGAACCGGAAATAGAAGGAGAAAGACAAACTTCATTGGATTTAACAGAAGAGACAAGACTTCGAGCTGTGCCAAATTTGTCAAAGTATCAGCAACAGACGAAGACTTGGTTCGACCCGAAGGTCAAGATTAATGAACTTAGGCCGGGTCATCTCGTTTTGCGAAGTATCATAGCACCAGGAAAATTAGGAAATAAGTGGGAAGGTCCATACTTAATTGTTCGCTCAGGGCGTCCTGGTTCTTTTAAGTTAGCTAATTTGGAAGGTGAAGAGTTAGCGCATACATGGCATACAAAGCACCTAAAGCGATACTTCGCATAGGGGCTTCTTGTAATCATTTGTAAACACTTTCCGAATCAATAAAGCATATGGTTCAGATAATGCCTACCCCTCATAAACTTCCCACTTCCTAGTGGACGCACTGGAATAGCGGAGTTGACCGAGAGGGAAGTGTCATTAATTTGAATCATATTTTCGGACTTCGGACCACTGGTCCGAAGTTTCCGACGTGGTGGGCTGAAATAATCCGGAGTCCAAGCCACCGGCTTGTAGGCATCCGTAAAAGAGCCCGAGACCACAGAATGCGGAGTCCAAGCCACCGACTGGTAGACATCCGTAAAATAAGTCCAAGGAGACCAAATGATGCGAAGTCCAAGCCACTGGCTTGTAGGCATTCGTAAAAAGAGTCCAAAGAGACCACTGCGAACTCCAAACCACTGGTTTGACAGAATTCGCAAAAAGAGCCGAAGGAGGCCAAAACAAAACAGAGTTTGAGCTATGAGCTTCGAATGTCTGTTAAAAAAGTCCAAAGCGGCAAATCATTTAGGACACTAAAGTGTCCGGAAAGTTGTCCAAAGTGATTTCTTTCAAAACATAAGGTACTAAGTTACCAATCTTCAGACTCCAAATAGTCGAAGACATTTTATAAGATTTTCATCAATCTTTAAATTGCTGAGGGGCTCCGAACCCCCAAAAATTGTACTCCTAAGTTTTTCTTTGCGCCTAACCATCTTTGAATATAGTTCAAAGTTGTTTACGCCCAAAAAGGGGCTAGTAAATAAGGAGACAATTTTAAATCGATATTTATTATTCGAATGAATATGATTACATCATGAAAAGTTGGTATCTATACCAAGAAGGAATCGAAGACCCCTTCGATCTCTAGAGCTAAGGTTGGAACGACTAGTTCTAGAGCCGGGAGTTCTAACAACTTTGCGTTTAACTCTCCTACCTCCCTTCAAAGCTCTAAAGTCTTTCTGTTCTTGTTGAAGCTTGGCCCAAGTTCGAAGTCGTTTAGGCTTTTTACCTTGAGCTTCATCTTCGTCTTCGGACCATACAATGTCTTCGGAAGATGAAGTTTCCAAGTTAACTTCTTTTTCTTCCTCTTTAATACAAGACAGTATGTCTTTGCTTACTTCGGGCGTAATCGCACCGGAGCTATCCCGAGGAACTAAAAATCGAGGGCGCTTGTGAAGTTTTAAAATATCGAAGGTAGCCCATAGCAGGCGGAGTTCTTCGTTAATGTCTAGCACTTCGACATCTTCCATGTGAGGCAAAGCCTAAAAACATGATAAGCAAATTTTCATTCATAAATGTACAAAAGCATGATGCCTTACATAGTCGAAGATCCTAAGATATTTCTAAACCTGCGGGTTTGGCGGGGGCTGACTGCTCGAAGCTTGGGACTGAGCTTGCTTTTGGCGTTGCCCTTCATCAATCAAGCCTTGATCGCAGAGCGACCTTCGGCTCTCCATGAAGTTTGAAAGGCTTGCCAAGCAGCGGCCACACCTTCGGAAGGAGTAAGGAGCTGGTTGTCATCAAAGGTAATGGGAGCCGTCCCTGCGCTCGAAGTTATCGATTGGCCTAGATCTTCATAGTAACGAAGTATGCCGATAGCAGCCACTTGTCCGGAGATTTCTTCGTACCGAATGCCTGCTGTCTTCATTTGCTTCGCTGCTCCTTGGATCCTCTTCAGCCGTCGCAGCAGGGGGATGTTGTCATCTGAAGGAAGCGTCCCAGTAGTACCAAAGTACTCTAGAACGCCTAGCAGTTGGTTCATGACCTCCACAGCTACCTTCTCCGACTTTAGCTTGTCTTCAACTAAGGCATCCTTTGCCGAAGTTAATTCTCTTACCACTCTAGAAAGCCTAGCTGCCTCCGTAGCTAAAGAATTCCTCTGGTTGAGTAGCTGGCTAGCTTCTTCGGCAGCTTTGGCTTTTTCTTCTTGAATCCTAACAAGCTCAGCTCCCGCCATAGCATGCTCTGCCCGCATCTTTTCAATCTCCGCTCGAAGCACAATTTGTTCTACTTCGAGATCTTTGTTCGCAGCTTCCAAGCTTTGTCTGGCCCTGTGCTCCGTTAAAACCATGTTGTCTAAGTGGGAAACCCGATCTTCGGAGATAGTAAGATTTCGTTGAAGAGTTGTATTTTCCTCTCGAAGGCGAAGTCTTCCACGCTCATTTGAAATGTTCGCAGCTCGGGCCAAGACTATTTGCTGCGAAGAGAAAAAACCAAGGTGAGAAATTATTTGTATATAAGTTTGACTCTGTTTTGCAGATACTTCGTACCTGGTATGCTGCACGTTCCATGGCAGCGTTAAGCTCCGAACTCTCCGCCTCGCTTAAGATGGCCACCAAGTCCGTCTCCCCCACTTCGTGGCTAGCTCGATCCAAAGGCTCGAGCAAAGTCCGAAGTCCAGTTCTTCGCTCCAAGAAAGGAGCTAGAAGAGGGAGCATACTCAAGGCCTGCTGGTCATCTTCATTTGGTGAAGGCCTGGAGTGCTAAGCTGTGCCTTTTGGAGCTCCGGCAGACTGACCCCCCTCCATAGATTGGCTTTCGTCTGTTGACTCAGATGGAGTTGATCCTGAGCTCGGAGCAGGGAGGTGGTCCATCTTGCCTTTGCCTTTCCCAGGTCCCATTTGAGTGGCTCCTGGAATTGGCTCTGAAGTTGTTGAAGGTCCAGGAATTATATCTTCGGGACGGACCTCTTCCACGGGAGTAGATCCTGTTAAAACAAAGGTATTATACATTGTATAATTTCACAGGAAAAAGAACAAAAGAATTATGCGAAGTTTACCTTCGACATTTTGGCGACGGGTGAGCATTGGGCTGCTTGGCGGGTCAAAGGCTACTTCAAAGTCTTCGTCGGAGTCAACAGTCAAATCCTCGACTGTTGGAGCATCTTCGGGAGCAGCTGTTGTTACTTCACCTGGAATCGAAGCTGCAGCAACTTCGACTCCGCTTTCGTCCACAGGGGCTCCATCTTGCGATAAATTTTCTTGAGCAGTCGGAGTCCTCACTTGCTCAAGGTTGTCTTGAGACTCCAGCACGCTCGCAACTTCATCAATATGTGCATTTCTTTGGGCTGCATCTTCGTCGATCAGGTCGACAAGCATCCTGCCTTCATCTTCAAGGAATCGGAGACTAAAGCTCTTGGGCTTGAAGGTGCAGGAACTCTTGGCTTTCGAGCCACCTTCTTTAGCGGAGTCTTGGCAGAGCTCGAAGCTCCAACTTCGGCTTTTCTCTTTTTGGGCCCTTTCTCCGAAGGCACCCAATCCACAAGAGGGGGCGGAACAACTTCGAGTAGCCCCCATACTCGGTTGGACTGTTCCCATGTACCAACCAGCTTAATTCTCCATTCCTTCTCGGTCGGAGTTGGGACGCCCAGAATCTTCTCCGAAGCTCGTACAATCTGCTCCGAAGTTATAGGGGCTGAAGAGGCTGAAAAATGAGTTAAGTTGGTTATTTCTTCGAATAAATATATATGACATATGTTGTTTTCGAAGTTACCTGCAGGGCTTGAGTTCGAAGAAATTTTGCGGAGACCACCCTCCGAATATTCCTCGAAGGTGATCGACCAGCTGGCCATCAGGGGAGGGATCTGAAGCCCGAGGAATTCTTCTGCTAAGTCCCGCATGCTCAGACGGTGACTAATTTTTTGGAGCGTTGAGGCGAGCTTCGAGCTGGCCCGGATCCGGATGCACGAGAGCTTCCTTTCGGAAGTTGATATCTTGTAAAGGCCCAGCTAGACGGCTACTCGCCCCAACTTCGGCATAAAACCACTTCAAGATCCAGTCGGTGTACCATCTGGCATTGATGGCCTTGGCGGGGAACCGAAGAGCATACTCGTCCCGAAGCCTGAAGTTGATGCTTCTGAATGCCACCACCATCTTCTCACCTCTAGGGCCTACGAAGGTCTTCGGTTGGCACGAAGCTCTGTGCAGTGCTGCGAAGATCTCCGCCCTTCCTTCACAACCCTCGGCTCGCAACGCCCATTCGAAGATGGCAAGACGTGCTACGGCATTCGGAGAGAGCTGGGGGAGAGTGACGTGGAACAACCAGCTTCGAAGAAGGCTTCGAAAACAACCACTTCGAAGAAGGCTTCGAAAACAACCACTTCTCCGGGTCTTGGTGACGGAATAATTTCCTTCCCAGGTTTGCGAATCATGACCCCAGAACTGATTTTGCCTTCTATTGCGGCCGCGAGCGATTCCCTTTTGTAGGTTGAAGGCCCCAGTTGATAAGATTGATCTGTGTACTTTGTCGACGCCGGGAAGAGGTCCTGAGGGCCAACATTTTGGGGATTTCCCGCCGCCGCCATTACTGCCACTGCAGGTGTCGGAGTTGCCATCGCCAATGTCGCAGCCGCTGCTGCTGCCGCAGCCTGCTGCCGGGCCAAGGTTGAAGCTGCTCCCGGACCCTTGAAACTGGTTTTCGCCATGGGATCTCACGGATTGCTTCAGAGGAAAAATGGAGGCTAGGGCTTGATTGATGGTTTGTTTGCACGAAAGCGGTGGAAAGGTACTCGAGAAGGGTCTGGGCCCTCTATTTATAGCCCAGACCACGATTTTTTACCGTTTGCATCTGCCGTTTCGCATTCTTAACCGTTACTTTGTTGCGGAATTAACGCATCGCATAACTTCTGTTAGAAGGAAAAAGCCAACGGCTATTTCTTCCAAGTCTAAAAAGGCTTTCGGACTTTTTGAGTTAGTTCTAAGATGGTTCGAATGTAATTTTCTTAGGAACTGATTCGAAGTTTTGCATCTCCACGTATTTCGGAGATGGATTAAATCTGCTAACCCCTACGCATGATTATTTTTCTTGCGTATAATGCTCTCCTAACATTACAGATTTAACGGAGAAGCATATTCGAGGGGCTACTGTTGGGGGAAAATATTCCATCTTCAGGGTTATTGCAGTAACAAGACAAAGGCAAGCGATTGAATCAAAGGTTTCCAGCATGTATTTCTGGAGATGCATTGAATCAAGTTCGAAGTATGATGACGGACTTTAGTTCAGAGTATATCTTCGAACTTGGGCTCTTCCGAGAGCTTCTTTGCCAGCTAAGATGGAAGACTTATCTTCTTTCTCATTAGATTAGTCTTTTACCATTTTAGCCCTATTAAGGGTACCGAATAGTTTCCACTATGTCGGTTGTAATAGAGGGGTAAAAAGGTCTTTTCCTTAATGTTTGGGCCTATAATACCCCCCGTTTTACCCTGTAATAAGGACCGAATACAAGTTATTCAATACACACTTTTGAACTATTTTAAGCTATTATCCTTTCGGAGGCTTAGAATAGTTTACTTCGCAAACACTTCGTTTGTTAGTTTCTAATCTCCAGAAACCTGTTAGCGTAATCTTTTACGCCAACAAATATCGTCCTTAAAAGACCGATATTGCTCTACACGAGATTTTAGCCAATCAAGATTACTCTTACTAGTCATGACTACTAATTTAGAGACAGTCGAGCTACACCCATCGGCTTTACAGACACTAGAACAAAATGGCCCTCGGACACGCTAACAAAGTCATAGTCTGAGAGATCTCTACCTGACAAGCATTCTACTTTATCGTGGATGGTATCGATAGACACGTCGGCCAAAGAACCCTGGGCCGAAGTGTCAGCTGGTACGACCCCTACATCATCGCCGTCCTACTGAATCAAGCATTGGTGCAAAGTAGAAGGAATGCAGCAATTAGCATGAATCCAATCGCGCCGAAGTAGTACACTGTAGTTACCTTGCACATAGACGATGAAGAACACCATCGGCAACGTCTTGTTTCCCACCGTCAACTCCAAATAAAGTATGCCCTTGGCCTCGGAGCTCTCGCCATTGAAGCCGTTGAGCGTCAGGTTGGTCCTCATCAAGTCATCTTCATTCTTGCCAAGCTTCTTCAACAGATAGTATGACATCAAGTTGACAGTGGTGCCTCCATCTACAAGCATCCTTGAGATCGTCTTCCCGTTGATGTGCCCCTTGACGTAGAGAGACTTCAGTGAAGGATATGCCCAAGAATATTCTGTGGATCGGAAGTTCCGATAGGAAGTATCGGAAGTTCCGGCTATTTTCTGGTCTCGATACAGAAAGCAAATGTTGCTTCAAAAGTTCCTATATGGTACCAGAAGTGCCGACGAGCCAGAAGATCTGATTTGGAATCAGGGAATTTTTGTAATGATCATAAGTTCTAATATGGTATTAGAAGTTCTGAGGTGAGCGATAACAGATTGGATCTGTTGTGGGTCATACTGTATCAGGAGACCTAAAATACCTATCGGAAGTTCCAACGTGGGAAAACAGATTGGATCTGTTAAGGTTTTTAGGTTTTTGAGATGAGCACGACCAAGGGGCCCTCAACCCTATAAAAGTATAGGAGGAGAACGTCTTGGAACAAGCAAAAATCCTATATTAGACCTAGCCACCCAAGAGTTTTCTCCTTCCTTTCTTGATCTCAAATGTTGAGGTCAAGGATCCCCGTCTCTCACGTGCGGTGCTAGCACACTGCTGTGGGAGGTACTCCATCCCTATACGTGTGGACTCCTTGAAGGCGTTGCTCCAATAGCGATGCTCGTGGACATCTACAAGTGAACGACTACGTCGTCTTCATCGATCGGATCGGCAGAGGACAATAAGGACGAAGCGAGGAGAGGCTTTACACGCTGCTCCAACATCTTCTTCTGCTGCACCTAGCGCGTCTTGTGCTAGATGGTACCAATCCATAATCTCACACGCGCATGAGTATAGGGCCTAGGGCGGAAATTTTGAATTTGCCGGCTAGCGTAGCTCCCTATTCCCCAATAATAGTATCAAATCCTACGTGCGTAGTGTTCGATCTGGATCCCTCATGTATGGATATACATGGTGGAAAAACATATTAGATTTGTTTCTATCCACGACAGATCAGAAGTTCCGATGTGATCGAAACTTCCGATCCGATAGTGATCAGATGTTTTGATATCGAATAATGATTTGATACAGAAGGAAATTGTGTGATGTGGGATTCTGATATTGATCAGAAGTTTCGACCCGCGCGATTTTGAAAAACCAAGCCTGTTGACCTGGGTTTTACAGATCCAGAATCTAGTCACTTGTAGATTGCTTGCCTAACTTTGTTTTGCAGAGAATGTTGTGACTGGCACGGCCTTGGATAAATGTGATGTATGAGATGCATGCAATGAATGTAAATTAAATATGGCATGCGTGTCATGGTTATTTACAGCCCAAGGCTGATGTAAAATTTATTGCGACTTGCATGTCATTTCCACAGTGCTTTGGCCCATGTAATTAGTATAGACTATGCGAGGTGGACTAGTACTCTTCATGGAGGCCGGGAGCACGCACTCGATGATGGGAGCCATGGAGATGGAGATCACCATGTGAAGGAGGCCATGCTATGTCACATTTAATATGATTGCATGTGATGCTTTCTTATGTTCATGTTATTCTATTCTTGCATGTTTCGTGTGCGCTAGGGACGTTACGATGCTAGAGTAGTTTTCCCTCATAAAATTAAGTGTTGATGCTCTTCCCAATTGCTGCACCCACCAAGGTTTGTGCTCATCGATAATGGGTCTGCCAAAGCAGGGTGCTATCTTTTATCTCGACCAGTTGGGGCAGAAGTCGGACTTATGCACGCATAGTGTTGGTTCACTTGACAAGGCTATCAAAACAATTTTGGGCCTTAGAGTATAAGAGTTGGGGTCGAGCATTGGATGCTTCTCCAACGACAAGAGTCACATACAATGTGATTAGCAAAGAGTTGCTTACCTATGTCAACTAGCTTCTAGTAGTGATGCCAAAGCTCACTAGGAGATAGTGTGACCATGGATCTTGTGCCACTATTAGTCATGAGAGAGAAAGTTACTGGTTTAGATAGTGGAACATCTTTTATTGGATAGAATATAAACATTGCATAGTGCTAAACCTCACATTTAATCTTTTGTAGATCATGGCACCTACTACGTCTATTGTTAAGAGAACTCTAGTTTTTAATTTGCGATCTATTCTTGAACAAGATAAATTGTCTGGAACAAACTTTATGGATTGGTATCGAAATTTGAGAATTATTCTCAAACAAGAGAAAATTGATTATGTTCTGGAGGAACCTCACCCTGATGAACTAGGAGAGGATTCTTCTGCAGCAGATAAGCGTGCTTATGAGAAGCATGCTAGTGATTTTGTGGATGTCAGCTGCTTGATGCTTTCTTGCATGTCCTCTCAATTTCATAAATAGTATGAGGAACGTGATTCTTATGATATGATCATAGGTCTTAAGGGTATGTTTCAGGACCAAGCAAGGGCATAAAGATACAATGTGTCTAAATACTTGTTTGGTAGCAGGCTGGAAAGTCCAAACTGACTGGAAAGTCCAGGTCTGGTCCTACCAACTCTTATGTGTGCCACCATTGCCACAAGCCTGGGCATTGGAAGCGCAATTGCAAGGCGTACCTGGAAGAGCAGAGGAAAAAGAGGGGAAGTGGGAGTTCTGCTTCAGGTATTAATGTTATTGAAATTAATCTTTCTACTCATCCAAATGATTCATGGGTATTTGATACCAGATCGATGATTCATACATGCAAATCATTGCAGGGACTAAGTAGAGTAAGAAAGTGCGCAAGTGGCGAGCTGGATATCCGCGTCGGGAATGGTGCAAAGGTTGCAGCGTTGTCCGTTAGCGTTTATTTACTGTCGCTACCATCAGGATTAGTTTTGGAGTTAAATATTTTTTATTTCATTCTTGCATTAGGTAGAAACATTATCTCTTCTTCATGTTTAGAGGAAGATGGTTTTGAATTCGTAATGAAGAATAAGAGTTGTTCAATATTTTCGAATGGCATGCTCTATGGTGTTTGTCCATTAGTGAATAGATTGTATATTCTGAGTCTTGACAATGCACACGTTTATAACATTAGTACTAAGAAACAACAACTCAATGATTTGAATCCCACCTACGTTTGGCATTGTCGTTTGTTTCATATAAATGAGAAGTGTGTACAGAAGCTCCATAGTGATGGACTTTTGGAGTCATTTGATTTTGAATCATATGACACATGCGAGTCTTGCTTACTTGGCAAAATGACAAAGACACCTTTCACTAGACAGAGTGAGAGGGCGAGTGAGTTATTGGCCATCGCACATACTGATGTGTGTGGTCCAATAAGTCACATGGCTAGAAAAGGATATCAGTACTTGCTGGGGGAAAATATTCCATCCTCAGGGTTATTACAGTAACAACACAAAGGCAGATAATGGATTCAAAGGTTTCCAACATGCATCTTCGGAGATGCCTTGAGTCAAGTTCGAAGTATGAAGATGGACCTTATTTCGGAGTATATCCTCGAACATGGACTCTCCTGAGATCTTTTCTGCCAGCTAAGATGGAAGACTTATCTTCTTTCTCATTAGATTAGTCTTTTACCATTTTATCCCTATTAAGGGTACCGAATAGTTTCCACTATGACGGTTGTAATAGAGGGGTAAATAGGTCTTTTCCTTAATGTTTGGGCCTATAAATACCCCCCGTTTTACCCTGTAATAGAGACCGAATACAAGTTATTCAATATACACATTCGAACTATTCTAAGTTATTATCCTTTCGGAGACTTAGAACAGTTCTCTTCGCAAATACTTCGTTTGTTAGTTTCTAATCTTCAGAAACCTGTTAGCGTAATCTTTTACGCCAACAGTTGGCGCCGTCCGTGGGGATTTTAGTCCAAGAAACTTCGTTCGCTACCAACTTCTTACATCATGCCTCCTAAGCGGAGCGCAACTCGTAACCCTGTTCGGAGGTCCCCTCGGACCTTCGGAGAGGCACCTCCCGACGCTGTTGAGGTCGGAGGACCTTCGACGTTTCCTCCACCTCAAACTCCGGAAGGAGTTCCCATTCCTCGAGCACACAGAGTTCCTCCGCCAACTCCATCTATACTTCGACCACCCAGAGTTCCTCTTCCACCTCAGGTTCCACTTCGAACTGATCCTTACAGTTCTCAAGACCCGGAAGATCCTTCCGGAGGAGATGAAGACAATCTTGGTGATATGGCCACTCAAATGGCCAGTCTCCAAGCCGAAGTAGCGAGATGGCGGCAAGAAGCTGCAAATAGGCTTCATTCTCAAGCCATCCCAGTTATTCCAGAAGTGCCTGAAGACGACGAACCCATCTATCCCGAAGCCCCGGAGAACGCCTCTTTTGATACTGAATCTCCGTTGCATCTTGAACTGCAAAAAGTTCGCTTTGATCCGAAGTTTAAGACTTCGAAGCTTTGCAAGTATGCCGGAGATGAGGATCCTGGAGAGTTTCTCCGTTCTTATGCTCTAGCAATTGAAGCTAGTGGAGGAGTTCGGGACACCATGGCAAAATGCTTTCCTTTAGCTCTTCAAGGAGTGGCATTGAGGTGGTTTTGGTCCTTGAAACCAGGATCAATTAATTCATGGGGGCAGCTGAGGAAGAAGTTTGTAACCAATTTTCAAGGCACCTTCGTGCCTCCAATGTCGACGGGAAGTCTTTTCCAGGTGAAGCAACTCCCTGGAGAGACATTGAGGCAATATTTCAAGCGCTTCGCTCATACGAAGTCGCAGATCCGAGGGTTGACTACATCTTCGGTAGTTGACGCAGCTCGGGAAGGTGTCATTCATCAAGGCCTCCTTGATAAACTTTACCGGAAAAGCATATCTTCTGTTTCTCAGTTGATGTCATACTTTGAAGAATATGCGAGGTCGGAAGAAGGTTGGCTTCGAAGAACTGCAGCTACTCCATCCGTACTGCAGGAAGTAAAAGTGGAAGTAAAAACTTCGGCACAGCCGCGAGAACCAGTCTTCGAAGTTCAGCATGATAGAAGAAGGGGGCAAAAGCATCCCCGTTCGGAAGTCCTGAACATTGCACCCCCGCAAAAGTTCACCCAGAGAGCTCCACAACCTTCGGGAAACAAGGTCAGCGGCTGGAGGCCGCCAGGGAAAATGGCTGGCAAAGGCCAGACCCGTTCTGCTGTATTCATGGTGAAAACTGAAGCCACGCAACTGATACTTGCAAGGCTATACTTACTCTGAGAGGAGAGTATCTAGAAAGAACTTCGGGTCGAGGTACTACTGACCGAGTTCCAGCTGAAGTGCGCCCGAAGCCTGTCCAGGCTGTGGCACGGATAGAAACTTTCGAAGCTGCAAGACACCCTCTGGTGGTCAATATTATGCCACCTCTGAAGCAAGAAGAAGGGCAAGACCGAGGAAAAAGAGTAGTTCTCCCCATCTCCGGAGGAGGTACTCTTGGAAGCATGTCAAAAAGGCAGAGAAGAGAGTATGTCAGAGAAGTGGGCCACATTGGAACTTCGTCATTTGCAGCTGCTATGCCAGAATGGTCCCATGTGCCAATATCTTTTTCGGCAGAGGATGCAGATGGCATTAAATTTCCACATGCAGATCCACTTGTCATTACTGCTGACAACGCAGGAACTGAGGTTCGAAGAGTGTTAATTGACGAAGGTAGTTCGGCAGACATTATTTTTGTTCAAGCCTTCGATCAATTGTGCATCAACAGAAAGCACCTTCTTCCAGCGGCTCGTCCTTTGCAAGGCTTCGCAAGACCTCCGCTCGATGCACTTGGCCAAATTTGCCTGGAAGTTACCTTCGGAGAAGGATTGTTAGCTAGAACAGATGAAGTAATTTTCGACATTGTAGATGCTCCATATGCCTACAACGTCATCTTCAGAAGAGGCATGTTAAACCAGTTCGGAGCTGTGGCACATCACAATTATTTGTGTATGAAGATGCCCATGCAAGCAGGAGTTCTTACTGTCTTCGGAGATCAAGCTACCACCCGAAGAGCGGAATATGGTCACGGCCCCCTCTTGATCCAAGACAAGTGAATAATGTGCAAGATAATCAAGAAAATTTTTCAGCTCCTTCTGAATCTTCGAAGAAATCCTTCCCAAGACCAAGTCCTGAAGGAGAGATCGCAACGAAGATTATTGTTAAAGATGGTAAAGAATATGCATCTCAATTTGGTAAAGATTTACCTCCAGAAGTTGCTACCTCTTTGGAAAAAGTGGTGAAAGAGAATTTACATGTCTTTGCTTGGTCTCACGAAGACATCACCGAAGTCGATCGGGATATCATTGAACATAGTTTACTTGTAAACCAGAAGGCCCGGCCTGTTCGGCAAGGACTCCGAAAAATGTCTGCAAAAAGAGCTGTTTTGGCGAAAGACGAAGTTGAAAAACTGTTGAAGGCTGGGATTATCAGAGAAGTGGCTCACACAGAATGGTTAGCCAACCCAGTCTTCGTCAAGAAAAAATCCTCTGAAAAGTGGCGCATGTGCATTGATTTCACATCCTTGAATAAAGCATGCCCACGTGACCCCTACCCCATGCCCTGAATTGATCAATTGGTCGACTCCACTGCAAGTTCGGAGTTATTAAGCTTCCTTGATGCATACTCCGGTTATCATCAAATATGGTTGAAACGCGAAGATGAGATCAAGACAAGCTTCGTAACTCCCTCGAGAGTCTTTTGTTATGTAAGAATGCCTTTTGGCTTAAGAAATGTCGGGGCTACTTTTTCGAGGCTAGTGGCTAAGGCTCTAGGTCATCAATTAGGTCGCAATGTGGAGGCTTATATGGATGATATTGTAATAAAGAGTGCTTTAAAGCACCAACATAGCCTAGACTTAGCTGAAACATTTAATAGCCTTCGGGCATGTGGGATCCGTCTTAACCCCGAGAAATGTATCTTCGGAGCTAAGGCTAGAACGTTGTTAGGGTATTTCGTTTCAAGCAGAGGGATTGAAGCTAGCCCTACTCAGATAACTGCACTATAGAAGATGGCTCCTCCAGAAAATTTAAAGCAAGTGCAAAAGTTGACTGGTCGTCTGGCAGCACTTAGCAGGTTTTTGGCAAGGTCTGCGGAGAGAAGTTTGCCTATTTTCAAAGCATTGAAAGGGTCCGAAGATTTTGCATGGACACCGGAGTGTCAGAAAAGCTTCGAAGATATTAAAGAGTATCTCAGTAATCTTGCTACACTCACGGTGCCTACTGCGGATGAAACCCTACTTCTTTACCTTGCAGCTACAGGTTCTGCTGTCAGTGCAGTCCTCGTCAGAGAAATGGATTTCAATGGGAAGTTGGTACAAAATCCAGTTTATTTTGTGTCCGAAGCATTATCAGGAGCGAAGACAAGGTACTCCGAACTCGAAAAGTTCGTTTATGCTCTGATAATGGCTTCGAGGAAATTGAGACATTATTTTTGGCTCATAATGTAATTGTACCAACTTCGTATCCTTTGGGAGATATGCTTCGAAGTAAAGACTCCACTGGAAGAATTGGAAAGTGGGCAGTTGAACTAGCACCCTTCGGCATATCCTTTCTGGCAAGGACAGCAATCAAATCGCAAGTCTTAGCAGATTTTGTAGCAGAATGGACTCCCCCTGCAATCTTGACTCCGGAGAAGTCAAGTGAAGGCATTTGGACTGTTTTTTCTGATGGAGCTTTCCAAGCATCCGGAGCAGGTGTTGGAGCAGTTTTGATTTCGCCTTCAGGGCAAAGAGCAATGTACTCCGCAAGACTCAACTTTAAGTCTACCAATAATATAGCGGAGTATGAAGGGATTTTATTGGGACTCCGAAAAGCACGTGCTCTAGGGGCTACAAGAATTCTTATAAAGACAGATTCTCAAATAGTAGCAGGGCACGTAGATAAAAGCTTTCAAGTTCGGCATCCACAGCTTGCAAAATACTTAGAAGAAATCCGTAAGATCGAAGCACAATTCAAGGGTATTTCAATTCGAAGTATACCGAGAACAGAAAATGTGCAAGCAGACATCTTAGCAAAAGCTGCAGCCGGAGTTATGGATATACCAGAAGAAGCTTTTTATGAGGAGCTCAGTACACCTTCGGTGCCACAAATTCCCTCTACAGAGATTCTTTGCATTCCAAGTGCAGATTGGAAAAATTCAATCATGGAACTTTTACAAGGAGGGACAAATTTGCCTGAAGAGCCACAGCTTTCAAGATTGAAACTTAGAGCCAGAAATTATCAAATAATCAACGGTATTTTATACAAGGCCGGAGTATGTTCCCCTCTACTCCGATGTATATCTCAAGGCGAAGGTCAAGAAATTCTTCGGGAAATCCATGAAGGACTTTGCGGTAGCTATTTGGCCCCTCGAGCTTTGGCAGGAAAAACACTTCGCCAGGGGCTTTATTGGCCTACAATAACAGCTGATGCGGAGAGCTTGGTCCGCACTTGTCAAGGATGTCAGTGGATGGGTCGACGGAGTCATCGCCCACCAACAGCTCTTCAAGTTATTCCTCCGGTATGGCCTATGGCCAGATGGGGTATGGATTTAATTGGTCCCTTTCCAGTAGCTAAGGGAAATTTAAAGTTCGCAGTGGTAGCTATTGAATATTTTTCTAAGTGGGTAGAAGCAGAGCCCTTAACAGCCATCACTTCGAACAATGTACAGAAATTCTTTTGGAAAAATATCATTTGCCGGTTCGGAGTGCCTAGACAACTTACAGTTGATAATCGAACACAGTTCGATGCAGAACCTTTCAGGAAGTTTTGCGAAGATCTAGGCATCCAGTTATGTTTTGCTGCAGTGAGGCATCCTCAGTCTAATGGAGCTGTAGAAAGAGCGAATGGAAATATTTTGTCAGGGCTAAATCGAAGGATAGTAGGATTAGCAAAAGGACTGTGGACCGAAGAACTTCCGAAGATTTTGTGGTCCATTCGGACTATGCAAACAAGGTCCACAGGTTTTACTCCATTCAGATTACTATTCGGAGATGAAGCTATGACTCCAACGGAGCTCAAAGGAGGATCACTTCGCAGCACCGAACCGGAGATTGAAGAAGAAAGACAAGCTTCGCTAGATTTATCAGAAGAAACAAGACTTCGAGCTGTGGCCAATTTATCAAAGTATCACCAGCAGATGAAGGCTTGGTTTGACCCGAAGGTTAAGATCAATGAGCTTAGGCCGGGTCATCTTGTTCTGCGAAGCATTATAGCGCCAGGAAAATTAGGAAATAAATGGGAAGGTCCGTACCTAATTGTTCGTTCAGGACGTCCTGGCTCTTTTAAACTAGCTAATTTAGAAGGTGAAGAGTTAGCGCATACTTGGCATGCGGAGCACCTAAAGCGATACTTCGCATAAGGGCTCCTTGTAAATCACTTATAATCATCTTCTGAATTAATAAAGCATATGGTTCAGATAGTGCCTTCCCCTCATAAACTTCCAGCTTCCGAGTGGACGCACTGGAACCGCGGGGTTGACCGAGAGGGAAGTGTCATAAAGCTGAATCATATTTTCTGACTTCAAACCATTGGTTCGAAGTTTCCGACGTGGGGGCTGACATAATCCGGAGTCCAAGCCACCGGCTTGTAGGCATCCGTAAAAGAGCCCAAAACCACATCATACGGAGTCCAAGCCATCGACTGGTAGACATCCGTAAAAAGAGTCGAAGGTGACCAAAATATGTGGAGCCCAAGCCACTGGCTTGTAGGTATCCGTAAAAAGAGTCGAAGGTGACCAAACTATGCGGAGTCCAAGCCACTGGCTTGTAGACATCCGTAAAAAGAGTCCAAAGAGACCACTGCGAACTCTGAACCACTGGTTTGACAGAATTCGCAAAAAAGAGCTGAAGGTGGCCAAAACAAAACAGAGTTTGAGCCATGAGCTTCGAATGTCTGTTAAGATAGTCCAAAGTGACAAATTATCTAAGACACTAAAGTGTCCGGAAAGTTATCTCAAGTGATTTCTTTCAAAAACAAAGGGTACTAAGTTGTCATTCTTCAGACTACAAATAGTCGAAGACATTTTATAAGATTTTAAAAGATCTTTAAATTACAGAGGGGCTCCGAACTCCCAAAATTGTACTCCGAAGTTTTTCTTTGTGCCTAACCATCTTTGAATACAATTCGAAGTTGCTCACACCCAAAGAGGGGCTAATAAATTGGGAGACAATTTTGAATTGACATTTATTATTCAAGCAAATATGATTACATTTGCAAATATGATTACATCATGAAAAATTGGTATCTATACCAAGAAGGAATCGAAGGCCTCTTCGATCTCTAGAGTTAGGGTTGGAACGACTAGTTCCAGTACCGGGACTTCTAACAACTTTACGTTTAACTCTCCTGCCTCCATTCGAAGCTCTAAAGTCCTTCTGTTCTTGTTGAAGCTCGGCCCATGTTCGAAGTCGTTCGGGGCTTCTTTCCCAGCTTCCAAGTTCTTCAGGCTTTTTACCTTGAGTTTCATCTTCGTCTTCAGACCATATAATGTCTTCAGAAGATGAAGTTTCCAAGTTAACCTCTTTTTCTTCCTCTTTAATATAAGATAATATATCTTTGTTTACATCGGGCGTAATTGCACCGGAGCTATCTCGAGGAACTAAAAATCGAGGGCGCTTGTAAACTTTTAAAAGATCAAAGTTAGCCCATAATGAGTGAAGTTCGTCGTTAATGTCTAACACTTCGACATCTTCCCTATGAGACAAAGCCTAAAAACGTGATAAACAAATTTTCATTCATAAATGTACATAAGCGTAAAGCTTTACATAGTCAAAGATCCTAAGACATATCTAAACCTGCGGGTTCGGAGGAGGCTGACTGCTCGAAGCTTGGGTCCAAGCCTGCTTCTGGCGCTGTCCTTCGTCAATCCAGGCCTTAATCGCAGAACGACCTTCGGCTCTCCATGAAGTTTGGAAGGCTTGCCAAGCAGCGGCCACACCTTCGGAAGGAGTGAGAAGCTAATCGTCGTCGAAGGTAATTGGGCCCTCCCCTGCGCTCGGAGCTATCAGTCGACCTAGATCCTCGTAGTAACGAAGTAGTCCAACGGCAGCCACTTGTCCGGAGAGTTCTCCGTAATGAATGCCTGCTGTCTTCATCTGCTTTGCTACTCCTTGAATCCTTTTCAGCCGGCGCAGCAAGGTAATGTTGTCATCTGAAGGAAGCATTCCAGTAGTACCGAAGTACTCCAAAACGCCTAGTAGTTGATCCATAACCTCCGCAGCAACCTTCTCGGACTTCAGCTTATCTTCGATTAGCGCATCCTTCGCCGAAGTTAGCCCTTCCAGAACTCTGGAGAGTCTAGCAGCCTCTGTAGTCAAGGAATTCTTTTGATTCAAAAGCTGGCTAGCTTCCTCTCGGAGCCTGACAAGCTCGGTCCCCGCATTAGCGTGCTCCGCCCACATCTTTTCAACTTCTGCTCGAAGCACTATTCTTTCTGCTTCAAGCTCCTTGTTCGCAGCCTCCAAGCCTTGTCTGGCCCTGCGCTCCGTTGACACCATGTTGTCCATATGAGTCACTCGGCCTTCGGAGATAGTGAGATTCCTTTGAAGAGTTGCGTTTTCCTCTCGAAGGCGAGCGATTTCTCGTTCATTTGATATATTCGCAGCTCGGGCCAAGACTGTTTGCTGCGAAAAGAAAAAACCAAGGTAAGAAATTATTTGTATGTAAATTTGATGTTATTTCACAGATGCTTCGTACCTGGTAGGCTGCACGTTCCATGGCAGCGTTAAGCTCCGAGCTCTCCGCCTCACTCAGGATGGCCACCAACTCCGTCTCCCCAACTTCGCGACTAGCTCGATCCAAAGGTTCGAGTAAAGTCCGAAGCCCAGTTCTTCGCTCTAGGAAAGGAGCTAGAAGGGGGAGCATGCTTAAAGCTTGTTGGTCATCTTCATGTGACGAAGGCCCTGAGTGTTGAGCTGTAGTCTTCTGAGCCCCCGGAGACTGGCCCCCCTCAGTAGATTGGCTCTCGTTTGTTGACTCAGACGGAGTTGATCCGGAGCTCGCAACAGGGAGGGAGTCCATCTTTCCTTTGCCTTTTCCAGGCCCCATCTGAGTGGCTCCTGGGATTGGCTCCGAAGTTGTCGAAGGTCCAGGGATTGTATCTTCCGGACGGACCTCTTCTATGGAAGTGGACTCTGTAAAAACAAAAGTATTATACATCTTATAAATACACAAAATAAATATAAAAGAATTATTCGAAGTTTACCTTCGAAATTTTGACGGCGGGTGAGCATCGGACTGCTTGGTGGATTGAAGGCGAGATCTTTGTCCGAATCAAGCATCAAGTCTTCGACTGCTGGAGCGTTCTCCTGAACAGTCGTTGTTGCTTCATCCGGAATCGAAGCTGTAGGGACTTCGATTCCACTTTCATCCACAGGAGCTTCGTCCTGATGTAAATCCTCTTGAGCGGCCGGAGTCCTCGTTTGCTCAAGGTTGGCTTGAGACTCCGACATGCTCGCAGCATCTTCAATATGCGTATCTGGTTGAGCTGCATCTTCATCAATCAACCTCACAAGTAACCTACCTTCGTCCTCCTGATAATCGGATATTGAAGCTCTTGGACTCGAAGGGGCAGGGTTTTTTGGCTTTCGAGCCACCTTTTTGACCGGAGTCTTGGCGGAGCTCGAAGTTCCTGCTTCAGCTTTCCTCTTCTTGGGCCCTTTTTCCGAAGGCACCCAATCCACCAAAGGAGGTGGAACCACTTCAAGCAGCCCCCATACTCGGTTAGATCTCTCCCAACTACCAACCAACTTGATTCTCCATTCCTTTTCAGTCGGAGTTGGGACGCCCAGAATCTTTTCCGAAGCTCTTACAATCTGCTCCGAAGTTATAGGGGCTGAAGAGGCTGAAAAACAAGTTAAGTTAGTTGCTCCTTCGAATGAATATGCATAATATATGTTGTTTTCGAAGTTACCTGCAGGGCTCGAAGTCAAAGTAATCTTGCGAAGACCGCCTTCCGAGTCCTCTTCGAAAGTGATTGGCCAGTTGGCCATCAACGGAGGGATTTGGAGCCCGAGGAACTCTTCGGCTATGTCTCGCATGCTTAACCTTCGACTGATCTTTTGAAGCAAGCTGAGGCGAGCTTCGAGTTGGCCCGGATCCGGGTGCACAAGGGCTTCCTTTCAGAAGTTGATATCTTGAAGAGGTCCAGCTAGGCGAGTGCTCGCCCCAACTTCAGCGTAAAACCACTTCAGGATCCAATCGGTGTACCATCTTGCATTGATGGCCTTAGCAGGAAACCGAAAGGCGTATTCATCCCGAAGTCTGAAATTGATGCTTCTGAAGGTCACCACCAGTTTTTCACCTCCGGAGCCTACAAAGGTCTTCGGCTGGCACGAAGCTCTGTGCAGTGCTGCAAAGATCTCTGCCCTCCCTTCACAACCTTCGGCTCGTAATGCCCATTCGAAGATGGCGAGACGAGCTACTGCATTCGGAGAAAGTTGGGGGAGAGTGACGTGGAACAAATCCAATACCTCAGCCAAGAAATCCACTGCCGGAAGACCTAAGCCAGCTTCGAAGAAGGCTTCGAAGACGACTACTTCTCCGGTTCTTGGTGATGGGATAACTTCCTTTCCAGGTTTGCGGATCATAACTCCCGAACTAATTTTGCCCTCTACTGCGGCCGCCAGTGATTCTCTTTTGCAGGTTGAAGGCCCCAGTTGGAAGGATTGATCCATGTATTTTGTTGATGCCGGGAAGAGGCCTTGATCACCAACATTTTGGGGATTTCCTCCTCCCGCCGCCATGGTTGTCGCTGCGGGAGTTGGAGCTGCCGTCGCCAATGAGGCAGCCGCTGCTGCAGCAGCAGCCTGCTGTCGAGCCAGAGCTGAAGGTGCTCCAGAACTTTTGGTTTTCGCCATTGAAACTAATGGGTTGCCTTGGAAGAAGAATGGAGGCTAGGGCTCAAAGAATGGTTTGTTTGCAAGAAAGCGGTGGAAAGGTACTTAGGAAAGGTCTAGGCCCTCTATTTATAGCCCAGACTTTACATTTTTTACCGTTTGTCCATGCCGTTTCGCATTCTTGCCCGTTACTTTTTCCGAAATTAACGCATTGCGTAACTTCCATTAGAAGAAAGAAGCCAGTGGCTATTTCTTCTATGTCTAAAAAGGCTTTCGGGCTTCCTGAGTTAGTTCTAAGATAGTTCGAAAGTAATTGTCTTAAAACTAATTCGAAGTTTTATATCTCCATACATTTCGGAGATAAATTAAAATCTAATAACCCCTATGCATGGTTATTTTTCTTCCGTATACTGCTCTCCTAACATTACAGGTTCAACGGAGAAGCGTATTCGAGGGGCTACTGTTGGGGGAAAATATTCCATCCTCAGGGTTATTACAGTAACAACACAAAGGCAGATAATGGATTCAAAGGTTTCCAACATGCATCTTCGGAGATGCCTTGAGTCAAGTTCAAAGTATGAAGATGGACCTTAGTTCGGAGTATATCCTCGAACATGGACTCTTCTGAGATCTTTTCTGCCAGCTAAGATGGAAGACTTATCTTCTTTCTCATTAGATTAGTCTTTTACCATTTTAGCCCTATTAAGGGTACCGAATAGTTTCCACTATGACGGTTGTAATAGAGGGGTAAATAGGTCTTTTCCTTGATGTTTGGGCCTATAAATACCCCCCGTTTTACCCTGTAATAGGGACCGAATACAAGTTATTCAATATACACATTCGAACTATTCTAAGTTATTATCCTTTCGGAGACTTAGAACAGTTCTCTTCGCAAACACTTCGTTTGTTAGTTTCTAATCTTCAGAAACCTGTTAGCGTAATCTTTTACGCCAACAGTACTTTATTACTTTTACCGGTGACTTTAGTAGATATTGTCATGTCTACTTGATGAGGCATAAGTGGGAATCCTTCGAAAAGTTCAAGGAGTTCCAGAATGAAGTACAAAATCATACGGACAAGACAATTAAATATCTACGATCGGATCGTGTGGGTGTGAATATTTGAGCCATGAGTTTAGTGATCATCTGAAGCAGTGTGGAACTGTTCCACAACTGACTCCACTTGGCACGCCTCAATAGAATGGGGTGTACGAGTGGAGAAACCGCACTTTGTTGGACATGATGTGGTCCATGATGAGTCACACTGATCTTCCATTATCCTTTTGGGGTCACGCTCTAGAAACAATAGCTTTCATGATTAATAGAGTTCCATCTAAGTCAGTAGAGAAGATGTGATATGAGATGTGGTTTGGGAGGCGTCCTAGTTTGTCTTTTCTAAAGATTTGGGGATGTGAGGCGTATGTCAAATGTATGACGTCTGACAAGCTCAATCCTAAGTCTAACAAGTGCTTCTTTGTGGGTTATCCTAGGGAAACCAAAGGATACTATTTCTATAAAAGAGAGGAGGGCAAAGTGTTTGTCGCTCAAAATGGTGTGTACCTTGAGAAAGAGTTTCTCTCAAAAGGAGTTAGTGGGGGGATTGTGCATCTCGAAGAGGTTCCAGAACCACTGGAAAGTGTTCCGGATCCCACTGAACTAGAGCAGGAGGCGCAAGATGTTGCAAACCTTGTTATGGATGCGCCAGCCCCACGAAGGTCTGGGAGAGTAGTCCATGCGCCAGAGAGGTACATGTTCTTGACCACTGGGCATCGCGATGTGTTGTTCTTGGACAACAACGAGGCCAAGACCTATGCGAAAACAGTGATGGGACCAGACTCTGAGAAATGGTTTGAAGCCATTGGATTTGAGTTGGAGTCCATGCGAGTTAACCAAGTTTGGAACTCGGTTGATCCACCCGATGGTGTAAAAACCATTGAGTGTAAATGGATCTTCAAGAAAAAGATAGACGTTGATGGAAATATTCACATCTATAAGGCACGATTGGTGGTGAAAGGTTTTAGGCACATTCAAGGTGTCGATTATGATGAAACGTTTTCGCTCGTCACTATGCTTAAGTCTATTCAGGTCATCCTAGCTATTTCCGCATTTTATGATTATGAGATATGGTAAATGGATATCAAGACAGCTTTCCTAAATGGAAACATAAGTGAGGATGTGTACATGACACAATCTGAAGGTCGTGACGGTTCGGGGAATGCTGGGAAAGTTTGCAAGTTGCTAAAGTCCATTTATGGATTGAAGCAAGCTTCCCGGAGTTGGAATCTTCATTTTGATGAGGTAGTCAAAGGGTTTTGCTTCATCAATAAAGAAGAAGAACCTTGTGTTTACAAGAAGGCTAGTGGGAGCACACTTGTGTTTCTGGTCCTATATGTGGATGACATATTGTTGATCGGAAACGACATTCCTTTGTTGAATTCTGTCAAGACTTCACTGAAAAAAGTTTTTCGATGAAAGATCTTGGAGAGGCAGCATACATTCTGGGCATAAAGATCTATAGAGATAGATCAAAATGGTTAATTGGATTAAGCCAAAGTATGTACATTGACAAGGTTTTAAAACGGTTCAAAATGCATAATTCTAAAAAAGGTTTTTTGTCAATGTCACATGGTATTTCTCTTAGTAAAACTCAGTGTGTTGTGACACCTGATGAGCTATAGAATATGAGTGTGATCCCGTATGCCTCCGCAATTAGATCCATCATGTATGCCATGCTGTGTACACGGCCAGATGTGTCATATGCTCTAAGTGTTACGAGCAGGTACCAATCGAACCGAGGTGAAAATCACTGGGCTGTAGTAAAGAGTATCCTCAAGTACTTGAGAAGGACTGAGGAAATGTTCCTGGTATACGGTGGTGAAGAGGAGCTCGTTGTAAGTGGTTACACCGATGCTACCTTTCAGACCGATAAAGATGATTCTCGATCGCAATCTAGTTTTGTGTTCTGCCTCAATGGAGTCGTAGTGAGTTGGAAGAGTTCCAAGCAAGAGACGGTGGCCGCACAGAAGCTGAGTATATCGCTGCTTTAGAGGCTGCGAAGGAGGTCGTTTGGATCAGGAAGTTTGTTTCTGAGCTGGGTGTTGTTCCTAGTGTGTCCAGTCTAGTGGACCTCTATTGCGATAATAGTGGTGTCATTGTGTAAGCCAAGGAGCCTATATTGCACCAGAAATCCAAACACATACTTTGGCGATATCACTTGATCCGCAAGATCATTGAGAGAGGTGATCTGAAGATTTACAAGGTGCGTACGGATTTGAACATGGAGGATCCATTGACAAAGCATCTTCCATAGCCCAAGCATGAGGCGCATATGAGCTCCATGGGTATTAGATACTTGCGTGAGTGAGTCATGTGTTTGTGGAAGTTGCTAGTAGAATATGTGCTAATGTATAAGGATAATTGTTATCTTGTTCCTTGAATAAATATCGTTTGCATTTAATTAATGAGTATGACTTGTTATGTGAAACTTTTTGCTTTATGACGATGTTGTTCAAAAGGGTCCCTAATCTTGTCATCATATGGAACAGTGATGATACATGGATTAGCACATCTGACTGATTGATGATTTTGTTTCATAGATCATAGACATAGAGATTTCAAATCAGTGATGTGGACACATGTTGGTGAACATGGTATTGGACAGACCCACTTGAGATACTGCTGAGATTGTTATGTGCCAACAATTGTCGTCTCAAATGTTGTACCTGCAGAGTCCTTGGACCTGAGATCGTCATTTGATTCTAGAATGCGTAGTGACACACTTAGATGCTTCCTAACGCTATTCCATAACAGGTAGTAATGAGGGTTGTTTTCAGGTGTGTTGTGAAACATGTCATGGGATATGAGCGGTCAAGATGGAATTTACCTCTCCTAATAACGGGAGAGTCGTCTCTGGACCCCTCGAGGGATTGGATTAGAAAGGTGCATGGCCATGCCACTATGACTAAGGAGTTAGTCATGATTTGAATCTGATACTTGATCGAGTGAAATGTCAAGCTAACCAGCAAGGGTGGCACGTATATATGAAGGTTATGCCCAAGGGTCAGTGATTCAGGACCACCTTCCGTTCACCCACGCTGTGGGAGTGGGGGAACTAGCACCCAAGTTAGTGGTGGCCGATACCGGCCCATATTGTATCGGCCGGCCACTAGAACTCACTAGGGGGCATCATGGTCGTCGTCCTGCAAGAGGCAAGGTCAATCAGATGAAACAGGAGACAGTGAAAACAAAAGGAAAGGGGGAGTCAAAGCGTTTACCTCAGGCCTTGCATCAGCGTCATCTGGGTGAAGCCTCTCCCGGTAAATTAATGAGGAACGGTTGAAGATATGTTGCTTCAACTCAAACCACCATCGGTGGAAGGCGATGGAAGTCACTCGGCAGGTCGTCCAGGAAATGATTTCTCCAGTGCGGATCCCATCGATCATATGGGAAAGGCGATCCCACTCCAAGGTGGTCGTGACTCTCCCACGGTTTTGAATCTGACCAACGAAAAGGAGATGAGGCAGGAGTTGATCGAAGCCTAGCTGCCGGGAGAAGACTGATGGGTGGTAAAATTCATAGGAGGTCCGATGAGGGTGTTCATCTGTAAAGTCGACAGGAAGAAAGCAAGGAGAGGTGGTGGCTAAGAATATAAAAGGGGACTCTTCGTCCCGGGACACATCAGGCACGACTAGCCGATGAGGGCGTTCATACTCCGAGTAATACCCAAAGAGGAACTAGATGGAGAGGTGGTGGCTAAGAATATACAAGGGGACTCTTCGTCTCGGGACACATCAGGCATGACTAGCCGATGAGGGCATTCATACTCCGAGTAATACTCGAAGGGGAACTAGATGGTCCAATCGGAGAACCCAATGTAGAAGCTTTTGAAAAAAGAGGCCAAGGCCACGGAAGACAAAGAGAAAGCAGTGAAGGATGTTGCCGCTTCACCCAAGGAAGAGCAACGGCGATAGGTGGGATGGCTGATTCTAGAAAATCAGCAGGAAAACGTGATTGGGCAAGAGGGATTCCTCCAATGACATCGGCCATACAAACACTGAGCCAAAGATGAAGGAACCACCAGGGGCCTCTAGGTCGGTCGACGACATTACCAGCCGACAGGTCGGTTGATATGAGGTGAAGGAGACAGTAGGTCGCTCCAAGGAGATAATGACCAAGTGGGATCCGCACATGGATGGCAAGTTGTTCGACTAAAAACCGAAATTGAAAAGTCAAGGCTAGAGCCGGTATGTAGAAAATGAACTCTTCCAACTAGAGGTTTAGGAAAGCGATGTGTTCAACGATATCTACAGGGCTAGTTTTCCTATTGTGCCTCATGATATATCGGCCCCAGCCATCAACCGACGTGACATTGAGGCAATGGGATGGTTGGAAACGAAAAGAGAAGGGGTTGGCTAGTGAGTCAATATCAATATAGGTCAAAAAGAAGACATCAAGAAAAGTAGGACTCATCGGCTCATGACCAAAAATGAAGGCATTCAAGGCATCAGACCAAAAGTAACAAGACTCGACTAGCATTGGCTCATTCAGATATGGCTCAGCTAAGGAAAGGCTGATGCAATGACCGATGCCAATGTCATCCTAGAGGAGGTGATAGGTGGTCGATACCATAAGATACCAGTCACGCCAGTTAGGGATAGGAGAAGGAAAAGAATTTAAATCGTAGCCCCAATCAGAAGGATGCATGGGGGAACATTTGAAAGGGATTGTACGAGTTTCGGTGTTTATTAAATCAATAGGGTTAGTGTTGCCCAAAGGGCCCAAGAAGAAACTAGAAGGATTAGTGGCTATGAGGATTAGGATCTGATCCTACGGGTTCTACGAAAGGGAAAGAAAAGAAATGTGATAAGAAACTGTGAAAGAAAAAAGGAAGGGCAACGGAGAGTAAAAACTTACCTCAGGGATCACATTGAGAGTAGCCATTCCGGTGTCACCGAGGTGCGGGGAAGAAAGCAATACTCGTGGCAAGTAAATAGAAGGCAGAGGCCAGAAAGCGTGAAAGGAATAGATGAAGGAAGTCGAATACTTATAGACCAGGTTAATTCTTTGATTGTTGAGCCAGGCTAGTCCCGATGGAGTTGGTGGGACCGGTCACGGCATCCGATGGAAAAACTGGTACGATGCCATCAAAACTAAATGTGTTAGGCGATGTCCATCATAGTCATGAATGGTCGAAGATGAAGAAGCAGAAAAATAAGGGAAATTGTAAGGTCGGAATCCTGGGTGAAGATATAAAGGTGATAGAAGGTGAAGAGTTTCGGCTAGCAATTAAAGAAAAGTAATCATGTGGATATACTTAGAGAAGACATGGTGGCAGGTGATAATGATGGATGGTAATTTCAAAGCATCAGAATCCACTTAATGTTCTGAAACTAGGGGGCATGTGTTGACGCCAAGATTTGGTAAATCCCAGAGCACACCAAGGATGTCTTACGGTCAATGAAAATCAATAAGAGTCCGATCAAAGATAGTCAAAGAAGCATTTCCATGACGTGTAACATGATCGGATAGGAAGAGCCGATAAAGATAAAAGTGAGAAGAAGATAAAGATTATCCAGAATCGGTTAAGATAGAATACTTGGAAGACAAGTCTCCGAACTAAACTATGTACCATTTCGCTAGGTTAGAAAGATATCTCTATCAAACAACTACTCGACGCATTGCCGCCCTTGATTTTGAAGGTTAATCTCGGCGGGGTTCAGCACTCGGAGCTAGGCTACATCGTTTCGATCTTCGGTTAAGAGGTGGGTCCCGCCACCCCCGACGACCATATCAACTAGGTCAGTATCCTCACGACTGCATCAAATTGATCATATGAGGTGAGCGTCGAAATAATACGGTCGCCGGTTTATCTCGGTGTATCGGCTAGGTCTAAGTCTGCATCAGATTTATATCTTAGATTGATGTGATCTTGGTGTGGTAGTTTGAGGCTTCATCGGTTAAGTCCGACATCTCTTGCTATTGTATCTTTTTCATGTTGTATACCGTTCATCTAAATAAAGCATGCCTGATACTTTGACATATTATTAAGATCATCATGATTAGTTATTGTCTTGGTTAGGTCCGATCTAGTTATTGTGATGATTTTCATGATATAGGTATGTTATCTGGCACATTTTATTTATTTATGTCAGAGTACAAGCCGGTAGGTTATCCTCAATTCAATGCCACATCTTATTCGCCATCAGAAAAGCAATCATTGGCCTATACGTGTAAACTGCCTATCTCGTCAGCCGATGGTATGCTGGCTCGATTGCTTCGCCCGTGGTCATCGGCCTTATGGTCGATCGGCATAATAGTCCACGAATATCCTATCCTTATCGTGGTCATCGTATTGATAGTCGGTAGGCTATGCTACTCATATTATTCTTTGTTTCCTTATCAGTTGCAGGGTCAAACTAATTGGCACACCTTGAACCCTTTTTTCTAAGAACGTAGGACCTGCACTGGAGTTAAGCAGATCTTCCAGGCCACACGTGTGTCAAAGTGTGACCAAAAAACGCACCTACACAAGTGGTCCCAAGGGTGGATACACAAAAAATAAACCTCTTGAGCTAGAGATTAAGGAAGGTGATATGTTCTCTCTGGCTAACAGCGTCAGTTTGCTTATTATGGGTTGCAATGTACTTCACCCAACCACCACTGGATTTGATATCAAGATGGTGAGAAGGCTTGCAACGAAATAGTAAGGGATCGACGTTGGCGGTAATATCAAGAGAGGTCAAGACAATAATGTCGAAGAGAGTGGGACTCATCGTCCCATGACCAAAAAGGAATGTGTTTAATGTGTCAGATAAAAAATAGGAGGAAGCGGCTAGCATTGGCTCATTTTTATAAGGAGAGGCAAGGTATAGGCCGATGCGGTGCACTATACCGGTCTATTCCCAAGAAGCACATTCTAACGCGGCGACCCGAAGGTACCAATCACGCCAGCCAAGAAGTGGAGAAGGAAAAACCTTGAAGCTTTGTGTCCAATCGAAAAGAAGCATTTTTGAGTTTTAAAGGGGATCCTTTCTATCTCGGCATTAATGAAGTCAGTGGGGTCGGAATTGCCCATCGGGCCCAAGAAATAGCAAGAAGGATGATTGGCGATGGGAATGAGGATCTGGTTCTTAAAGTTCTATAGAGAAGAAAGAAATAAGAAAAGAAAGGCAGTGAGAAAACATGCGGCAGAATAACCAAGGACACGAAAAACAAGGAAACAAAAAAGGGGAAATCTAAAAACTTGCCTCAAGGACAAAGGCGGTATACGCCATCAGGGAATGCTGGATCTAGATCAAGAAAGAGGACGGAGACGGCGGAGCCACAGTCGTGAAGGCGCTTGAGGCGAAACGGCAACAATCTCAGGGGCTAGAAGACTCACAGTGTGTTCTGAATGTCGAAAGCGTAAAAGGGAGAGGGAGAATCCAACGGATATTTATAGAGAAAAGAGCAACTCCTCGGCAGCTGGGTCAAGCCGATCCCAGTGGATTTAGTGGGACCGTCTTCAACGGTCGGCAAAAGGTATAATCATGAGTACGGTTTTTGAAACGCTGAAATGTTTGCAGGTCCAGGATTGGAGGAACAAAATTTTCGGTGATTCTGTTTAGATATGTCATTGCTATACTATGCAGAATGAAGCCTAGTCTGATGCCGCCACAGAGAAAAAGTAGATGTGTCAGACTAGGCGACATCCATCACAATCATTCATGGTCGTAAAAGAAAAGGCGAGGAGGAAGATGAAGAATTGATACAAGGTAGTAAAAAATATATATACTTCGAAAGGTTCTAGAAGTTGAAGAGTTTTTGGCTATTGGTAAAAGGCGGATGGGACTTTTGAAATGATGCGGTGCAGGGGCTTTTAATGACCAATAATTTCAAAGCATTAGTAATACTTATGCTCCGAAATTGGGGGCATGTGTTGACACTAAGATTTGGTAAAAGCCTAGGCCCATTAGGAGTGTCGTATGGTCAATGGAATTCAAAGGATTCCGATCATAGATTGGTCAAAGGAGTCTATCCAGGTGGCTATGTGTGGCTAGAGATGAAGGAGTCGATAGGGATGAAGGAAGATAGAGACAAATCTGGAATCGGTTATTGTTAGATTAGAGGACAAGACAAAAACCACAACCACAAACTAATCTTGGTGCATCGTGTCGCGCCCCGATTTAATAAATCAGGACTTTATTGAAATTCCATAGAAAATCAATAAATCAAGACGTTCATCATGCGACCACGTACAATACGGGCAATCATTCACGGTTCGTAGACCGCATTGATACAAAAGTGAATAAAAGTGAAGAGAAACTAATAAAATAAGGGTCCTAGATGAACGCCTCCTTCTAGTCTCGCCTTGACTGGGTCGCTACTCCAGACCTTCATCCTCCTCGTAGTAGACTGGCTCTGATGGTGTAAGTCAACGGGGTGAGTACAGTTGTACTCAGCAAGCCACCGAATGCAAATATAATGCAAGGTAATAACAAGGGGGAGAGTGGCTAGTTTTGCGGAAGCAGCATAATTGTAAAGCTTTAAATGTGAGCAATTTATTAGTACGGAAAAGTAAACATGTGTGTGTGCATCATAATCTTCTATCTCGAGGGGTACAGTCAGCCCCACCTCGCTCAACAGTCCTTACGTGCCATGAATAACTCGACCATTCAAACAATTGTAAACTAACTGCGAGTAGTCACACAACCCGCCCTTGACCGTGGGCTCGACTTTTCGAAAAGATTAAATTACTCTGATCAGAGATGTACCACTGTACCCACAAGGCACGCACTCATCACCTACACCGAAGTGTAACGAGATGACCCATCACACGGGAACTCGTGCCAAAACCTTCCATATAGTCCTCCCCGACTCAATAGCACCCTCTTATGGGTTTCATATGGTGTCCCGACGCATCGGAGCCCCACCATACCCCCCTTGAGCCTCGTCGGTACAAGTCGCCCGCAGGCTAGCCCCTTGCCCCCTCCTCTATGGTGCATCGAGCCGGAGTATTCCATACTTCCAGTTAGGACTTACCCATTAGACTTGTGGTTGGTATGGAAGTGCTTTGCAACAGATCCCGCAGACCGGTCCTTATAGTGCCCCGGGTGCGACAAACCAGTGCCCGAGCTTGCACCCGGAACCCACCATACTTATAACTTAGCCAACTCCAACAGAGTCCAGAGACGAGAATAACGGGGAAATTCATATACAGAATCCAGCTATCTACGACTCATTCTTTTTATCCTATAGCAGTTGTGCCGGTACATTGGGCACTAGCTAATATTTTGTAGTAGAGTGACAAGGAGTTAAGGCTCAATAATCATGGCTTGGGTTTGCACACAAGGACGGGGATCTAGTAAATATAAGTGTAAGGCTTGCTTATTGTACTAATGCAATATTAACCTATGAGTTATAGCGATAATTTATTTAAAACATAGGCTCAATTATGATCAACTGTTTCCACAGAGGTGGTCGATGACTTGCCTTGATCAGCAAAGGGGGATGGAGGAACCTCGGGGTAGAACTCCTGCTCCTCGATGAACTCGTAGTCTTCTCGATACGGAAAAATAAATAATACATTCCATAAACAGATAAAATCCACCAAATAAAGGAACATACATAGTTGTGGGTGTTTTTATGTGAAGTAACATTTTAATATTCTTAGTTTTTCCATAAAACAGTAAAGTTTAACTTTTTATGATTTTTCCTAATTTATTTTCTGTATTATTAATTTTAATCCTAAGGGGTTTTTATTCATTTATTTATTAAGAATATTTTGGGTAACAGTAGCATACTGTTTTTATGGCATTAATGTGTAGAGAATATTATTCTGAATTTAACAAAATTTGAATGGTGAAATTTGGAGTTAAAATGAGCAAGATATGAATTTTTGAAGTTTAAACTATTTTCTGAATTTTATTTAAAACCAGAAATTAGCCTCTGGTCCACGGTGAGCCAGGCCCACGGTGGACCGCGCCACTGTGCGCGTGGACCGGATCAACCAGATCCGTTGGATCCAGATCCGGCGGCCAGGCGCTAGGCGGGATCCCTTAAATGAAAACGGACGGCCAGGATTAGATTGGGCGAAACGGTATGACGTGGACGCACCAGATTACGCCGGGGGTTTAAGTTATGATCGACGGCCGAGATGGCACCGTACCCCTTCGATCAGATCTGAGGGCCTGGATTAAATCCCGAAGGGATTTAATCATAGCCCTTCGATCACGATCGGACGGCCATGATGCCTTCCGGCACGGCACGGGCGTAAGGGGTACGTACCCCCCTTCGTCTCCGGCGACGGCGGGCTCGGGTGCGGTGGCAGCGGCAGCGGCGAGCGCCTAGGCGCCAAGCTAAGGCCAAAAATGGAACGCGGAGGTGATGGGGGTCACGTTGGTACCTTCGGCGGCGAAGATTGTCGACGGACGGCGACGGCGGCGAGGGTAGATGGCGAGGAGGTTTCGGGTGCTTGACGGCGACGGCGATCCGGTGGTCTTCACGACCGATGGAGGCGTGGCCGAGGACGGGTGGACGACGGCGGACCCGATGGGGGCGGTGGCTAGGGCGGAGGAGGCCGGGATCGATGGCGAGCGGCGGCCGGAGTTGAAACCGAACCAAAGCTCGAAAAAAGGGCGACGGCGCTCTGCTTTCGCTCGAGGATGGCTCTGCTGGTGTGGGGTGAGTGCGGTGAGGGGAGGGGCTTTTATAGGGGTCACCGGCGGTCGATATGGTAGGGTTATCGGAGGAAACCGAGAGGGATCCTTTCCATCTCCGGCGAGGTTTCCAAACCTTAGGATCTACTGCCGTTTTCATGAATCCGCGTGGGCTAAGGATGGAATGGGGGCGGTGGCGATTAGGGAAGGTGATCCGGGGCGATTCGGGCGATCGTGGTGGCCGGCGGCGAGGAAACAGAAAGGGATCGCCAGGAGAAAGGAAGGGGGCGATCCCCTTCCATTGGAGACGAAGCACCTGACAGGTGGCCCCCACCTGTCAGTGGCCGAGCGTGAAGACAACGGCGCCGACAGGCGGGCCACGGTTGTCGGGGAGCGAGGGTGAGAGAGGGGAAGCTGACAAGTGGGCCAGGCGGGGCGCGGTGGAGGAGAGAGGAGCGGGGGAGTGCGCCGACAGGCGGACCCCACCTGTCGGTGGCACGCTGCTGGATTGGGCCGGGCTCAGGGTGAATTCGAGGTTGAGGCCCATTAAGGATTTAAAATTGTTTTCTGATTTAAAATAATTCCAGTAATTCATTTATTTGATTAAGGGTTGAATCACTGTTGATAAAAATTTGTAAAAATTCCTAAAATTATATCTTGGCCTCTAGTTCATCTCATAAAATTTTCAAGTCCAGATTTTGAATATTTCTCCCTGTTTGGCTTTATTTGGGTTCTTTTATGAATTTTCCTTTAATAATAAATCCAGAAATGATTTAAATAATATTTTTATTTTATTTTATTTGTTTTTATTTCTTGGGGTGTTACAATCCTATCCCCCTTACAGAGAATCTCGTCCTCGAGATTCGGATCAATCTTCGAATAGCTCAGGATGTTGTGCCTTGAGTTCATCTTCTTTTTCCCATGTAGCTTCCTCTACCGGATGATTGCTCCACTGCACTTTGCAGAAACGGATAACTCGACTCCTGGTGATCCTTTCCTTGATCTCCAATATCTTGACCGGCTTTTCCACATAGGTCAGATCCTCTTGAACATCCAACTGCTGAAGATCCACTTGCTCTGTGGGGATGCGGAGACACTTCTTGAGTTGGGATACGTGAAATACGTCATGTACTCCAGCCAATGAGGGCGGTAATTCCAACTGATAAGCAACTTCGCCTTGGCGTCGAACAATGGGAAATGGTCCAACATATCGAGGGGCCAACTTTCCTCTCATGTTAAACCGTTGAGTACCACGGAGAGGCGTAACTCGAAGGTAAACATGATCTCCTTCATCGAAGGCTAGGTCTCGGCGACGATTGTCTGCGTAGCTCTTCTGTCGTGATTGGGCCATCTTGAGTCGGTCTCTGATGATCCGTACCTTCTCTTCAGCTTCACGAAGAATGTCTGCTCCGAAGTAGGGGCGTCCTGCACTTACGTCCATATAGGGCTTCAAAAGGAGACATCTGAAGGCTGGCTTGATAGCTGTTGTTGTACGAAAACTAAGCGTACGGCAAGCTCTTGTCCCAAGTGGCTCCAAAATCCAAGACACATGCTCGCAACATATCCTCTAATATCTGATTCACCCTCTCCGTTTGTCCATCCGTCTGAGAGTGGTAGGCAGTACTGAAGTTCAATCTTGTGCCCATCTCCTCTTGAAGGTTCTTCCAGAAACGAGAGGTAAACTGACTTCCTCTGTCGGACACTATCTTCTTGGGCACTCCATGAAGACACACGATCCGGGCCATGTATAGTTCTGCAAGCTTAGGACCACTAAAAGTCGTCTTGACGGCTATGAAATGCGCTACTTTCGTAAGCCGATCAATGATCACCCAAATAGAATCATACCCAAGTTGGGTCTTTGGTAATCCGGTGATGAAATCCATACCAATCTCTTCCCACTTCCATTCAGGCACTTTAAGTGGTTGTAACAATCCTGCAGGCTTCTGATGCTCGGCTTTCACTCTTCTGCGGGTGTCACATTTGGCGACGAACTGTGCAATCTCTCTTTTCATGCTGACCCACCAATAACATTCCTTCAGATCCTGGTACATCTTGGTACTGCCGGGATGAATGGAGTACAATGTCTCATGGGCTTCTCTCAGGATAAGGGTCTTTATCTCTGGCTTATCCGGTACACATATCCGGGTTCCAAACCATATGGTGATGTTCTCATCCTCTGAAAACCCTGGGGCTTTTCCTTGCCTCATGTTTTTCCTAATGGCAGCTATATCTGGGTCTTCCAATTGAGCTTCGCGGATTTGTTCGAACAAGACCGGTTGAGTCTCCAAGGTGGCTAGATAGGCTCTGGTGGTCAACCCGAGATTCAACTTTTCCATTTCTTTACATAAAAAGGGTGCGTGTTCTTGAATTATCATGGCTGTGCAATATCCCTTGCGACTTAATGCATCAGCTACCACATTAGCTTTTCCGGGGTGGTAGTGAATACCTAAGTCATAGTCCTTTATTAGTTCCAACCATCGTCTTTGCCTCAGATTGAGGTCCGGCTGTGTGAAGATGTACTTCAAGCTCTTGTGATCCGTAAAGATCTCACAGCGATTTCCAACCAAATAGTGTCTCCAAATCTTAAGGGCGTGCACTACTGCGGCAAGTTCCAAATCATGGGTCGGGTAGTTCAACTCATGAGGTCTCAACTGACGGGAGGCATAAGAGATGACTTTTTCGTCTTGCATAAGAACACATCCCAATCCTTGGCGAGATGCGTCACAGTAGACATGGAAGTCTTTACGGATATCAGGTAGGGTCAGTATGGGTGCTGACACCAGACGGGTCTTGAGGGTGCGGAAACTTTCCTCGCATTCAGGAGTCCATTAAAACTTCTCTCCTTTCTGCAACAACTTGGTCATTGGCTTGGCTATTTTAGAAAAATTCTCAATGAATCTCTGATAATATCCAGCCAAACCCAGAAAACTCTGTATCTCCGATACGTTCGTGGGTGGCAGCCAATCCGTAACTGCTTCTACGGTGGCAGGGTCTACTGCGATTCCTTGCGCAGAGATGATGTGTCCAAGGAACTTTACTTCTTCCGTCCAAAACTTGCATTTGCTGTACTTGGCATACAATTGGTGTTCCCTTAGCTTTCCTAAGGTTAATCGGAGGTGAGTCTCGTACTCTTCCTGGTCCTTGGAATAAATGAGGATGTCGTCTATGAAAACTACGATGAATTTGTCCAAATATTCCATGAACACCTTATTCATCATATTCATGAAGAATGTTGGGGCGTTGGTCAATCCAAAAGACATAACTATGCACTCATACAATCCATAACGGGTAGTAAAGGCAGTCTTGGGTATATCTTCTTCGCGGATCCTTAACTGATGATATCCGGAACGCAGGTCGATCTTCGAGAATACTGTAGCTCCTTTTAACTGGTCGAAGAGATCATCGATCTGAGGCAATGGATGCTTATTCTTGATGGTTACTTCATTAAAGGCGCGGTAGTCTACACACATACGCTTTGCCTTGTCTTCTTTCTTCTCGACGAAGATGACGGGGGCAACCCATGGCGATGTGCTAGGTCTGATGTAACCTTTCTTCTCGAGATCCTCCAACTGCTGCTTCATCTCAGCTAACTCATTAGCGGCCATCCGGTATGGTCGCTTATAAATAGGTGTGGTTCCAGGCACTAAGTCGATCCTGAACTCGATATCCCTCCTGGTTGGCATCCCTGGTAAATCCTCTGGGAATACGTCCGGGTATTCACTGACTACTGGTATCTCCTCCAAGGTAATCTGATGTAGACTCGTCCTTCCGGCCTTCATGCTTGGCATCTGGAATGTGACGATAGTCCCTTCTTCATTAGTCACAGTCATTTTTCTCTGGGCACATTCTATCACTCCTTGATGCTTATTTAGCCAATCCATCCCTAGAATGAGATCCAAACCTTACATTCTATTAGAATGGGGTCGGCCCAAAATATCGTGCCTTGGATATCTACCCATACCCTTGGACTAAAAGAACAGGCGAGGGTTTGCTTGCCCGGGGTAGCTATCAATACTGGTCTGGGTAGTTCACTTATGTCCAGGGCATTGTTTTCCACGAAAGCAGTTGATATAAAGGAGTGTGTAGCTCCGGCGGTGTCAAATAATACCACTGCAAGTGATGAATGAACCATAAACTTACCCATGACAATCTCCGGGGCGGCCTGGGCTTCTTCGGCGGTGACGTGGTTGACCTTGGCGCGGACGGCGGGGTTTGAAGCGACGCCTTGAGTATGCTTGGGATGAGGGCACTGATGGGAGTAGTGCCCCTCCTGGCGGCAGTTGAAGCAAACTACAGGCTTGCCGTGCTTGTCTCTCAGAATCTCTGGTTTCTTGGCCGAGGCAGCTGGTGCGGCGGGAGCGGGGCGAGGTTGACTGGCTCCGGCATTGGCGGCTGGTGGTGCCGGACGATATACTGGGCGGGGGTGGTACTGCGGTGCTGATGTAGGAGGGGTGAAGCGGGGCCTCTGTGCCATGCCTTGGTTCTGCCTGAAGGCTATCATCCTCTTCTTCTTCAGGTCAACCTTATTTTGTTGGGTCTCCTGCATGATGGCTTTGTTCACCAACTTTTGGAAGTTGGCGAAATCTCCAGAGATGAGTTGTAGGGACAACTCATCCTTCAGTCCCCGGAGGAACTTGGCCTGTCTGGCCGCATCAGTACGGACCTCTTCAGGTGCGTACCTGGCCAACCTGTTGAACTCATGCAGATATTCTGTCACGGACCTGCTCCCCTGCTGCAGGTCCCTAAACTCTTGTTGCTTCTGAGCTATAATACCGTCGGGGATGTGAGCGGCACGGAAAGCGGTCGAGAATTCCGCCCAAGTGTGGGCGTGTCCCTCTAGCAGGGTCTCGCGAAGATTGTCCCACCATTCTGCGGCGGGACCATGAAGCTGGTGGGTGGCGAAGGCCACCCTCTCCTGCTCGGTGCAGGTAAGGAGGTCGAGCTTCTTCTCGATAGCTCGCAACCAATCCCCAGCCTCCATGGGGTTAGTGGTGCTCGAGAAGGTCGGTGGGCGAACTCAGAGGAACTCCGAGAGCTGAGATGTGGGAGCGGGAGCTGGTGTGGCGGGTCGGGGCAGCTCGGGCTGTTGGTGGAGGCGGAAGAAATGAGCCTGCTGCTCCTGCATCTGCTGCTGCTGCTGTTGCATCTGATTCAATAGGGCAGCAACCAACTGGTTCTGAGTGGCCATCATCTCAGCCAGTGTGGGGTGGTTGGCGACTGGGGCTTGCCTTTGCCCGGTGGCTCCCCATTGTGGCAAGTTGCCACTCTCTCCTCCATTCTGGGGAGCGTCGGATCCCTGAGTGTTGGTCATCCTGGAGTTTTCAAAGTAGACAACATTTGTTTTAGCGAACTCTTTATATTTTATTTCAAAAGGTACCGTTCTTGCGGTTACATTTATTTATTTCGTCATTCATGCCTTATGTTTTGACATGAATGGTAATACAAGCAAGCAAAAATAAAAAGAACAATCAACCGTAAAACTACGTCTACGGTAGCTCGGGGGACGGCTCAATCTCAGGCTCGTGGGAGACGGTCGGGGTCGAAGAGCTGGATGGTCCGGCGGGTGGTGCACTGCGGGAGATCCTCTTGGGCCTCATGGTAGGGATCCGAAGGGGTTTCTTCTTGCGAGGCGGAAAAGGCGTGATCTCCTCAATGCCCTTCTTCAATTCTTCGATCTGGTAATGGAGTTGTGGGTTGGTGGCGACACGCTGCCGAAGGAGCTCATTCTGATGCCGTAACTCCTCTACCTCGGCTGCCAAGCAATGTCCCTGCTGGATACGGCGACGAAGATCTCCGTTCTCGCGGTTCAGATCCTCAGAAGACTGTCGGTAAAAACTGATCGTGTCGCTCTGTCCATTGGCGTCCTGTAGTGCCTCGTAATGAAGATCATCCATGGCCTCCAATAAGCGCATGGTATGACCAATCGCAGAATGGCACTGGGAGAGTGTGCCGACGAAGACGCTGTGGGGACTCCCTGGGGTGGGAAGAGGTACGAAGCGAAAGTCCGTGTCATAGAGCTCACTGTCATAGATCATCCGGAGCTCTGTGAGTGCCTGGAGGGCGGTGTGCTGGCTGGCAACCAAGAAGGTAGGTCCTCCTCCACGATAGGTGTGAGCTGTCTGAGGGGAGGGCTGGACGACGACGGTGACCTCGCAGAAGCTTTCTTCCTCGCCGGGGAAGACTCCATGGTACATCGGCTCGTGCTCAAATCCGAGGAAACCGACGAGCATGCGCAGTTCGCGGATGAATCCAGCCTCGTCGCGAAGGTTCCCACTGATGGTGTGGACCGGCATCTACAAAAGAGAGAAAGTTTTTGTGAAAATCTTGGAAGATGAGAAAGTAAGTAGTGTTTGTAAGAAAATATAGTAAGTATAAGTCCTAAGGTCAGGTTTGTTTGGCTTCCTACAGTCAAGTCGGCTCTGATACCATCTTGTCGCGCCCCGATTTAATAAATCAGGACTTTATTGAAATTCCATAGAAAATCAATAAATCAAGACGTTCATCATGCGACCACGTACAATACGGGCAATCATTCACGGTTCGTAGACCGCATTAATACAAAAGTGAATAAAAGTGAAGAGAAACTAATAAAATAAGGGTCCTAGATGAACGCCTCCTTCCAGTCTCGCCTTGACTGGGTCGCTACTCTAGACCTTCATCCTCCTCGTAGTAGACTGGCTCTGATGGTGTAAGTCAACGGGGTGAGTACAGTTGTACTCAGCAAGCCACCGAATGCAAATATAATGCAAGGTAATAACAAGGGGGAGAGTGGCTAGTTTTGCGGAAGCAGCATAATTGTAAAGCTTTAAATGTGAGCAATTTATTAGTACGGAAAAGTAAACATGTGTGTGTGCATCATAATCTTCTAACTCGAGGGGTACAGTCAGCCCCACCTCACTCAACAGTCCTTACGTGCCATGAATAACTCGACCATTCAAACAATTGTAAACTAACTGCGAGTAGTCACACAACCCGCCCTTGACCGTGGGCTCGTCTTTTCGAAAAGATTAAATTACTCTGATCAGAGATGTACCACTGTACCCACAAGGCACGCACTCATCACCTACACCGAAGTGTAACGAGATGACCCATCACACGGGAACTCGTGCCAAAACCTTCCATATAGTCCTCCCCGACTCAATAGCACCCTCTTATGGGTTTCATATAGTGTCCCGACGCATCAGAGCCCCACCATACCCCCCCCTTGAGCGTCGTCGGTACAAGTCGCCCGCAGGCTAGCCCCTTGCCCCCTCCTCTATGGTGCATCGAGCCGGAGTATTCCATACTTCCAGTTAGGACTTACCCATTAGACTTGTGGTTGGTACGGAAGTGCTTTGCAACAGATCCCGCAGACCGGTCCTTATAGTGCCCCGTGTGCGACAAACCAGTGCCCGAGCTTGCACCTGGAACCCACCATACTTATAACTTAGCCAACTCCAACAGAGTCCAGAGACGAGAATAATGGGGAAATTCATATACAGAATCCAGCTATCTACGACTCATTCTTTTTATCCTATAGCAGTTGTGCCGGTACATTGGGCACTAGCTAATATTTTTGTAGTAGAGTGACAAGGAGTTAAGGCTCAATAAGCATGGCTTGGGTTTGCACACAAGGACGGGGATCTAATAAATATAAGTGTAAGGCTTGCTTATTGTACTAATGCAATATTAACCTATGAGTTATAGCGATAATTTATTTAAAACATAGGCTCAATTATGATCAACTGTTTCCACAGAGGTGGTCGATGACTTGCCTTGATCAGCAAAGGGGGATGGAGGAACCTCGGGGTAGAACTCCTGCTCCTCGATGAACTCGTAGTCTTCTCGATACGGAAAAATAAATAATACATTCAATAAACAGATAAAATCCACCAAATAAAGGAACATACATAGTTGTGGGTGTTTTTATGTGAAGTAACATTTTAATATTCTGAGTTTTTGCATAAAACAGTAAAGTTTAACTTTTTATGATTTTTCCTAATTTATTTTCTGTATTATTAATTTTAATCCTAAGGGGTTTTTATTCATTTATTTATTAAGAATATTTTGGGTAACAGTAACATACTGTTTTTATGGCATTAATGTGTAGAGAATATTATTCTGAATTTAACAAAATTTGAATGGTGAAATTTGGAGTTAAAATGAGCAAGATATGAATTTTTGAAGTTTAAACTATTTTCTGAATTTTATTTAAAACCAGAAATTAGCCTCTGGTCCACGGTGAGCCAGGCCCACGGTGGACCGCGCCACTGTGCGTGTGGACCGGATCAACCAGATCCGTTGGATCCAGATCCGGCGGCCAGGCGCGAGGCGGGATCCCTTAAATGAAAACGGACGGCTAGGATTAGATTGGGCGAAACGGTATGACGTGGATGCACCAGATTACGTCGGGGGTTTAAGTTATGATTGACGGTCGAGATGGCACCGTACCCCTTCGATCAGATCTGAGGGCCTGGATTAAATCCCGAAGGGATTTAATCGTAACCCTTCGATCACGATCGGACGGCCATGATGCCTTCCGGCACGGCACGGGCGTAAGGGGTACGTACCCCCCTTCGTCTCCGGCGACGGCAGGCTCGGGTGCGGTGGCAGCGGCGACGGCGAGCACCTAGGTGCCAAGCTAAGGCCAAAAATGGAACGCGGAGGTGATGGGGGTCACTTTGGTACCTTCGGCGGCGAAGATTGTCGACGGACGGCGACGGCAGCGAGGGTAGATGGCGAGGAGGTTTCGGGTGCTTGACGGCGACGGCGATCCGGTGGTCTTCACGACCGATGGAGGCGTGGCCGAGGATGGGTGGACAACGGCGGACCCGATGGGGGCGGTGGCTAGGGCGGAGGAGGCCGGGATCGACGGCGAGCGGCGGCCGGAGTTGAAACCGAACCAAAGCTCGAAAAAAGGGCGATGGCGCTCTGCTTTCGCTCGCGGATGGCTCTGCTGGTGTGGGGTGAGTGCGGTGAGGGGAGGGGCTTTTATAGGGGTCATCGGCGGTCGATATGGTAGGGTTATCGGAGGAAACCGAGAGGGATCCTTTCCATCTCCGGCGAGGTTTCCAAACCTTCGGATCTACTGCTGTTTTCATGAATCCGCGTGGGCTAAGGATGGAATGGGGGCGGTGGCGATCGGGGAAGGTGATCCGGGGCGATTCGGGCGATCGCGGTGGCCGGCGGCGAGGAAATAGAAAGGGATCGCTGGGAGAAAGGAAGGGGGCGATCCCCTTCCATTGGAGACGAAGCACCTGTCAGTGGCCGAGCGTGAAGACAACGGCGCCGACAGGCGGGCCACGGTTGTCGGGGAGCGAGGGTGAGAGAGGGGAAGCTGACAAGTGGGCCAGGCGGGGCGCGGTGGAGGAGAGAGGAGCGGGGGAGTGCGCCGATAGGCGGACCCCACCTGTCGGTGGCACGCTGCTGGATTGGGCCGGGCTCAGGGTGAATTCGAGGTTGAGGCCCATTAAGGATTTAAAATTGTTTTCTGATTTAAAATAATTCCAGTAATTCATTTATTTGATTAAGGGTTGAATCACTCTTGATAAAAATTTGTAAAAATTCCTAAAATTATATCTTGGCCTCTAGTTCATCTCATAAAATTTTCAAGTCCACATTTTGAATATTTCTCCCTGTTTGGCTTTATTTGGGTTCTTTTATGAATTTTCCTTTAATAATAAATCCAGAAATGATTTAAATAATATTTTATTTTATTTTATTTGTTTTTATTTCTTGGGGTGTTACACATCTCCACCCTTGTCTTCTAAGGTTAATCTCAGCGGGACTTGGCACTCGGAGCTGGGCTGCATCATTTTGATCTTCAATGAATAGGTGAGTCCCACCACCTCGATGGTCGTATCGGCTAGATCGGTGTTCTTCAAGGCTACATCGTATCGATCTCTTGAGGCATAGGCTTGGTCAGTATGGTCACAGGTTAATCTTGGTGTGACTACTAAGTCTAAGGCTACATTGTTATGATCTCTTGGATTGATGTGAATTAGGTATTATAGTTTGAGGCTTCATCGGTTAAGTCTGACATCTCGCTCTATTATATATGATTTATGTTGTGCACTATTTATATGAATAAAGCATGTCTGATATGTTAAAATATTGTTGATTGATTGTGATTTAACGACTGTCTTGGCTAAGTCTAATCTTGCTGTTACAATAGTTTGATAGTATGGATGCATTTTCTAGTTTACTAGATTCAGTTTCTATCGGAGTACAAGCCGGTAGGTTATCTTTAATTCCACGTTTTCACTTCATTTCCGTTTGAAGTTATTCATCGGCCCTTGTGCTCAGAATGTTTGTCCTATCGGACTATGGCATTATCGATCTCGATAATCTAGCCATGGTCATCGGCTCGACAGCCGATTGGTGCCACTACCCACGTATCTTTTTATATCACCATGGTCATCGGCTTGGTAGCCGATTGGATTTACTACTAACGTTATTACTTCTCCTTCCTTATCAGTTGTAGGGTCAAATAGATTGGTATGCTCATAACTCTTTCTTCTAAGATTGTAGGACCTGCACTAGAGTTAAGCAGACCTCCCAGGCCACGCGTGTGACCAAAAACGACACCAATAGCAGCGCATCGTCTGCCCAATCATCGGTCCAATTGGTGCAGGTATTGCGTATCGGCCGATTGCCTGATTGGCCTGATGGTCAGGCTCTTGTATTGCAACACCCAATGGTTTACATGTATTACATTGATGAGGACATCGCTGCCATTGATACAACCACAACAACATCCAACACTTCACCGCTTACACCTAAGCAAGGACCAATGACACGCGCCCGTGCACGTGAACTTAATTATCTGGTGAACTTGTTCCTAGCTGTTCAAGTTAATTATTTTTCCAATGGGGTACTATTAAAGCCTTGTGATGACTTTATTATCCTTAAGTGCTTAGGAATTGAACCAGCTAGGAGTGGAGAAGGCAACAATGCAATAAATATTCGTACTCCCGAAGGGACTCTTGTAACTGCAGAAATCCAAGATTAAATGGAGCATATCTTTCAACTCCCAAGGTTGTTTAATGCAAATAAGTACTTGTTAGAAAGGTCTCTTCGTCTGCTTTCCAACGGATCAAGAATCAATGGCAGAGGAGAGACGAAACGTCCAGAAACTACCGAAGAACACTCGTGACTCCATCCTGAGTTTCTAGTTTTCCCTTTAAAAGCAAGTGGTAGCCACAAAAGAACTCGGGTTTTGTTTGATGTAAGTTAGCTGCTGCAACTTCCTTGTAAACGCGCGTGTCGGCTAGACCGCCCGATTACTTGAATCAAAACTCCAACTTCTATCATATCCGTGAGTGTTTGCTTGTCATCTTGTTCTTGCTTGTTCTTCGATTGCTTGCAGGTTCAAGGCTGTTCTTGGCACGGCAAGAGCAGCAACAACCGGAGTCGGTGTAACTATCGCTAAGGCGCAGCATCCTTGTGGTTGTTGTAGTTGGGTAGCACAACGTCGATCTCCACCCCCAAATCGTAGTTATCAGGAGACGGTGTACCTGTCGCTCAAGGCGCCACACCATCTTGGTTGTGGTAGTCGGGCAGCCAACGTCGGCTTCCACCAAATTCACCACATCCTCCATCTCTCATCGAAAGATCAGGCTCCCCCGTACCCGTCGGGTCCATTAAGTGGTATCAGATTTCAGGTTGATCGGTGAGAGACCTCCTTCTCCTTTGTTCTTTGTTTTTCCTACAGTCCACTTTTGCCCAAAGATAAGTTTCGATCTGAAAATCCCAGAAACATTTTGTGCCTTTGCTTTGCTACTTAGCTCTCGGCTTGTTGAATTTACGGTTACTTCTTTGTGTCAAGTTGCTGGTCCTAAGTTTTTACCGCTAGAGTTTTGAGTTCGTGCACCTTGTTCTATCTCCATTTTCATTCTCTAGCTGAAGTTGCAAAGAGAGAAAAAGGCAAGTGCAAAACAAAAGCCGCACAGATCAGCAAGAAACAAGGCACAGACCAAAAAAAAGAAAAAGAAGGTGCACTAATTCAATTTTCTATATAAAGATTCCAAGTACAAAAAAAGAAAGACATTTTGTGTGACCTTTGCTTCAAAGTTTCAAAATTCTACTTGCTGTTTTGAGCATTTTGGTGATTACGTTTGGGTGACGGCTCACGTCTCTATCACGGTTTGGACTAGGACCAGCACAGTACCATCGCGGAACATTTATTCAACTTGTTGTGACTAACGTGGTACTAGCTGTTCCTTTGTGCAATTGTTTTAGCAGCCACCTACAGCTCCACAAAATTACCTACAACACCACCGGGTTGTGCTGGCAGTCACCGTTTGTTGTTGTTCTTGCTGTTTGCCGGCGCCTCCTGCATTGTGTGGTAAGAACTTGCAAGAGCTTGATTTCTTACTAGTGAGAAAGTGTTTGTGTCCTACCATCTCCTAGCAACTGCTAGGTTTAATCTGCTTTCTTTTGTACTTCTTTTGTACTAACCATGTCAGCTGATGCGAGTGAGACGCTTCCACATTCACCACGTACGAGGGGCATCATTCAACATTTCGAACGCCAACTAAGGTTGCACACGGAAGCCCTCAATGAGGATGGTCAAGTCACCAATGAGCGCATTGGTCAATTAGAGGCGGCGCAGATTCTTGCCAACAACCAGCTGACCACATTGGAGAGAACAGTTGGGGCTATTAACACCTCTCTTGCAGCAATCAATGTGCGATTAGAGAGGATGGAACAAGCTGGGCTCGGAGAGAGGGAACAACGTGATGATGACGGCCATACCTCCATTGCCAGCGCCGCAAGATATGACGAGCTAGAGTATTCAGTGGATACCGAACTTGATGATGGATCTTTCAGGTATCGACGGCAACCACGTCGCAACTATCATGGTATGGTTGGCCGAGCTCCACGACATGAGGTACGTGACAACGATGATTCCCTACGCAGGATTAAATTCTCCATACCATCTTTTGATGGGAAATATGATCCTGATGCATATCTGACTTGGGAGCTGTCGGTAGATCAAAAATTTGCATGCCATGAATTTCCTGATGATAAAAAGGTTAGAGCTGCCACTAGTGAATTCACTGACTTTGCTTCTGTTTGGTGGCATGAGTATCAAACTAAAAATCAAGCTATTGTACCACAAACTTGGAATGCTTTAAAAAGAATCATGCGTAGTCGTTTTGTTCCTTCCTATCATGCTCGTGACTTGTTGCATAAATTACAACAGCTTAGGCAAGGCAACAAATCGGTTGAGGAGTACTATCAAGAACTACAAATATGCATGATGAGATGTGGTCTAGTTGAAAATGAAGAGGCTGTGATGGCTCGATTCATGGGTGGTTTAACTAGAGAAATTCAGGATATATTGGCTTACAAGGAGTACACTAATGTCACTCGATTATTTCATCTTGCTTGTAAGGCTGAAAGAGAAGTGCAGGGACGCCGCACAATAAATAACACTCCTGCAGGTCGAACTACATCGTGGCAGCCCCGCACAAGTGTCGCTGGCCCTAAACATGATTTTCAAAGAGATGCTTCCAATCGGCTGTCCACAACTACATCAAAATCAGCACTTTTCCGTACTACCGAGACAACAAAAGGATCCACCCAAGCTACAGCCAACACTTCTTCTTTCGTCGCTTCCACCGGGAGAATAAAGGACATCCAGTGCCTCCGATGCAAAGGATTTGGGCACATACAAAGGGACTGTCCAAGCAAGCGTGTGCTGATCGTATGAGAAAATGGTGAGTATTCATCAGCTAGTGATTTAGATGATAAAACATATGCCATGTTTGCTGCCCAAGATACAGGAAACAAGAATGATGATGAAGAACACATTGGGGCTGAACATGCTGAACACTACGAGAGTCTTGTTGTGAGGTGTATCTTGAGTGCACAAATGATTCAAGATGAACAGAACCAGCGACACAATCTGTTCCAAACAAAGTGTGTAGTTTTGGAACGATCGTGTCGCGTTACTATTGATGGAGGAAGCTGCAACAACTTGCCGAGTGCCACCATGGTAGCAAAACTTGGGATGAAAACACTTCCACACCCACATCCCTACTACATCCAATGGTTCAATGATAGTGGTAAGCTTAAGGTAACACGTATGGTCCGAGTAGAATTTACAATTGGTTCATACCATGATTACATTGATTGTGATGTGGTACCTATGCAAGCTTGCTCTATGTTATTTGGTAGACCTTGGCAATTTGATAAGGATACATTGCATCATGGTAAATCAAATCAATATTCTTTCATGCATAATGAGAAGAAGCTTGTTTTGCACCCTATGTCCCCCGATGCTATTTTGAGGGATGAAGTTTCTAGAGCTTGCAAGGAGAAAAACAAGAAATCTGCTGAAAATGACAGTGGTGTTGTGAACGGATCGGTTCAACCTACGAATGACAAATCTAAATCTGCTCATGTTGGGAAAAATGACATAAAATTGAAAAGTGCTTGTTTCCTTGCTTCAAAATCTGATTTACTTGAATTAAATGATGACGCCACGATCTGCTATGTGTTTGTTTGCAAAGAAGCTTTGTTCTCACTTCACGACACACCATCTACTTTGCCTCCTACTGTCACTAATCTTTTGCGGGAATATGCTGATGTGTTCCCACAAGAAGTGCCACCCGGGCTACCACCAATCAGAGGTATTGAGCATCAGATTGACCTCATCCCTGGGGCTTCCTTACCAAATCGAGCGCCATACAGGACCAACCCGGAGGAGACCAAGGAGATTCAGCGACAAGTTCAGGAATTACTCGACAAAGGTTATGTGCGTGAGTCCCTTAGTCCTTGCTCTGTTCCTGTTCTGTTGGTTCCAAAGAAAGATGGATCATGGCGCATGTGTGTAGATTGCCGAGCAATTAATAACATTACCATCAGATATCGTCATCCTATCCCTAGGTTAGATGATATGCTTGATGAACTTAGTGGCTCGATGATTTTCTCTAAAATTGATTTGCGTAGTGGATACCACCAAATTCGCATGAAGCTAGGAGATGAATGGAAAACAGCGTTTAAAACCAAGTTCGATTTGTATGAGTGGTTGGTCATGCCTTTTGGCCTCACTAATGCACCTAGCACTTTCATGAGATTAATGAATGAATTTTTACGTGCTTTCATTGGGAGATTTGTGGTAGTTTACTTTGATGACATCTTGATCTATAGCACATCTCTAGAAGAGCATCTTGAACATTTACGTGTTGTTTTTAATGCTTTACGCAATGCACGCTTATTTGGTAACATTGACAAGTGCACCTTTTGCACAGATAGAGTCTCTTTTCTTGGCTATGTTGTGACACCACAGGGAATTGAAGTTGATCAAGCCAAGGTGGAGGCAATACACAGTTGGCCGGTTCCTACCACGGTCACGCAAGTGCGAAGCTTTCTCGGGCTTGCTGGATTCTATCGTCGATTTGTGAAGGACTTCAGTACCATAGCAGGCCCACTGCACGAGCTTACGAAGAAGGGTGCTCCGTTCACCTGGGGGAAGGCGCAAGAGGTTGCATTTAACACTTTGAAGGATAGGTTAACTCATACATCCCTTCTCCAATTACCAGATTTCAATAAGACTTTTGAATTGGAATGTGATGCTATGTATTGGGTTGGGAGGTGTCTTGTTGCAAGAAGGAAAGCCTATTGCTTATTTTAGTGAGAAATTGAATGGGCCTAGTTTGAACTATTCCACTTATGATAAAGAATTATATGCTCTAGTTCGAACTTTGGAAACATGGCAACATTATTTATGGCCTAAAGAATTTGTTATACATTCTGATCATGAATCTTTGAAGCACATTAGGAGCCAAACCAATCTGAACCGTAGGCATGCCAAGTTGGTAGAATTTATTGAGTCCTTTCCTTATGTCATCAAACATAAGAAAGGAAAAGATAATGTCATTGTGGATGCCTTGTCTCGCTGTTATACTATGTTATCCCAACTTGATTTTAAGATCTTTGGCTTGGAAATAATTAAAGAAAAATATGCTTTTGATGATGATTTCAAAGATGTGTTGCTGCAATGTAAAGAAGGGAGAACATGGAACAAGTTTGTTCTCACTGATGGCTTCGTGTTTCGGGCCAACAAATTATGCATTCCAGCTAGTTATGTGCGTCTGTTACTATTGCAGGAAGCACATGGCGGTGGGTTGATGGGGCACTTTGGTGTGAAGAAAACAGAAGACATCCTAGCAAGCCATTTCCATTGGCCAAAGATGAGAAGGGACGTGGAGCGGTTTGTTGCTCGCTGCACCACCTGTCAAAAAGCTAAGTCCCATCTTAATCCACATGGTTTGTACATGTCTCTCCCTGTTCCTAGTACTCCATGGGAGGATATTTCTATGGACTTTGTTTTAGGACTGCCTAGAACAAAGAAGGGGAGGGATAGTATTTTTGTTGTTGTGGACAGGTTTTCTAAAATGGCACACTTCATACCATGTCACAAAACTGATGATGCTACCCATATTGCTGATTTGTTCTTTCGTGAAGTTGTTCGTTTGCATGGGGTACCAAACAATATTGTTTCAGATCGGGATGCCAATTTTCTTAGTCATTTTTGGAAAACCTTATGGGCTAAATTGGGAACTAAATTACTCTTTTCTACTACTTGTCACCCTCAAACTGATGGATAAACAGAAGTTGTAAACCGTAGTTTATCTACCATGCTTAGGGCTGTTCTGAAACATAATATCAAATTGTGGGAAGAATGTTTGCCTCATATTGAATTTTCTTACAATCGTTCGCTGCATTCAACTACTAAATTATGCCCTTTTGAGATTGTGTATGGTTTTGTCCCTCGTGCTCCCATTTATCTTATGGACATTCCACCTTCAGAAAAATTGAATTTTGATGCTTCTAGCCGTGCTAAACTGATTCTTAAGATGCATGAGCAAACTAAGGCAAACATTGAGACCATGAATGCTAAGTATCAACAAGCCGGTAGCAAGGGTAGAAAGCATGTTACTTTTGAACCTGGTGATTTAGTTTGGGTTCATTTGAGAAAGGATATATTTTCGGATTTAAGAAAGTCTAAATTACTACCACGAGCTGCTGGACCCTTCAAAGTGCTTCAAAAAATAAATGATAATGCATATAAAATTGAGTTGCCTACAGATTTTGGGGTTAGTCCCTCTTTTAACATTGCAGATTTGAAACCATACTTGCGTGAGGAGGACACGTTCGAGTCGAGGACGACTCTATTGCAAGAAGGGGAGGATGATGAGGACATCGCTGCCATTGATACAACCACAACAGCAGCCAACACTTCACCGCTTACACCTAAGCAAGGACCAATGACACACGCCCGTGCACGTGAACTTAATTATCTGGTGAACTCATTCCTAGCTGCTCAAGTTAATTATTTTTTCCAATGGGGTACTATTAAAGCCTTGTGATGACTTTATTATCCTTAAGTGCTTAGGAATTGAACCATCTAGGAGTGGAGAAGGCAACAATGCAATAAATATTCGTACTCCCGAAGGGACTCTTGTAACTGCAGAAATCCAAGATTAAATGGAGCATATCTTTCAACTCCCAAGGTTATTTAATGCAAATAAGTACTTGTTGGAAAGGTCTCTTCGTCTGCTTTCCAACGGATCAAGAATCAATGGCAGAGGAGAGACGAAACCTCCAGAAACTGCCGAAGAACACTCGTGACTCCATCCTGAGTTTCTAATTTTCCCTTTAAAAGCAAGTGGTAGCCACAAAAGAACTTGAGTTTTGTTTCATGTAAGTTAGTTGCTGCTACTTCCTTGTAAACGCGCGTGTCGGCTAGACCGCCCGATTACTTGAATCAAAACTCCAACTTCTATCATATCCGTGAGTGTTTGCTTGTCATCTTGTTCTTGCTTGTTCTTCGATTGCTTGCAGGTTCAAGGCTGTTCTTGGCACGGCAAGAGTAGCAACAACCGGAGTCGGTGTAACTATCGCTAAGGCGCAGCATCCTTGTGGTTGTTGTAGTCGGGTAGCACAACGTCTATCTCCACCCCCAAATCATAGTTATCAGGAGACGGTGTACCTGTCGCTCAAGGTGCCACACCATCTTGGTTGTGGTATTCGGGCAGCCAACGTCGGCTTCCACCAAATTCACCACATCCTCCATCTCTCATCGAAAGATCGGGCTCCCCCGTACCCGTCGGGTCCATTATACATGCTACAGGTTTTCTCACTCGATACATGTAACTTGATGTGTACCGTGGCCATCGGCTTGATAGCCGATCGGCGGTGCTACTAACATTTTTCTATACCTTATCAGTTGCAGTGGTCAAACGTATTGGCACGCTTAGAACCCCAATATTTTAGGACCTGCGCTGGAGTTAAACAGATCTCCAAGGCCACACGTGTGACCAAAAACGACACAAACACGTTTTTTGGCCAAACAGGGGGCTACACCGTATGGGTGCACCTTTGTGGTGCACCACAAATGAAGGAAGGCAAACAAGGTTTTTTCAAAGATATTTAAAGTTTGTCAAATATTTTAAAGTTCTAGATCAAAAGAGAGCTCCTTTTGGCTTGTTTTTTTCGAAGATTTCTTCAACCAAGCCTAGAAGAGCTAAGGGCTTCTGATGGGGGTGTAACTATCGGGTATCCCATAGTTAGGCTTATCAGACTAGACCGAGGGCAGGCCAATACTAGCATTGACCATATGGTAGCCCATAAATAGGAGTTTGATTTCGACAAGGAAAGTGGAGTCCTTATTGAGTAGTTAAGCTTCAGAGTTTATTTGTACCGGAATCCTTTTAATTAAGGATTTAGCACCCGAGTTTGGTAGGAAATTTAAGTCCTACTCAGGATAGAGTTATGAGACTGATAGTCTTGATACCTTGATTGTATCATATTATAAGATACACCATTATAATAGACATCAAAACACCAGACATAATGTTATTATCCTTTGTAAACCTCTTACCTATATAAATCTTAACCCTTGTGCTTTAAAGTCTATCACGTGCTTCGAATGCATTACACTTTCCTTACATAATATCTAATCATAACCCGGGTACCCCTCGGATAAAGTGGCCAGTGATTACCGACATTCTTGCTAATTTAGGGGGTGTTTGGATCCAATGGCTAAATTTTAGCCCGTGTCACATCGGATGTTTCGACATTAATTTGAAGGACTAAACGTGAACTAATTATAAAAATAATTACAGAATCGGAGACTAAATCGCGAGACGAAATTTTTAAGCCTAATTAATCCATAATTAGAAAATGTTTACTGTAGCATCACATTGTCAAATCATGGTGTAATTAGGCTCATTAGATTCGTCTCGTGAATAATCCTCCAATTATGTATGGGTTTTGTAAATAGTCTACATTTAATACTCCAAAATAGTATTTAAACATGGGTTAATAGCATCCATGTCACCGTTATTTCTGAAAGGGTATGAAATGCCATTACTATTTTCATATTATCCTGCATGCCATTAAAAATTCCAGATTATGTCCCATGAGACATTTTGTACACGCGCGCCATCGATGGGGCCACCTGCAGGCATCTACAGTTTCGTATTGCCATTAATACCCCTGCGTAACTGTTATAAGAAGCCAACGCGCGCTGGAAAAATCCCCATTCATTCCCCTTCTCAGGAACCCTAACCCTAGAAATGGTCGCGCATGCATCTGGAATGAGCCACTCGGCAACGGGCATCAGGAGCACCAATCAAGGTGAGAATCTTCAACTTATTGATTGCCCACAGTGCTGCATTCATGTGGTTAAGCTTCGGAGTAAGAGAGCAGAAACATTTAACTGGGTTTTCTACAAGTGCCCGAATAATTTCCAGGTTAGAGATTTTGTGTTTTTATTTCAGTGTTGTTTTTGCATACATTACCTTCCTTTGTACTCAATTTCGATGCTCTTTGCACAGAACGATGATTCCTGTTCCTATTTTTGGTGGCATGTCGACTATGTGAAGTTTTTGCATGTGAAGCAACAGAAGCAAAATTATGTTGGTGGTGAACAGCAAGATGTCGATTGGAACAAGGTCAGCACAAGGCCAGAGTGGAGGCAAGATTTCAAGTCCTCTATTAGAGCAGATCCAAGCTAAAGCATGCTTACAAAGTTTGCCTGTTAGCTGCCAGACTCTGCATGAGCATGTATGCCCCTTGATGTCAACGGAATGTCTTGTAGTACTATTAGTTTCATCTACCAAGCTGATCTCTACACAATCATCACTACTTCTAGCCACTTTAACAACTCTAAGATTGTTGCTTACTTGGTTCAGCTCCTTCAAGACATTTGGTAGTATCCTACTCTCCATCCCTTGAGCTACATGTATCCTAAGATACCTTTTCTCCATTATAAGTTCCCTTATGCTATCAATCAGCTCATGCACCAACAAGCCCCTCAAGTTCTTTACTTGGCTGTTGAAACTCTCTGACACATTATTTATCAGGTAATCACACTTGCTTAGCTCTGAAAAGGCACATCTATACCAAATCCTACTATGATTAGTCTCAAGGTACTCTATGGCATTAGGACAATGCTCATAAATTTTCCCAAGATGCCATCTGAACTGGCTCTGTGTGTAGCTTCTGGCTGCTGGATATAAATGTTGGGTAAAGACATCCTTGAAAATGTTTGATGAAGTTACCATAAAGATGCCTCATGCATTCTCTGTGCTCAGCTGTTGGGAAAACCTTGCTAACTGTTGTTTCTAGCCCTTTGCATGCATCAGTGGAAATGACTAGTCCCTCAGGGCAACCAATAGCAGATCTCAAGTTCTTCATGAACCAACACCAGTTGTCTTCTGTCTCTAAGTGAAAAACACCAAAAGCCACATGATACAACCAATTGTGGCCATCTACTCCAATTGCACTTGCCAGCTGACCAGTATACTTCCCCTTCAAGCTTGCAGCATCAACTCCAAGATATGGTCTACAACCAGCCAAGAATCCATCTATACATAGCCTAAGTGCAACAAAAATCCTCTTAAAGCAAATGTCTTCTCCAATCTTCTCAACCTCTATGTCAATTACACTGCCAGGCTGACAAATATCCATCTGTTATTTCCAATTGAACAACTCTTGGAAGCTCTCTTCATATGTGCCATGTATCTTCTCCATTGCAAGTTTCATACCCCTCCATGCCTTGGAGTACCCTAACTTAATCCCATATTCAGATTGCAACTTCTCCTTGGCTTCCTTTGCTCCCTTACTTAGGTTATTTTTCAACCATTCAGTGAGTCTATATGCCACCCACCCTTTGCTTGCCATCTTGCCTTCAACAAGCTTCATTGTTAGACAAGTGTGTTCGGCAGGTAACACTTTAATCTGCAATCACCCATTACGATACTTCAATTAAGTACTCCAAACAGAATTAAGCCTAACAAACAGAATTAAAGCCTAACAAATAGAATTAAAACCTACCTGAATTGTTGTGCTTCCAGCAAGCCTAGATGCATGGATCCTCCATGCGCATGTGCTATGTGCACAGTTGACAATGAATCTTGATGGATCTGTCTTGATGTTAGCAAACTCGAATCCTACCACAACAGCATGGTGTCTCAAAGCTTTCCTAAAGGCCTTGATGTCAGGGAATAGTGCACCCTTCACAATTGATGGGTTCTTAGGGTCGTGTTGGATATTGGGTGCTTCAGGATCTGCATCATTGACCTCTGGTTTAGTATGAACTAAGGGTGGGCATGGTTCACCATGATCAACAGGTCTAGGCTGTTGGTCAGTAGGTCCAGGTAGTGAGTCAGTGAGTACTGACAAGTATATGAACTCATCATCAACCCCCACATATTCCTCCACATTACAAAATATATCATCAGTATAGGCCTCACCCACTTTGTTAGTTTGATTATCATTACAAGCTGGATTGTCATCAACAGGTGGGTCAACCCTAGGCTGCTGACTAGGTGGGCCAACCCTAGGCTGCTGACTAGGTGGCTCATCTCTAGGTTGCTGGCTAGGTGGAAGCACAACTAAAATTGGGACTAAGGAATCAATGTCATCTTGCTCTACAGCTGATTTGTCAAATACTCCAACAATAATTTGACACTGCATCTCAATTTTGTACATTTCAAATAGGTCAATCAATTGTTTCTCACTAACAATCTTCACATCCCCATGTGAATTCTTTTCAAAAAACCAAAATTGACAGTGTTGTTCACTTGTCAATTTCAATTCTTTGGTTAGACTAGATGTAAGCATTTCTAAAGAAAGGCTTCCTATCTCCATCTCCCATTTGAAAACTTTGTCGAATTGGTATGTTTTTCTACCAGCAGAATCGGTTCTCACGATTGCCGGACAACAAATCTTTAACCCGAACAGCTTGTTCCTAGAAGAGCGGCAAATGCAACATATTACATCAATAAAAAACAATAAGCACACAAGAGCGAAGAAAAAGAGGATGTTTGCACCATTTTAACCATTAAAATTTGCACCATTTCGGTTCTGTGCTCATTACTCCACCTTCTAACCTAAACCCTAGTACTTCTCCTGCGCGTGCGTGAAAACCATTGCACCATAGGGTATTGTGCGCAAACCCTAGGTATTGCTCCTACGTGCGCGAGAAAAGAAATGTGCTAGAGGGGACTCGTGTGTGTACCTAGCGGAGTCGTCCCCCATAGCCGCGCTAGGGTTCGTCGCTGCGGGAGCGCCCTAGGTACTGCTCCTACGTGTGTGAGAAATAAAATATGCTAGAGGGGACTCGTGCGCGTACCTGGCGAAGTCGTCTCCCATCGTCGGTGGCGCGCTAGGGTTCGTCGCCGGCGTTGTCGCGGGAGCGCGCTAGGGTTCGTCGCTGGGGAATTGGTAGGAGGTCACGAGAATGCAGGAAGCGTGGTAGGTAGCGCGCATCGGGATAGAGTAATGAGTTGTAACCGTTACGTAGGGGTATTAATAGCAATACGAAACTGTAGATGCATGCAGGTGGCCCAATCTGGAATTTGTAATGGCATGCAGGATAATATGAAAATAGTAATGACATTTCATACCCTTTCAGAAATAACGGTGGCATGGATGCTATTAACCCTTTAAACATTGGGTTAATTTTTTATGTGCCATTACGATTTTTACGGTTTGCCAAAATGCCATCATTGTATCACTGCTAAATGGGGGCCGCCATAGTCACTGACAGTGGCATGTAGGCAATTTCTGAAAATTATAATGGCATGTGAGTAATTTTCCCTTAAACATTGGATGTGACAGGAGCTAAAATTTTAGCCCTGATGCAAACACCCCCTTAGCCTAACCAAGAAACTCCGTGTTAGCTTGTTTTGTCAATGTTTACACGTTCGTACGTGAGGCTTAAAATATTATTCCCACATAAGAAAATCTCAAAAAATCAAATAATGAATGTTCAGCAATAGAACCAGCAACAACTCTTATTACATGGAGATTGAGTAGTTGATCAATCAGGTTTAAAAAAGTGTGCGTTTCTTTTAGAAAGCTTAATTTAAAAACAGCATTTTTAAAATTCAGGCGTACTTGATATGAAGAGAAGTTTACTGGAATATTTGGCCAACCATGCACACACACGTTGTACATTTTTTTTATTTTTTCTGCATTTTTTATTTCATGCCTACTTGATGAGAAGTTAACTGGAATATTTGGCCAACTTAACCATGCATGCATGCAGACGTTGTACATTTTTATTTTTTTTCGAATTAATTACACGCAGTTCTCTCTTCCGAACTCGTTAGCTTCAAATTGGAGTCAATGTGGACAATTATTCCTGTTAGATTAACACATATGGTCGGGCAGTTGTGATAAGCACGTCGTGTTAACAATAAGGACTTTCGCTGACCCTGGTTAGGAGGTGTTTGGACCGGAGACTAAATTTTTAGCCCCCGTCACATCGAATTTTTAGATATTATTTTAGAATATTAAATGCAGATTATTTATAAAACTCATTTATAATTGGTGGATTATTCGTGATACGAATCTAATGAGTCTAATTACGTCATAATTTGAAAATGTGATGATACAGTAAACATTTGTTAATCATGGATTAATTAGGCTTAATAAATTCGTTTCGCGAATTATTCTCTGATTTTACAATTATTTTTATAATTAGTTCATGTTTAGTCCTTTAAATTGACGTCCAACATCCGATAAGGAGCTAAAATTTAGACTCTTATTCAAATAACCCTTAAAACTGCGTACCAAGTACCAACCATTCAGGTAGTTAATTAATTAAAATCACGTGGAGTTTGGCTTCTATCGATCAATCGATCCTAAATTCCTATCACAACCACCAACCAGTTGATCCTGATTTAACACATCAACCTAATCCTGATCTCTCGCTGACGTCATCGAAATTAACTGATCAATCAAACTGTTCATTAATCTGTAAAAAACGTGACATATGTATAGAGATTAACAGTTGCATGCAAGTTGCAACTACCCATCTTTCTCTAAATGGATCGACAGTTTTTGTTAAACTACAGTTATATATGGAAAAATTGGCATGCACACCTTGCTTTAATTCCACCCGTTACTTGTCCATCGACGAAACCTGCATCGCATGCATTGCATGGCTAATTTCGCCCTTATTTTCCACGAATCAATCGGCTAAAACTTCCATTAATTTCCTCCGGGCTAACCGACTAGCTATCCGCCGTCGCACGTAAAGTTTCACGGTTTTAGCCGTGATCACGCGAGCGTTTCGATTGTTTCACCTCCTACGCGCGCGCGCGGTGGCCGGTGAGGCGGTGAACGACCAACTTAACGGCGCGCCGTGCGCGAGTGAGAGACACACGGCCGGGTCGATCGTGACGGCGTTTACATGTCGTAGTAAAATCCGAAGACAACTCGGCGTTACGGCGTGTCCGGCCTGACGGCCCCAGCGGCTCGATCACCTAACCCCGGGTCGCCGTCGCGGCGGGGCCGCGGGTGGGCACCACACACGCACGCTGTGCCCGTCCATCTCGTCTTCTCTCTCAGGCCTCTCAGCTACGCCTCCCTCGCCGGCCGGCCTGTACGTACGTGCGCGCACTCTCTCCCGCGCGGGCGAACGAGCGAGCTTTCCCCTGCGCTATAAATTCCACTCCACTCCAACACATCCATTCCCCAAGAGAATCATACCCTACCAACAAATCGATCAAACCTAGAGGCCAACAACTCATTCCCGTTAGTTCAAAAGACCAATTTAACTTTCCCTGCTAACTAGCTATATACTAGAGCACTACGTCGTGCAGGGTGCAGCCTTAGTGTGTGTGTTCTAGTTGATCGATCGATAGGTATATATCTGTCAAGATGACGGTCATCGACGAAGTCGTCTCTGCCGTCGACGGCGCCGGCGCCGCGGCGGTGCAGAAGCCCGGCAACGGACAGACCGTGTGCGTGACCGGCGCCGCCGGATACATCGCGTCGTGGCTCGTCAAGCTGCTGCTGGAGAAGGGTTACACTGTTAAGGGCACCGTCAGGAACCCAGGCATGCACGCAGGGATCGATGCATACAGCTTCAATTCTATAGTCGTTCTTAATATAATTAACTATCTAGCTCGTGATTCTTTGATCCTCTTTTGTTAGGCAGTGACACGAGGATAGTAGTATAGTAGTTGCGGGTATTGCAACGTACGTGTACGAATTCAGGTAGCTTTTGCTAGCCGCGGCTAACTTAGCTTTGGGCATGCGTGCCGCGTGCGTGAGTGCAGATGACCCGAAGAACGCGCACCTGAAGGAGCTGGACGGCGCCGGCGAGCGACTTGTCCTCTGCAAGGCCGACCTCCTCGACTACGACGCCATCTGCAGCGCCATCGAGGGCTGCCACGGCGTCTTCCACACCGCCTCCCCCGTCACCGACGACCCTGTACGTACTACGTACACAACGCTGCCTCTCTCTCTCTCCACTTCTCTTTCTGTTCATCATGGCGTCCAACCTTTTGGGCCATGGCCGGCAGGCTCGGCGCGCCTGGCCGACAGAAAGTAGTGACCGGCGTGCATAGCGTAATGTGTATATATTTGTGCAGGAGCAAATGGTGGAGCCGGCGGTGAGGGGCACGGAGTACGTGATAAACGCGGCGGCGGAAGCCGGCACGGTGCGGCGAGTGGTGTTCACGTCATCGATCGGCGCGGTCACCATGGACCCCAAACGCGGGCCCGACGTCGTCGTCGACGAGTCTTGCTGGAGTGACCTTGACTACTGCAAAGAAACCAAGGTTGGTTCCCGGCCGGCCCCATCCATCGACTGATTTCTTACTTTGATTTTGATTAATTCCTCGTCTCTACCTAGCTTACTTGCTAATATGAGATATAGGGTTTATAATCTGTAGTCGGATTTTAATTTTAAAATTGATTTAAGACGTTTTTATCGTTTTTCTATTGTCCGGCGGCCGGTTCCTCTGTTACACTGCTGGAAATATAAGTAAAATTAAAGTTTTTATTCCCAAATTAGTTTTTTTATTACTACTTCCTCTTAGTTCTTGTAAAGTCGTTTTTTTACTACTTCCCAAATAACTTTATTATTTCTCGATTATTTTTTAAATTAAGCCTTTTTATTTGTAACGTGGTAATATTTATTTGATAAAGATAAATATAAAAAGATTAAAAAATATCAAGAAATTATAAAATAATTTATATTCAGAATAAATATGAAAGGACTCAAACACCTTATAAAACACAGTTTGCATGTCTTATTCGGCTTAAAATCCAGAGTTCGCCTTTATTGTTTTTACTTTCTCTCATATGAAAGGACTCAAACACCTTATAAACACACAGTTTGCATGTCTTATTCGGTTTAAAATCTAGAATCCGCCTTTATTGTTTTTACTTTCTCTAATTATTTTTTCGATTTGTTCTTTACAAAGAGTTGAAAAATTAAAGAGCTAGCCCTGTAAAAGATGAGCTATTTTTCTACTAATCTGTCCATCTAAAAAATACAGAGTCTGTGTATCTTATTCAGTTTAAAATTCAGAATTTTTCCTTATTATTTTTACTCTCTTCAATTATCTGTTTGATCGATCAGTTCTTTTCACAGAGATGAAAAATTAAAGAGCTAATCCAACAAAAGATTAGCTAGCTTGTACTACTCTCTCTGTCTTAAAATATTAACTTTTAGGCTTATATCCATATATTAAAAAGATGAAACAATAATATGCTCGTTTCGATCGGGTGAATGAGGATAGGTCAATAATGTTTGGGTAAACTAATAGTAATATGTATATTTTAGAAATAAAAATAATATTTTATTAGTATTAAGTCGTTGTATTTAAAATAAATTTTAAAATTAAAACGACATTATATTTCATTGAACCCGAAATTTGAGGCAACAGAGACACGTAAGCGCTCGTCTATCAATTGCCTGTGTAGTACGCTGAATTCAAGTCGTCGGGTGTCACGCACGTACACGTGTGTGACGTGCAGGGAGTCGACCGAGATCTTCACGGACGGATAGACGTCGACCCGGTTTAGCTGACGTGCACCTCCGAATCTGCTTACAATTTAAATTCGTGATATCACGAAATATAAAATTAGTTCTTACGATATTACAGGATGAATGTATATTTAGCTTTTATAAGTTAATATTTTAATTCTAACAATTTTTATCATGAAAATATACCAATAATTATACTATTACATTAGTTTATTAAATATAATATAAAATATATATTAGTAATATATTCATTTGATAGTATAAATGCTACTATATTTTTAACCTTAATCACACCATGGAAGTTTAATTTAAAAAAGATCAAATAATTTATAATAAAAAACAGAGATATGACTATGATTTGACGGTGATTAGAATGTGTCTTGATCTGCTAGAATTTTGAGATAGACCCATAAGAATATTTCAGAAATTAGTTCATGTCCAACTTAGCTATGATCACTAGCATGCACTTAAAAAGGTTATGAGCTACTTGGTAGGTACTATGAGTTATGTGATTCATTATTCTGGACACCCCGCTGTACTTGAGGGACACAGTGATTTGAACTGGATATCTGATGCGATGAGCTTTACGACACAACTGAGTATGTTTTTACTCTTGGAGGTGGTGTAATATCATAGAGGTCTTGCAAATAGATCATTTTGATGTGGTCAACCATAGAAGTAGAACTTACTGCTTTAGATATAGCAACTGCGGAGGTAGAGTGGCTGCGTAAGTTATTGATGGACTTGCGTGTGGTTGAAAAACTAGTATCGGGTATCCTTATGAACTGTGACAATCAAAGTGAACAGTGTGCTAAGGATAATACGAAATCATCAAGACACGTTAAAAAACGACTTAAGTCTATCAAAAAGTTGAGAAACTCCAGAGTTATAAGTGTGACTTATATTCAAACAAATAAAAACATGGCAGATCCCTTTACAAAAGGGCTATCATGGAATATAAAAAAAAGAAGTGAGAGAGATGGGTGTGAGACCCATATGAGTTTCCATAATGGTAACCCAATTTATATGATCGGAGATCCCGTGAATTAAGACCTAGGAAAAATAAGCTATTAGTTAATTGTAGAAAGTAATTATTATTTCCTAACCCTATCTAAGATGTAATACTCTTAGAAATTGTGTAAGACAGGTTAGCTTTATGCCTTAATGTATTATGTTGGCTTTAATTAGCGAAGATGCTATCCTACAGAGTATTCTTGAAAGAATACACATATATGAGTCTGACTGTCTAACGTCACAGTCCACAAGACTTGGGTGATCTCTAGTAAGCTCATTATGAGATCAAGAAATACGACCCATATGCTTCACCCGAGGAATAGGCTACTGGTATCCAAGTACTAGTTAAGGCTTTTGAGTGAAATATGTTCGCAAAAAACTTGCAATTAAAGGCATAGTCCATTGTAAGTTGTGAATGAGTGTAGCTTGAAGTTCTAGGCGAGAGTTCAACTTAACAGTTCTCACCGAAACATTAGTATATCAAATAGTAGTGGGAATGAGATAAATTTTCAAATGGCATTTGAGATTTGGTAAGGGATTGTTAGAATTTTGGAATAGACATATATGGATATTTTAGAAATTCCTAAATAAATCTCAAAGGCCCAAGCCATATAAAAGATTATCGCCTGATTGGGAGTTGAGTATCAGACTTGGCACTACCGAGTGCCGGTCTCGAGCCAGGGACTCGGAGGTCTAGGATCAGCACTTCCACGTGTTCTAGAAGTCTGACTCCTTACCTTATGGAGACATGGTTTTTTCTTTTACTGTTTCGATTATTTAGGATCTTGGCGAAGTTTACGGGATACAGTTATATGGAAACCGACTTGATTGAGATCGTGATCACGACACGAGATCTGGTTGCTCCCATATAAATACTCATAACTAGGGCGATACAAATGCGCGTGAATTAGCATGAGAAATGTTGAGTTGCCGTCGTAGTTTACTCCATTCCGTCCATCGGCATGCACCAAGAATGGAAGAGCAGGTCTCCAGAACTAGTCATCCTTGCGATCCTACGCCGGGAGAGGGCAAATAAGGTATTTGGGAAGCGCTCTGCGCGATTGCTCAAGTTTGTTATCACGACACGCCTTCTGTCTACGTCTACCGTTGGGTATAGCGATCCGAAACACATAGTAGTGTTTCTTTATTGTAGGGTTTATGATCATGTTTTGTGAATTTATGATTATTGTGTACATACTAATTTTTACGGATAACATGAATTATCTTATTCAAAAATTAATTGAAAAATTACCTAATAGTCCAACTAACGTAGATGTCATTGTTCGTGGCTTCTTATTCACATGTAATCTACTCCGAAGCTAGGGCCACGTAAATTGATTTAAGTAATATCCATATTTTTACGTATACTGGAGCCGATGATATCAACTGTAGATACGAGAAAAGGCATATCATATCGGAACTTTCATCAAGGTCAAAAATTTACGAATTATTCGTTTTTGTGACAGACTTATTTTGTGTTTCATGATGCAAATTTGACCGTTCGTTCCGAGAGTTTGCGTCAAAAGATACACAGATTGTAACATCATGCTAAATATGTAATCAATAATTATTTTGTTTTATATTTCAATGCAACTGTTTAGGATTTTCGTGATAGTACTATAAGGCTTATATTAGTTTCAAAACCATTATAGCTGTATCATTACAGTAGTGTTGCATATACGGCAAAGTTTAGAGGTTGTGTGCATAGCTTAATTTATTAGTCTAACCAAGGCATCCAGCCAATGGAATTTAACGTTGTTGTAGACTGGCTGATTGACTAGTGATTCAATTGACCGGTCCGTCAAACCGTCAACGTAACGGTCAGACACTAGTTCTCTTCTCTCCGAATGTATGTGTGGTGAGGAGTTGCAAGAACTGTGTGATGAACCTTCGTTAGTTTCTGAAAAAAAAAACTATTTTGTTTAGCAGGTAATTTTCACTTTATTATATGCCAAAAAAGTCGAGAGAATATCTTTTTTAAATAAAAGTCATAGGTATTGTTATTGTAGCGAAGAAAATTGTTTGGCAACAGAAAGTAACATCCATATAAATCCTTTATTTGTTTTAGCATGTTAGGACAGGCATATATATATATATTAGTCAGAGGACTGTGCTTTGCAACAAAATCTTATTTTATAATAGATTTTTTATTTTCGTGCAAAATACATAAATTAAAAGACTGAAATATAAATACAATTTTCTTTTTCTGGTTTTTTATTTTCTTTTTCCTTTTTTCTTTTTTTTTCTTTTCCTCTTTTCTTTTTTTTTCTCACGCATGAACGCGGGCGGTTGCACGGGGGGCGGGCACGGCGGCAAATCTGGAAAGGGGGTGGCGGTTGCACCGATTTTTTTAGGTATAAGTTTTGATTGGTTTTTTATGGAAAGTGAGAAGGAGGCTGCGGACGGACGAGTAAGTCGCCGCTTTATAATAGTAGAGATATATAATTGCAAATTGTTGCTGCCAACCGAAACACCAAACTGTTCAATTTTCTCGTGGCCCCACGAAGTAATTAGTTCGTACTCCCTCATTATTCTTATATATATGTTATTTTTTATTTGTGTATAAGAATTATGATCAACTCCAATAATTTTGATGACCCTAAGATATTTATTTGTGATACGTGTAATATTTATTTGACACGTATAAAAATATAAAAAATAAAACGATAACGAATTATATGAGTAATCGTATGAAGATTCTTCTTGTTAATTCCGGAAGAAAAAAATAAAGGCCGAATTTAATTAGCTATAACGTCATAATTACGCCATCGATCCCCAATTTACAAACTGCTGTGTTTATTTATTTATTTATTTTTATTTAAAAAACAGAACTGGTACTGCTACGGGAAGGCGGTGGCGGAGCAGGCGGCCTGGGAGGCGGCGCGGCGGCGGGGGGTGGACCTGGTGGTGGTGAACCCGGTGCTGGTGATCGGGCCGCTGCTGCAGCCGACGGTGAACGCCAGCGTCGTCCACATCCTGAAATACCTCGACGGCTCCGCCAGCAAGTTCGCCAACGCCGTCCAGGCCTACGTCGACGTCCGGGACGTTGCCGCCGCCCATCTCCTCGTCTTCGAGTCCCCCTCCGCCTCCGGGCGCCGCTTCCTCTGCGCCGAGCGCGTCCTCCACCGCGAGGGTGTCATCCGCATCCTCTCCAAGCTCTTCCCCGAGTACCCCGTCCCCACCAGGTAATATACTAGTAATTACTTTTTTTAAAATTACTTCTGCTAATTACATCATTAGTACGTGGCACTCTCTTAATTATTACCCGTAACTTGTTTACCTAATACTCGACACTGTCTCACTCAACGCTAATTAATTTTTCTGGTGATTAGTCACGAGTTTCTGGCTTTTATAGTTTTGTCCAAGTTTTTTTTTAAAAAATAAGATATATAATATCAAACAGATAAACCAAATAAACTGTGATAACATATTTTTAATGTAGATCTAAAGATGCTAATTTAATACGTACAATACTCCATTCGTCTCACGATATAAAATGTTTGACTTATTTAAAGTCCAATTTATTCAATTTTGATTAATTTTATGAAAATATATACTGACAATTATAATATCAAATTATTTCATTAAATCAACTATTAAATATGTTTGATATCATATTTATTTATATTGTTAATTTTAATATATTTTTATTTTTATTTTAAACTGAACAAAGTTGAAAAAGTTTAAATTTAAAAACTGAAACCAATTACATTGTGAAACAAATGAAGTAATTATTATATATATAGTCAAATCTAAGATAATTTAAATTAAAATAAAATTAAGAATACATTTAGTTTGAAACGAAGAGAACTGTTATGGGCGAATGGCAGCATCAACTCCAGTCAATGGAAGTAACGGAACGAACTCCCTTTCCCTGACGCTTCTGGTTTGAGTAGCTAGCTTGAGTACTTTGAGTTTGCTGCGGAACAAGTGACGTTTTATTTGCATGTTGCGATCGTAAGCATCAATTTTGGAACTCATGTCCAACAGCTACATGGTTATTTAATTGAGGAAACAGGAATTTTATAAAAAATTTATAAGAACCAAACTAAATCCTCTAACCTTGAAAAATACTCCATTTCAAAATAGCCCTAACTATTTAAGGATGTTACAATTTGAAAAGGCACGCAGGTAATGCAAATGTGAAGTCTTCAAACAAAAATGCAACTATTGATCAATTAACAAGCTGCGGGAACAAGTCCGACATCATTGGCCAGATTGGAATTGAATTTGGAACAGTGGAATTTCCCAGGAAATTTTGAATACCTCTTTTCTCAGATAATTTTCTGATCCTTACGCAATTTTTTTATGAATAGAAAATATCTTCCTTAATCCCTTAAACTGTAACACATATTTGGCCTAGATGTATTATGTTCTAATTATTAGACTGTTAACAACTAATGTTCAAGTAGATGCTAAGCACCGGTCGGATAGTAATCCTCTGACTAGCACCTAAAGTCATCTAGGCGTTGTTTAGGTGACACATAGGTTTTCTCTCTTTGTTTTTCCTATTTGCACGACACATCGCTTTTCTTTTTCTCTCATCCTCGTCCGCTCCTTCCTTAGGTTCTCCTTGACTATTCACGATAGAGATTTTATGAGATGTTTTATGGTACTAATTATCATGTCATATCAGATTTTTTTTACATGACATTCAATTAATAAAGAAAGAAAATGAAGTAGTGTCATCACCATGACATGGTACTAACCCGTTTCCAAAATGAATGAAACGAAATGAAACAACCATTAAGAGCTAAATCGTTTCATCAGAGAGAGGATATTTCAGGAAAGCTAGTTGCATTTAATTACATTGGTTAGCCTAAAAAATAGTGAAATGAAACTCTCCACTGAGAGAGGGTATTTTCATTCAATTGTAAAGCTGACGTGACATTCTAAAAAACAGTGTTATAAAATCCACTATTGTGAATAGCCCTACAACCCCAACATAGAATCCTCTCCTACTCCCACACATTCCATTCCATTCCCTTTTATCCTCCTCTCTGTTTTCCTCTCGCCGTTGAATCTCGCCGTTGAATCTGGCTGCCCACGTCTCCTGCCATGCCACCGGATCTAAGCCCCGCGTGCGCCCCCTGCTGATGGATCCCACACCATCGGGGCCGCATGGTGCCGGAGCGGCACCTAGTGTAGTGCCTTAGAGACCCATAGGCAAGTTTTTGAACACTGTTAACAACACAACACAAATTCTGGGAAGTTAGCACAAGCGAGCATGAAAATTTCTGTTGTATTAACCACGTCGAAATGGCAAGCATGTTCGAGTATTTTAACCATCCTTTGTAGGGTTTAAGGTCAATAGTTACACACACACAAGATGAGATGTTATTTCGGAGTACAATTGTATTACGTAATATCAACCGGAATAAATAACCTGATTTTTATAACGCGTCTTTACATGGTTGCAAGTCACTAGAGCGACTCAACTCAGGAATATTAAGCTTTCTTTTTTGTCAAAGCTCCCCTGTTTGCTTCACTGGTATATCTTGTGAACCTTGCTGAATTTGGCTCATGTTTACTGATTTAAGATCCCTTATTGTGCTCGTGATTGTTTCAAAGATACATTATACATATTGACTACGTGAATAAACAGTCACCGTGATGTCGTAATCTTACCAAACCTTACCTTAAGGACAACCAGTACGTAGCATGATGTCAGTTCAGGACGCCTTGTCTCCAATGTGACAAAGGAATCCCAACTTCTCACAAGTCAAGCCCTCGTGTTTACACCTAATTAATGTATTTTTTTCTAGTTGTAATAAAATAATGCAAGATAATGAAACAAAGAAAAATAAACTGGTGCGTGGTTAATGCAGTGATCTGAAAGTGAGACTTTCAAAGTGTCAGTGTTTTGTACGCTGAACTGCTGCTGAATCTGTGTTGCCGTCAGGTGCTCCGACGAGAAGAACCCGAGGAAACAGCCGTACAAGATGTCCAACCAGCAGCTCCGTGACCTCGGGCTGGAGTTCCGGCCGGTGAGCCAGTCGCTGTACGAGACGGTGAAGTGCCTGCAGGAGAAGGGCCACCTGCCGGTGCTCGCCGAGCAGACGGAGGCAGCGGAGGAAAAGGCGGGCGCCGCTGGTGCTGAGGTGCAGGGTGGTATCGCCATCCGAGCGTGAGGCAGAGCTGCAAAATGCAGAGAAAACCGCCAAAAATGTTCATACTGTCACTGTCCTGTAAAACCAATTAGTGTTTGTTGGTTGTCTAATCTAATACTGAAGCATGTAATACACTGTTTAGTGTTGTAACATGTGAAGTTTGTGAACCAGAGTGACCGAATAAGTATTTCAATGAAGTTATCTATGTTCACAACTGAATTTTTGCGTCATTTTCACAACGAAAAACTGCAGGTTTTGAAATAACACCCTAATCGTGCAACAGAGTTTTGCTTAATTTGGCATGGAAACAATACAGGCGTAAAAGATTAGTTTGAATAGTCTCAAAGTACTAATTGAGAAAAAAGATTGACTGCGGACTGAATCAGACCTCTAAATAAGATAATAGCCTTAGATCAATTCAAAATCTCTTATTACATGAATTGATACAGTAGAAGGGTGAGGTAGGTAGAGACTCAATAGGAAAATACGGTCCTACCCTCTAGTTACAACTGTCATAGTGAAGAGGAATATCAAGACACCAATATTTCAGATTCCTCTTTCAAAGTACCGCAGTAGCGGGCTTCACACCTTGCATGCTCCAAAATTATCCTTCAAATCTATACAAATGGTAGGATTGATAGGATCATTTCCCCGCATTTTTCAAATATTTTATGCACATAGTGCAAAAGTGAAGGTGGAAATTTACGTACGAATCTACCATTAAAATTTGTCGAGAAAAAACTTCTATCAATCATATCCAGTAAACTTCACACAAATTAAATCGTTGTTGATAACCTTGTCGTGCAAAATAGTGAAATCTATTATTGGCTAATGCGAGAGCAACTATATAAAAATCATTTTATCCATATTTGGCCGTAGTTTTAAAATCAAAATTATCGACAGAATATTTGATGTGTAGAGAAAACAAATTTGCTTACCTACCTTTATAAAACATCATGTTACCCATATTTGACCATAGTTTTAAAATCACGATTGTTGACAGAATATATGAGTAATGACGAGTAGAGAGAACATGGTTGACTGCATAGCTAAGTTGAGATAGCTTTTACAAGGCTTGATTGCTTGATGTCTAATTTGAGATTGCCATGCAAAGTTCAATGTAGATTGCAATGTCTTTGAAGGCTATGTGTATGAGAGCTAGTGTTATATTAACCAAGTTGGTTAAGATGTAACCAAGTTGGTTAATAAGCTCTAGGAGATAACTTACTTATCATACAAGATTCAGTAATAAGGATTCTATCTCCTAAATCTTTAAATTGTTGCATTATAAATATACCGTAGAGAACAATAATATATACATGGAATATGCTAGTATTATAAACGCGGGTTTTGTTTCCCCGACGACAATATACAACAGGATTACAACTCATGAAACAGTGAGAGTTGATTGCAACATGGTTCATAAAGTACAAAAAAGGAAAGTATGCATTGATGCAACGAAGAACACTTAACAAAGAGTCTGGAAACAAATGAATTGGTGTTGGAAAAAGAAAGAAAGAAGTAGAAAGCAAGGAACACGCAGTACACAAATGCCCCTTACTAACCCCCGGGACTAGAATTTGGGTCAATGGATATAATCAATTCTGATTCTAAAATGGAGTGGTGCCCCGTCATTATCAACAGAGACAGCAACAAAACCCTACCAACCAAAACTACACAAAACAAGAACAACAACGTATCATCATCCAGTCCTATCCAGACAAGACAGCCCAGGCTAAGAGGCATTCACCGTACTAGTATATAAGATGGCGATTTTTTTTAAAAAAATTTAAATTTGTACGTCAGATTCAAAAAATTGCAAAACTAATATCCGGTCGGCCGACCAATCTTCTTGCTGCAAGCTTAAACTTGTGGCAATTTCCAAATCAAGCCCAATTCCTCAAAACAAACAGTTCATATCTGTGCATTTCACAACACTACAGGAACATGGTCATAACTATGAAGAACCTATATATGCACAAATCTATTTCAGAGAATTATAAAGACTTTCTGACACTAGCCAACGACCTACCAGCCTTTCATAACTGATATCACCATTTCCAGTAGTTAAGAAAGCATTTTGACAAGCCTATCCCTGAATTGGACATATAAACCAAAAACCTATCAATAACTATGAAGAAAGTACCACAAATTGCCAAAAACATAGTTTGCAGTTAGCACCAATAGGAACTAATAGCTAATTCCAAACATGGAAGTATTAAAAAACTTGTATAAACAAAGAATCTATCTAATAGCCTCCACGCTCCACCACCAGTGTTCTAAAAGGCGCTAGACGCTAGTCGGGTGGGGAACCGGCGCCTAGGCGGCGCCTAGAGTTGCCTCCTTTTCTTCTGTTTTAGATGCTCCCCTCTCAATCTCCTTGCGCTGGCACCACTCCCCTCTCCTCCTCCACCTCCAGACCCCTCCCCTCGCCTCCTCCTCCAGCTCAAGAGCTGCTCTCCTCTCCTCCTCCCGTAGGTGTTCCACTCTCCTCCTCCAGATGCGCCGCTCCCCTCTCCACCGGCAGCGACGGATGCGCATGCCTCGCCGCTGCCGCACACCCACCTGCCGTCGCCGGATCTTGCTGCGCGCACGCCGCTCGTCGTCGGATCTAACCGCGTGCGTGCCGCTCGTCGCCGGATCTAGCCACGCACACATCTCCGGTCGCCGGATCTAGCCGCTCACACGTCTCCGGTCGCCGGATCTGGCCGCGCACACGTCTTTGGTCACCGGATCTGGCCACACACGCATCTCCGGTCGCCGGATCTGGCTGTGGGGAGCCACGACGCCACCACGCCACGCTGCCTAGGCACCGCCTAGAGCCGCGTTCAACCGCCCAGTGCCGCAGTTGACCGCCTAGGCGCCTGGGCCACCCAGCTCGCCGCCTGGAGGCTACGCGCGACACTGGGGTGAAGCCCAGCGCCTAATCCCGCCTAGGCGTCCGCCTAATCCTGATTTTTAGAACACTGTCCACCACGGTTCCCAACCCGATCTAGGCTTGGTTACCACCAATGTTAGAAAAATCGGTGATCGGTAGCTGATCGGTCGACCATCGAGTAGGGATTAATCAGTTAATCAGAGGATTAACTGAATTAATCAGTCGATAATTAATTGGTCAACTAAATAGTAAAATAGTATTGGATGTACTTGGCCTGTTTAGGATGGTTACCACCCAGAACTACGGTAAACACCCGTCTAGGCCTGAGCAATAACCGAACCCAGACTGGATTGGGGAACCCTCCACAACAATTATGAACCAGGACTCCTACTGTAGTAATTAGTAGAGGTAGTTCCTGACTACATTGCTTTAATCACAACCTTGGACATAGGAAAGTAATATGAATGAGATTCCTGAGACCATACTTAGGATCTTCCACCGGAAACATGAAAGATCTAGAAATATATATTAACCATACTACCATTTTGTGGATTGTAAAACAGAAAAAAAATTATGATATTGTTCGAGATAGTAATGAAAAAGGCTATGTCTTGGTCTGTTCTCTGTCCTCTAAATGGCAACACACAACTTGATTAACCAAAACCATTCCTCTCACCGTAATCTTTGCTTCTAAACTTTGATCCATTGAAATAATTAAAGCTTCTAAGAGCAGAAGTTATAGTGAGAATTATGGACCATATCACCGAAATGCTGCAAAAATCTATCTGAACAAAAGTACCACAACAAAGATTTTGATTGTGATAAAGTCAGAGCAAGTTCCGTCTCATCCATTCACAATTCCCAGCAACGTACTACAAACCAGATATACCTTCATGGCTTCATCTCATCGACACTGACTTTGAAACCAATACTGTCACATCCAGTCCGCACAGCAAAGATCTAATTCAGCTTGCTACCGAGAAAACAGAACCAGCAGCGGAACTACCTATTGCTTAAACGTGTAGGGCTGGGGGAGCGAGATGGGGCCTCGGCGGTCCTCATCGCCGTCGAGCAGCCTCTGCACCCGCTTCTTGGCGCCGTACTGCCGGTCGAAGTGCCTCACCTGCCAAAGAAACCAAAACAAAGTGGTCAGATTAAGCACGAAGAAGGCGCGAATCGTGGAAAGGCTAATCTCGGCGGAGGCAGAGGCGGATTCAGTTACCCAGGAGGGCCGGCAGCTGTTGACGAAGCTGGCGCGTGACTTCTTGCAGTCGGCGGGGTAGAGAAGCCCCACGGTGGCGATCTCGGTGGGCTTCTTGTCCGCGTGCTTCTCCACGCACGAGTAGAAGGCATCTCGGGCCTTGCGGTGGGGAGGGAGAAGAGAAGCGCCGCCGCCTCCCGTCAGTAAGGAGAGCGAAACGGGACGAGAACGGGCGTGACCCCGCGTGGGGATAGGGTTTTCATGGGACGCTCACCTTGTAGCAAGCCACACGGCCCTTGGAGAGGACGTCGGTCATCACGGATCCTCTGGCATCGCTGCTGTCGTAATACTTGCTGTGGTAGTGGTGGTCAGAGACGATGTCCGTCGCGGTGGCGGTGGAGGTGGCGGTGGCGGTCGTCATCGGCGGCGGGTGGGGGGGATCGATCTGTCATTTGTTTGCGCCTTTGCTTGATGGAGGGGAAGGGGAGCGGGTGGGCCGGATCGGGCCCGGGCCCATCACATCGCTCCAGACAATATTCAAAGGCCGTGTTGTTTGTAAAATCGGGTTTGTTCTGGTCACTTTGGGTATATTTGGTTTATTGCTAATTCTAATCTTATAAAGTTTAGTGATGCCAAATTTTAGTATTAGCAATTGTTAGTAAGGTAAATGATGGTGGGATAATGTTTGGTTTGAATCTTGACAAATTCCAGTGACGTTTTAAGAATGAAAGTGTTGGCATAAAAGATTACGTTAATAAGTTCAAATAGTCTCGAAGAGCAAGTTAAAGAAAGAAATTAACTGTGGATTGGGTCAGGCCTCCGAACAGAATAATAATCTTAGCCCAGTTCAAAGTGTGCTCTATTACATGAATAATTATCCCTATTACAGTAGAAGGGATGATATTTATAAGCAAAGATCCAATAGGAAATACTATCTTACCATCTAGTTACAACCATCAATGTAGACTATATTTATGAGGTCCCGTAGGGGTAGGTAGGTAAGAACATGTGTGAACGCTCTGGTAAAGCAAATACTTTATCCCGTTTTGCTGTGCCTATTCGGAGCGGGGCCCTCCGGAGGGCAGCGAGGTGGCGGGGCCACCGGGGCAATCGGAGGCTCTGAATCTCTCTCTTTGCGGTTGTCAGGGCTAGCGCCATGGGCTTCGAGCCTCCTCCTTCAAAGTACCACAGAGACATCAGAAGGCTTCGAACTTTGCATGCTCCAAAAACTGCCTTCGGAGGCGTCAGCCTAACCGCATGATTGATGGGATTATTTCCCCCCAACAGTAGCCCATTGAATATGTCTCTTCGAACACCCTGCATTGCGAGAAGGGCAATATGCGCAAGAAATAATTTATGTAGAGATTAGAATACAAGCAGACCTTACGATTAGCTCCACCGCACTTCAAACCACAGAGGAGTTTAGGCGAAGGGGTCTGGAGCCTGAGAGCCCGTTGCACACTGTTGGACCGGAAACGGCGACCAGAGGGGGGTGAATGGGAGCTTTTTAAAAATTTCGGGCTAAAAATTAGCCTTCGGTTTCAGTTCTGTCTCCTGCGGAACAGGCTTCGAACACTACCTTCGAAGGTCTGGTTCGGAGGTACTTCGACACCTTCGAACACAGGCTTCGGAGGAGCAAAAGTTCGAAGCCAAGAAGACTTCGCTCCACAAACAACCCTCGAAAACCAACTCTGCTAAGTCAGTGCAGGCTCCGCACACAGGGTGCTTCGAGCAGGCTTCGCACTTTACTCTTCGCAAGAGTGGACAGCCCTCTGAGGACTTCGACCAAGTACTTGGCGGCAGCAACTGGTGCTGGGCTTCGTACGCGAAGGTCTACATGCACACAAAACGGACCACACTAAGGGCTTCGACACAAGAAGCACTACGGGAAACGATCAGGGCTTCGCTAGTAAGCAGCGAGGTCTAGCCTCGTGTTACACAGAGCGACAACACACTGAAAAACACACTTCGCGAGAAAAACACCCTTCGCCAAGACAGGCTCCGGTGAACTAAAAACTAGCGAGGTATGCAATGCGAGCTCAAGCAAAAGCACAAGGAAGCAGGGCTTCGCCGCTTGAACAAGGAACACAGAAAAAAGAACTCTCTGGATGTAATACAGTTGAAGTATGGCTACAGGAGCTCAACAGTAAATGCTCAAAGTGTTAAATGTTACCTACCGAGCCCCCATATTTATAGCCCACAGTTCACCCAAAGGAATTGACTACACTACCCCTAGGGTTTACATTCATTTTGTCTCTACAGAACTAAGGGGTACAAAAGGTAGTCCACCTTTATTCTGGAGGCTTCTCTGTCAGCTGCAGAGGGGACAGTGTCAGCCTTTACAGTGTTGACTTCTGGAACCTCCCTTCGCACCGGAGGGTGCGGTAGCTTCGGCGAGAAGCCTGCAGCCTGTTGGCCTTTGCTTCGCCGAAGAAGTCCTTCGATACAGTGACGGTTTTGAGCCGAAGCCGTCAAAGCCCTTGGGCCTTCGCACCACCACCTCCGGAGTGGATCACCACGGCTTCGCAGCTACTCCCCAGCTCGAACACCGTCCGTCCGTGTACCGAAGCCATGCATGGCCGAAGCACCACATGTCATCCTTACTCCGAAGCCCCACCTTCGGAGTACCACCCTTCGAAGTCCCTCCTTCGTCCAAGGCCTCCGCATGAAGCATTCCATGAGCCCTTCGTCGCAGTGCCTCTTCCCGAGCACACTCCTCGACGAGCCTCACCCGGACCATGCCTTCGATGCGCCTCGACTTCTGAGACCTTCGTCGGGTACCTTCGAGTGTCTCCCTCCGGAGCACACTTCGAAACCTTGCCTCCACAGAGGACTTGTTCCACCCAACTCCGAAGTCACTCCATCCGGAGTACCTTCGAAGTGCCTCACCTCCGAGGACTTTGTCTCGGAGCACCTTCAGCCGGAGCCACGCTCCGCACTCTCTGCCTTCACCTGGCACGCCTCGACCCGAGGACCGACCCGGACCACCTTCGCAGCCACCGTGACGGAGCTCCCCGCTCCCCTGGCATCAAGCCTCCCGCTTGACCCAGGTTCACCTGGCTCGAACCTTGTCCGTTGCCTCCGAAGTCCCTGCGCACCACAGACAAGCAAACAAGTGTATCCAGTACTCCGGAGACCTCTCCGGGTTAGCAACCTTCGGCACACACTCCGGTGTACCGCCCAAAGTACCGAAGCCAACGGTACGAACCCAGTCATCGCGTACTGTCGGACCCCTCCGACAGGCACACTCCGCTGCACAGCTGCAGCAAACAAACACCTCCGAACACCCTTCGGAGAACCACCTCCGAACACCCTTCGGAGGTACCACCTCCGAAGCCCCTTCGGAGGTACCCTTCGAACAGAGGGTAAAAAGCTGTCAATCACTCATCACAAAACACCGAAACCAACCCTTGGTTTCTCACACACGCTCCAAAAGAAAGCTCTGGGCTTAGAACGCCCAAACGCCGCCTTGGGCGACCGAATGTTGCCTTAGCCTCCCAAACGTTGTCTAGGGATATCCGAGGGTTGCCTTAGGTAACCAAATGCCGCTTTTGATGGAACATCAAATCTAAATCCCAACCACCGCATATATCTTGGGATTTTGTTTCCGAGAACTTTTTGGTTGTGACTCCACTCATCAGCGGGAGGGGCGCAAAAGGGGTGAAAAAAGGCATTGCGTGGAAGCTTATGGTATAAGCTTCTGGGCCCTATAAAAAGGGAATGACGCCTTTCGTCGCTATGAAGTATTTTGTTTCCAAAACCTAGCTTTCCCACCATTTGCTCTGAAGCCCTGTTCACCGCCACTCTCGTCCCGCCCCTCAAGTGCATCCAAGGATCCTAGAATATGACCAAGAAGGGTGCTAAGGGGTTTGCTTCGGACTCCCCCTCGTCTAGTAGCAAGCGACGGCGGTAGCAACGGCGGCACCAGGAACTTTGGGCGTGCCTAGGGTTTACGCCCCTTGGGATCTTCGGCCACCTTTCGAGAAGTACTTGGAGCAAACCTTTGTCCTCGACAGGTCAACTTGCACTGAAGAAATAGTGAAGGAGGAAGTGTTCGAACAGCTCGAACCTAGGGTCGTGACACGGGTTCCTAATGATGAAGTCATTACCGAGCCGCGCGAAGGGGAAGTAGTTGTCTTCGAAGCCTTCTTCGATGCGGGGCTCGGACTTCCTTCTTCGGTGCTGTTGGTGGAAGTCCTCTAGCTTTACCATGTGGAGCTCTCGTAGCTTTCTCTGAATGCCATCACCTGTCTGGCCATTTCCGAGTGGGCCATAAGGGCAGAGGGATGCGAAGGAAGGGCTGAGGTATTCGCCGTGATGCACGAGGTCAACTGCCAACCGAAGAAGCAGTATGACATAGATAGTTCAACGAAGCTGTTGGCTTACGAAAGCGTCAATTTCTAGCTCCGTAAGGAATACCAAAACAACTTCCCAACGAAGGCCATCAACGAGCGGTGGTACTCCGACTAGGTCCTTCGGTGGTTTTATGTGGAGGTAGGGGTGGAATCCGACTTATCGGGCCCCACTCGGGAGATCCTTTACCGGAGGGAGGCGGAGATATCATCGGACGTGGGCTCGATTCGGGCCCGCGTCCAACTCATGGAAATAGTCGCTCAACGCAAGAGCATGCGAGATTTAGCAAAGGAATTCATCTCCCTAAATATCTCTCCTCTCAAGGCCAGTTGGCCTCTCACCTTCCAAAGTGCTCCGGATAACGTCCTTCGTGAAATACCCTCTGACACAATAAATATTCTTCGAAGACCCTTCCTGCAGTTTTTAACAACCTTCTTTCAATGAGTACTTATCAAAGAAATACCTTTTGTTTGTGCAGGTTCAAGGATGGTTATGACCTTGGAGAAAGTGGTCCGGGCGGCCGAAAAGGTTGTCGGAGCCCCTACTCCTGATGAGAAGAAGTGGAGGCTCGAGCTGGTGGGGTCTTAGGAGCGATATAACCGAGTATGGAGTGAGCTTGGGACCGATCCCCCTACTCTCTCGAACTTGGACATCCCGGACCCGATCCTAAGGAACGGGAAGGCGGACAAGGGGCCTACAGGGGCTCGAAGCCCCCTTCGAAGAAGACGGCTCATAAGCTAAAGAGTACAGTCCGCTCGAGGTATCCTTTAGCTTCTTTGGTTGAGGAGCCGGCCCTCGCACCCATAGTTGGGGAAGGCCAACCGAAGGGGTCCCGGTGATGGAGTCGGAGGCTCCCGTGTTGGCAGTTGCCGGAGCGGTGGCGGCCGAGAGGGGAGCAACCAAGGTGGTTGCTCCGCTCCTTCGGTCTCCGGGAGACATCAGATCGGAGTTCTTCTAGATGTTCGAGCATGTGGGCAGCCCGACGTAGTCCCCGATTGACGCTAGTACCGGTACGTTTCCCCTTCGATCATATCTTGAGTCGACCCCATGGCACCTACATTTTTTAGTATCTCACACATATCTAAATATGTTTAGGTACATTAGCGGAGGATCCTTAGAAGGTTCCTTTGCCCGTTAGGAGAGACCCGAGGTGAAGGAGAAGGCTGCCATTGAGGTAGTGAACTTGTATAGGTCAAACGATGGGGCCCACACGGCGGAGGCTTGAGAGGGGGCTTCCCGATGCTCGGAGACTTCTTCTCAAGGAGATGCCCCGGGTGCAGATGAAGCTCCCTCTGTTGGCTCTGTTCTTAACTCCGATGCCCGACCTTCATGTGATGTTGGAGCCCTTGTGTAACACCCCAAATTTCCAAAGGAATAAGATTATTATTTAATCTAATTTCCTGGAATTAAGTATTTTGGAAATACCTTTAATGCCCTCCTTAGCCTTTTCGAACTAGAACACACATGAAATGACCAAACCAGGGGCTAGAAAATTTTGTATATGATCCAAAGGCCAAGATATATTTTTGAAAATTTTTACAAATTTTTATCAACCTTGGAAGTAGCCCTATTATTTTAAACCAATTTCTGTGATTATTTTTAATCAGAAAAGACTTTAAATAGTAATGGGCCTCCCTCCTCCCTTTCTCTCTCTCCCGGCCGGCCCAGCCCACTCCTCCCCGCACGCCCCGTCTGACCGCTGGACCCCACCAGTCAGTGACTCCCTCTCCCTTCGCGCGCGCTCCCGACAGCACGATCCCACCTGTCGGCGCCAACCGACTCACTCCCTCGGCCGAGCCCGACCCCACCCGTCAGTCTCCTCGCTCGTGCGCTCGCGCCCGCTGACCGCCTTGGCCCACCTGTCGGACCTGTCGTCCACCTCGCGCTAACCCCCCTAACCTCGCCGGCCCCCGATGCCGCCTCGGATCCGCCCCGTCAGCCCCCCTAGCGTTAATTCGCCGACGCCATTAACACCCCCGCGACGCGCCGACCGTTTCCCCTCATTAACCCACGCGCTATCGCCCTATCGCTCGCATGCATGGTAAGAGCTCGTCGGCGTTACTCTCGGCCCTCCCCCGATTGCGCCCCTGCTGTCCCGCCCGGTGCCTCTATTTAAACCCCTCACCTCCGCCGCGTTCGGTCCACACGTCCATTTGCGCTCAGACCAAACAGAACGCTCGAGACGCTCCCTTAAACGCCACTCCGTCGCCCACACTCTGGTCACCGCTTGCCGTCGCCGGTGACCTCCTCCGTCCTCGCCGACCGCACCATTGTGACCGCAAGGACCTCGCCAACCTCGGCCACCCCTCCGCCGATGACGAACCCCGCCGGAACACCCTCGCCGACGAGGAACCCGAACCACTCCGTCGTCTACCCTCACCGTCGACCGCGCTCTGTCGACCTCTCGCCTCGCCTAAGGTACCCCCGTGTTCCCCTAGGCGTCCTTTTTCCATTTCTAGGTCTAGATAGGGCCACCGTCGCTCGCCGTGGCCTCTAGCCCGCTCGCCGTCGCCGGAGAAGACGACCGGCACAGGCTGAGTACCCGTGCCGTGTCGGATTCACGCGCGACCGTGCGATCTGGATCCGACGGTGATGATTAAGTCCCTCGTGCGATTTAATCGGATCCGTTAGATCTCAGCGAAGGCGTACATTTTAATCTGAGTCGTTCGCTAGATTTAAAATCCCGCACTTGATCTGAGCCGCACGATGCGTACCGGTTCGATGTTTTAATCTGAGCCGTCCACGTCACATTAACTCCCCCGCCTCGCCCTCGCGCGTTTGATCTGGATCCAACGGTCCAGATTGGGCCGGACCACACGCACAGTGTGCGGGTTCACCGTGGGCCTGGCTCACCGTGGACCCGAGGCGATTTAAATTTAAAAATAAATTCCAGAAACTGCTTTAAACTTGTAAAATTCATATCTGGCGCATTTTAACTTCAAAAATTACCATTCCACTTTCTGAAAATTTGTAATATTATTCTCTACATGTTCATGCAATAAAAACAATATGTTTACTTTGGACATTTCATGTTTATTTAATAAATTATTCAAATGCCCTTAGGGTAAAAATACAAATTTAATTATTTAAATTTCAGCAAAATTTATATTTATCCATTCCCTGTTAAAATAATGAAACCACCAAGTTTTCTCTGAACCTTCCATTTTAAATTAAGTATAAAACTTAAAATGGGATTATTCACAATTAAAACCCCTTTTATGAGGAACAATATTCCATTTTATTTCATTTTAAATTATTTATAAAATAAATTTCAGAAACTTAGCAACTTGCTTTCTTTAAACCAAATCAATCAAAACCTATGTGCTTGTTGTGTGGTTTTAGATTGTTTAAATTGAATGTTGTATTTATTTCACTTTATTTATATTGGGAAGACTACGACGCCGCCGAGGAGCCAGAATATTACCCGGAAGTTCCTCCCTCCCATTCGCTGAACAAGGCAAGTCACCAAACAACACTTTTGAGCATATTGAACCCATGATTTATTAAACTATCGCTAAAACACATAGGATATACATGCATTAGTCAAATGAAACCCTTACAATATATTTATTTAGGATACCCCGACCTTTATGTGCAACCCAAGCCATGCTATCTCGCCTAACCTCCTTGTCACCATATGATTACTACTATTAGCTAGTGTCCAATGTATTGACACGATTGCTATAAGATAAAAATGAGTCGTAGCAATATGGTTCCACTATATGATCCCCGTTATTCTTATCCCTGGAATTCTGTCGGTGATGAGTCGTGGTTGTGAGTGAATTCATGGTGGGTTCCAGGTGCAAGCTAGGGCATTGGTCGGTAGCACCCGAGGCACTATAAGGACCGGTCTGCGGGATCCGTTGCAATACACTCCCGTACTAACCACAAGTCTAATGGGTAAGTCTTAACTAAGGTATGGAGTGTTCCAAACCGAGGCCACCATTTGGAGATGGGTCAAGCAGCACCTGCGGGTGGCTTGTACCGATGTGGCGCAAAGGGGGGGTGCGACGTTAGCCGAGATGCGACCCGACGCGCCGGCGAAACCTAGAGCGGGATGTTATCGCTTGGAGCATTTCATGCTGAGGTTTTGGCACCAGTTCCCGTGGTATGGGTCATCTCATTTGGGATGAGTGCGTGCCTTGTGGGTACAGTAGTACATCTCTGATCAGAGTCATAAATCTTTTCGAAAAGCTGAGCCCACGGTCAAGGGCGGGTTGCGTGACATCCCACAGTTAGATTACTTTTGATATGTATGTGCATGATGGTTTGACATGTAAGGACTGTTGTGCGAGGAGGTAAAACGTACTCCTCGAGTTAGATGATGTTATTGTTGCTCATGTTTACTTTCCGCATGATAAAATTTGACTACATTATCTGCAATAACTGAAAATGTACTTTTCCGCACTTTTAGCCAATTATCCTTCCTTTGTTATTACCTTGCATTATTACGTGCATTTGCGGTGGCTTGTTGAGTACTTTTTGTACTCATACCCGTTGAACACCTCAGAGGATGCCTGCTACGAGGATGGTCTAGAGTAGCAACTCAGTCAAGAAAATGATCCTGAAGAAGACGTTCGTCATGCAGTCTATTTTTATAGTTTCTTTTTATTTTACACTTGTGTAATAATGTGGTTTGCGAACCACGAATGTTTGCCCGTATGTACGTTGTCGCATGATGAACCTCTTGTTATTATTGTTTTTCTATGGAAATTCAATAATGTTCCGATTTGTTAAATCGGGGCGGCAAAAGATGGTATCAGAGCCGACTTGACTGTAGGAAGCCAAACAGACCCACCTAGCCCATAGCTTCAAAAAATTATTTCTCGAAAACCTACTTTATAAACTTTGTTCCTCCCCTCACTTTTCTTCAACTTGCTGTTTTGTAGATGCCTGTCTACCAAGTCCACGGCTACTGCCGCCACTTGGAGGGCTTCATCAGGGAGCTCCGCATGATGCTCACATTCCTCGGGTTCCTCTTCGAGCCCGAATTTCAAGGAGTGTACTTGGAGGAGTTCGCCGGACCTTGCGACATCTCCCTCACCATCCACGGCTCCGAAGAGCATCTGCCGCCTTACACCACCGCACTTGGGGGCCCGACTTTCGACGCCGCGTGCCAACGAGTCGCCCTCTAGGCCCTTATGGAGTTGAGGATGATCTATGATGATCTTCTTCAGAACTCGTCCTTCTGGCTTGTGCTGAAGCGCACTCCCGGTGCCTACCGTAGCATCTACCTCGGAGTTCACTCCGTGCGTGATCCGGTCATGGCCCGGTAGTCACGTCTTCTTCAACCTATGGACGACCTCCATACTGAGGCGGTGCTCGACACCGATGAGCACCATGAGGCGGTTGAGTTTCTTCGTGAGGAGACGAAGAACTTGATCTAACAGAACGACGAGCTGTAGCGCAAGATTATGCAGCTGCAGGAGGATATCGCGGAGATGGTTCCCCTCCTCCCGAGAAAGAGGAAGCCCATCTGTGAGCCTGCCCCTCGCCCCAAGAGGATCCCGCCACACCCCTCCACCGCCGGACCATCCACCGCCAGCGCCCCTGCACCACGTCCCAGCCTCATCTCTGACCCGATTATCGAGAACTTTCTCGAGCCCACCATCCCTCGGGAGCCGCGTACTCGTGGTTCCGAGAGCACGGAGACCGCCTCCGGTGGCGAGTAGGCGCTAGATACCGATAATTTAATAAAATAATTTTTGTATGTGGTGCTATCTACAACAAGTTGTGTTGTAGATAGAATAAGAGCTTGATTGTAATGAATAATTTTGGCCACTTGGTTTATATGTATGAGCCTTATGAGCTATTTTTAATTGTATCGTCATTTCATCATTTTTACCTTATAACATCGTATATTCAGAAGATGGCTGACCATCAGAACACCAGCTCCAACAACGGAGAAGGAGGAAGCCGTGACGCGCCCGAGGGTGTTGTACCCAACTGGGGTGCAACGGGCCCACGACAGTCTGGGTCGCCATCCACCAACCATCCCACTTTGGTGGAGATGATGGCGAACTAGAACTAACTAATCACCACCCTCCTCACTCAGATGCAGCACCAACAAGCTCAGTTGGATCGTCTGCAAAATAGGGAGCCTGCCCCTCGCGCACCCGCACCCGCTCCCCAACTCTCGGAGTTTCTGCGCGTGCGCCCGCCCATCTTCTATAGCACCACCAACCCCATGGAGGCCGGAGATTGGCTCCGCACCATTGGGAAGAAGCTGGACCTCCTCCCCTGCACCGACCGGGAGCGGGTGGCCTTCGCCACTCACCAGCTCCAGGGTCCCGCCGCCGAAGGGTGGGACAACTACCGCGAGTCCCAGCCTGAGGACCACGTGGTGACATGGGCGGAGTTCACCATCGCCTTTCGCGCCGCCCACGTCCCCGCCGGAGTCATCGCGGTGAAGCAGCAGGTGTTCCACGACCTGTAGCAAGGCAACCGGACCATCATGGAGTATGTCCATGAGTTCAACCGTCTGGCTCACTACACGCTAGAGTAAGTATGGACCGACGCCCTCCACCAGGCTAAGTTCCTCCGGGGACTTAAGGATGAGCTGTTCATCCAGCTCGTCTCCACCGACTACGCCGACTTCCAACGGCTAGTAAATAAAGCGCTCATCCAAGAGATTGAGAAAAATAAGTTGGACCTCAAGAAGAGGAAGATGATCGCCTTCAAGCATCAGTAGGCGAATTCTCAGAGGCCCTGCTTCGTCCCTCCGCCACCAGCACTCGCATACCATCCTCGGCCCGCCTACAGGCCGCCTCACGCCACTGGTGGATCCAACGCTGGGCATCCCCGTCCCGCTCCACCAAATCCGGCCACTCAGCCGACGCCCGCCAAGGCCCCGGTCTTGAAGGATCGCCAAGGAAGGCCGGTCGTCTGCTTCAACTGCCGGAAGGAAGGGCACTATTCGCACCAGTGTCCCCACCCCAAGCAGCCCCAAGGCGCGGCACCCAACCAGACGGTTCGTGCCCGCGTCAATCACATCTCCGCGGAGGAAGCTTAGGAAGCTCCCGAAGTCGTACTCGGTACGTTTACCGCAAATTCCGCACCAGCAATGATTTTATTTGACTCTAGAGCAACACATTCTTTCATCTCGGAAGATTTTGTGAAAACCCACAACTTGGACGTACTCCCTCTATCCATCCCCATGATGATTGCCACTCCAGGCAATAAAACCTTAGCCCACTTATACAGTCCTAAGGTTAAGATAAAGATCCAAGGAGTATCGTTCCGGGCAGAGCCAGTCCTCATTAAGTGCACCGAACTCGACCTCATCCTAGGGATGGATTGGTTGATGAAGCACAAGGGAGTGATCGACTGTGCCAACAAGTCCGTAACCGTGACCAACCCCGAAGGTGAAGCCGTCACTTTTCGGATGACCAGCCGCAAAACCCCTGAAGCGTCTCTTCACTCTCTAGCTCTTGAAGAAGTGTCTTCGTGTGCCCACCGAGCAGGCCGATCTTCAACAACTCAATGTCCAAGAAGACTTGACCTATGTCGAGAAACCCATCAAGATCTTGGAAACCAAGGAAAGGGTAACCAGGAGTCGTGTAGTCCGCTTCTGCAAGGTTCAGTGGGACAATCACCCCGCCGAAGAAGCTACATGGGAAAAAGAAGACGAGCTGAAAGCCCAATACCCTGAACTATTCGAGTAGCGCCCCAATCTCGAGGACGAGATTCTTTGTAAGGGGGATAGGTTTGTAACACCCCAAATTTCCAAAGGAATAAGAATATTATTTAATCTAATTTCCTGGAATTAAGTATTTTGGAAATACCTTTAATGCCCTCCTTAACCTTTTCGAACTAGAACACACATGAAATGACCAAACCAGGGGCTAGAAAATTTTGTATATGATCCAAAGGCCAAGATATATTTTTGAAAATTTTTACAAATTTTTATCGACCTTGGAAGTAGCCCTATTATTTTAAACCAATTTCTGTGATTATTTTTAATCAGAAAAGACTTTAAACAGTAATGGGCCTCCCTCCTCCCTTTCTCTCTCTCCCGGCCGGCCCAGCCCACTCCTCCCCGCACGCCTCGTCTGACCGCTGGACCCCACCAGTCAGTGACTCCCTCTCCCTTCGCGCGCGCGCCCGACAGCCCGACCCCACCTATCGGCGCCAACCGACTCACTCCCTCGGCCGAGCCCGACCCCACCCGTCAGTCTCCTCGCTCGTGCGCTCGCGCCCGCTGACCGCCTTGGCCCACCTATCGGACCCGTCGTCCACCTCGCGCCAACCCCCTAACCTCGCAGGCACCCGATCCCGCCTCGGATCCGCCCCGTCAGCCCCCCTAGCGTTAATTCGCCGACGCCATTAACACCCCCGCGACGCCCCGACCGTTTCCCCTCATTAACCCACGCGCTATCCCCCTATCGCTCGCATGCATGGTAAGAGCTCGCCGGTGTTACTCTCGGCCCTCCCCCGATTGCGCCCCCGCGGTCCCGCCGGTGCCTCTATTTAAACCCCTCACCTCCGTCGCGTTCGGTCCACGCGTCCATTTGCGCTAAGACCAAACAGAACGCTCGAGACGCTCCCTTAAACGCCACTCCACCGCCCACACTCTGGTCACCGCTTGCCGTCGCCGGTGACCTCCTCCATCCTCGCCGACCGCACCATCATGACCGCAAGGACCTCGCCAACCTCGGCCATCCCTCCGCCGACGATGAACCCCGCCGGAACACCCTCGCCGACGAGGAACCCGAACCACTCCGTCGTCTACCCTCACCGTCGACCGCGCTCCGTCGACCTCTCGCCTCGCCTAAGGTACCCCTGTGTTCCCCTAGGCATCCTCTTTCCATTTCTACATCTAGCTAGGGCTACCGTCGCTCGCCGTGGCCTCTGGCCCGCTCGCCATCGCCGGAGAAGATGACCGGCATGGGCTAAGTACCCGTGCCGTGTCAGATTCACGCGCGACCGTGCGATCTGGATCCGACGGTGATGATTAAGTCCCTCGTGTGATTTAATCGGATCCGTTAGATCTCAGTGAAGGGGTACGTTTTTATCTGAGCCGTTCGCTAGATTTAAAATCCCGCACTTGATCTGAGCCGCACGATGCGTACCGGTTCGATGTTTTAATCTGAGCCGTCCATGTCACTTTAACTCCCCCGCCTCGCCCTCGCGCGTTGGATATGGATCCAACGGTCCAGATTGGGCCGGACCACGCGCACAGTGCGCGGGTTCACCATGGGCCTGGCTCACCGTGGACTCGAGGCGATTTAAATTTGAAAATAAATTCCAGAAACTACTTTAAACTTGTAAAATTCATATCTGGCGCATTTTAGGTTCAAAAATTACCATTCCACTTTCAGAAAATTTGTAATATTATTCTCTACATGTTCATGCAATAAAAACAATATGTTTACTTTGGACATTTCATGCTTATTTAATAAAGTATTCAAATGCCCTTAGGGTAAAAATACAAATTTAATTATTTAAATTTCAGCAAAATTTATAGTTATCCATTCCCTGTTAAAATAATGAAACCACCAAGTTTTCTCTGAACCTTCTATTTTAAATTAATTAGAAAACTTAAAATGGGATTATTCACAATTAAAACCCCTTTTATGAGGAACAATATTCCATTTTATTTCATTTTAAATTATTTATAAAATAAATTTCAGAAACTAAGCAACTTGCTTTCTTTAAACCAAATCAATCAAAACCTATGTGTTTGTTGTGTGGTTTTAGATTGTTTAAATTGAATGTTGTATTTATTTCACTTTATTTATATTGGGAAGACTACGACGCCGCCGAGGAGCCGGAATATTACCCGGAAGTTCCTCCCTCCCCATTTGCTGAACAAGGCAAGTCACCAAACAACACTTTTGAGCATATTGAACCAATGATTTATTAAACTATCGCTAAAACACATAGGATATACATGCATTAGTCAAATGAAACCCTTACAATATATTTATTTCGGATACCCCGACCTTTATGTGCAACCCAAGCCATGCTATCTCGCCTAACCTCCTTGTCACCATATGATTACTACTATTAGCTAGTGTCCAATGTATTGACACGATTGCTATAGGATAAAAATGAATCATAGCAATATGGTTCCACTATATGATCCCCGTTATTCTTATCCTTCGAATTCTGTCGGTGATGAGTCGTGGTTGTGAGTGAATGCATGGTGGGTTCCGGGTGCAAGCTAGGGCATTGGTCGGTAGCACCCGGGGCACTATAAGGACCGGTCTGCGGGATCCATTGCAATACACTTCCGTACTAACCACAAGTCTAATGGGTAAGTCCTAACTAAGGTACGGAGTGTTCCAAACTGAGGCCACCATTTGGAGATGGGTCAAGCAGCACCTGCGGGTGGCTTGTACCGATGTGGCGCAAAAGGGGGTGCGACGTTAGCCAGGATGCGGCCCGGCGCGCCGACGAAACCTAGAGCGGGTGGTTATCGCTTGGAGCATTTCATGCTGAGGTTTTGGCACGAGTTCTCGTGGTATGGGTCATCTCGTTTGGGATGAGTGCGTGCCTTGTGGGTACAGTAGTACATCTCTGATCAGAGTCATAAATCTTTTCGAAAAGCTGAGCCCACGGTCAAGGGCGGGTTGTGTGACATCCCACAGTTAGATTACTTTTGATATCTATGTGCATGATGGTTTGACATGTAAGGACTGTTGTGCGAGGAGGTAAAACATACTCCTCGAGTTAGATGATGTTATTGTTGCTCATGTTTACTTTCTGCATGATAAAATTTGACTACATTAACTGCAATAACTGAAAATGTACTTTTCCGCAATTTTAGCCAATTATCCTTCCTTTGTTATAACCTTGCATTATTACCTGCATTTGCGGTGGCTTGTTGAGTACTTTTTGTACTCATACCCGTTGAACACCTCAGAGGATGCCTGCTACGAGGATGGTCTGGAGTAGCAACCCAGTCAAGAAAACGATCCTGAAGAAGACGTTCATCATGCAGTCTATTTTTATAGTTTCTTTTTATTTTACACTTGTGTAATAATGTGGTCTACGAACCACGAATATTTGCCCGTATGTACGTTGTCGCATGATGAACCTCTTGTTATTATTGTTTTTCTATGGAAATTCAATAATGTTCCAATTTGTTAAATCGGGGCGCCACACCTTGGCTCAGGTCTATCATGACTTGGGCGAGACTGAACTGGTCGTCGAAGTGAGCCGTTCGGATGGAGTCGAGCTGGGAACCGCCCCTGAATGGGCTACTTACCAGGTACACTTGTCCCAATATCCTTTTGTGGGATTTTATCGAAGACTTCCCTTTGCTTGTCCACAGTTTGTTGTCTTAGCCCAATGGGCTATGACCTCTTTTTACACGAAGTGCGACCGGCTCACGGGCAATGTTGCGGGACTCCACGACCACCTTGCCGACTCCGAGGAGAAGGCTTCAAATCTAGAGGACGCGCTCCAACAAGATGTTGGTGTCTTTTTTGGTCACACTTTGACACACACGTGGCTTGGGAGATCTGCTTAACTCTAGTGTAGGTCCTACAATCTAAGAAAAAGGTTTCAAGGCGTGCCGATTAGTTTGACCCTACAACTGAAAAGGAAACAGAGAAAATATCATTAGTAGCAAAGCCGATCAGCTACCAAGCTGATGCCTACGGTGAGTGATGAGGATATCCCTAGCTTACCATTCTCTCCTAATAATATTGCTGCCCATGATCAATCTACAGAAGTTAGGATTGGACCAATCACAAGGGCACATGCAAATTTAATTGATCAAGAGGTGAATTCACTCATAGTCGAATCTGATATAATTATTGATGAGAACTTTATACTACCTAAGTCTATACATTTGTGTATGATCAGATTGGAAGGAAACATAAGAATGGCTCGAGAAGAAGAAGATTGGACCAAGTCAAGGTCATCCAAAGATAATATACAAGTTTAGGATGATACTTTTGTGCCAAGAGAAGGTGGAGATAAAGTTTTACACGTCTTGGACTCGGACTCAGACTTGGACTGCAGAGACAACACTAGATTAAAATGTGCATAAGTTTTACATGGAAGGCCCAATTTTGATGATCTTGGACTTTTTGGAAAGCTTGAGAAGTCTTATTTCCAACGTATCAAGCTACACCTCCAAATTCGGGTCGAGTAGATCGCAATCAGCAAAACAATGCATGTTACGTATTCAGTCTGAAGCCCATGGGCTTGTAACCGAGTTGTATTCATCTAGGATTCTATTTGGACAACCCCACACATCCCTAGCATCTTAAATACCCCTATATATAGATGTGGTCGGCCCTAGCAAACTTGATTGTTTATTTTCGAAATTAGCTTGATTCAGATTGAAGTGCTATCCTGCCTTCTTCTGTTATCACGAATTCCTCTTTGTTTCGATTAGGAATTTTACCTCCACCACTTTGTTTCGATCTGGTGTGATTGCTACTGGGAAAGTCAAGTGTTATCTACTGTTCCATTGGGAATTAGGAGATAGCAGCACCGCTTTGTGGCCAGTGACTACGTGTGCAAGTGTGTGGTGTTGCGAATATCTATAGGGTTGAGATCTGTTGCATTGGCAGCAGGGGAACAACCGGATAATCATCAACATCTCACAAGTTATCCTCCATCTACATCAAGCTCAACGAAAAGATCGGGCCACCCCGTATCATCTTGTTATCAAAGCACCGGGTTTACTCGGTGAGCAGCATTAATATGTAGTTAGGTTTTTATTTCTGTCCCATCCAGAAAAAGCCACGAAAATTATTAGGGTTAGATTTGTTTCCATAGCCTAGATTGCATCGGTTCACCTAGTTTTGGTGCTGGTCGTAGTCCTTCTTTGACGTAACATTTCTCTAATTTTTTTCTGAACCAAGTCATAGAGTATAAGTGTCAATCTTGTCGTGTTGTTTTCATCGGAGTCAAGAGTCTATTTTGAAGGTTTCAGTATCTATTTAGTTGCTGGAAATTTCGTTTTAAGATTGTGTGTATTTCTGTTTGTTCCATCCGAGTCCACATAAATTCCTATCTTCTTAGATTGAGAACCATAGCAAGCTAATCTATTGTGTAGGAATTGTTTTCCTAACCCTCGAGACTAGCATATTGACAACTCCGAGGACTGCTCACTTAGGTTTGTCAAGTGTTTTCGATTATTGGAAGTGCTAATCTTTACTCCATTGTAAGAAAAAAAATCTAGTTGGCCAAATACAAAAAAAAAGAAGAGAGAAAGAACTGTTCTGTCCAAAGTATATCAAAAAAATAAGGAAGAAAAAAATAAAGAGAAAAGAAAAGAAAAGTGGCCGAAAGTGTTTAATTCTGTTTGGAGTTTTTATTTGAAGTTTCAAGTTTTGTCCTGCCTCTTTCGTTTCACTAGTAGATGTGAGCAATCTTGTGACCCCTTATTTAACTTATTGCTAGCGTCTCTCCTTGTGCATTGCAACAGGAGCAGTACTCCTACATTGATTTTTAGCTCATCTCTAAAGTTCCAATCGCCCCATTTATCTCCACGTGTGTGTTTCCATTTGTGTCGTTTGTCATACGAACAACACTAGGATTGGTGAATTGGTGTTGTTAGGTATCCCAACCAAACTCTACTATATACCCTGATTTGTTGTGTGATAGTTTTCACCCTCGGTATTCACTTCATCACATCCGTGCACATTCTGCCCATACAAGTTGGTAAGCTACTCTAATTCACTCTGGAACGGTAAGATACATTGTTCTCTTTCAGTTGAGTGCATTGAGAGTCATTCCACATATACCCCCAATTTTTTTCTGATTACCTCTTTTATGTTTACTAAACCATGACTTCCGAGAATGAGAATATTGATATTTTGCAGAAAAAGAATCCTACTTTGCTGGTTTATTGGAATGAATATGAAGCACTCTGTGATCACTTGTAGGTAAAATTTGATAATGCCATTGAACCTCTTTCTACTGATTTGCAGAATGTAGAGCTGAAGGTAGAAGATGATATTCACATGGTTGAGGCAACACAAAGGCAAGTGACAACACTGCATTATTCTATCACTGACTTAACACATGTTGTAGCTACTTTGAAAGCGTCGTTTGATCGTCAACACAACCAACAACATGTGGGTGAATTTGATGATGATGGAGAAATAAGTGTTCATGATGATCAGCATGGTCGCGACAATGGAGGTCGTGGCAATGGAGGTTGTGGTATTGCCCATCGTATACAGTTTGATGTTGATTTTGCACTGGCTGACCGTGAGGATAATGGATTGGGCAAACCAAAATTTTCCTTACCCATGTTTGAAAGAACTACCGATGTGGAAGCATATCTCAATTGGGAGCTCAAGATGGAAAAGTTATGGTGCCTACATGAGTATACAAAAGACCGAAAGATCAAGTTGGCATCTTCTGAATTTGATGGTTATGCCTTGCGTTGGTGGGATAATCTGGTGCAAACCAGACATGAAGATGGTGAACCAGAAATTGTTACATGGAGAACAATGAAGTCATGCATGAGCGTTTTGTTCCACGCAACTATATCCGCTCTCTATATGACAAGTTGCAGAATTTGAAGCGAGGAATTATGTCCGTGGATGCTTATTATTAGGAGATGGAGTTGATCATGCAGCGAGCTATAGTACGTGAATAGCCCGAGAAAACCATGCAACGTTTTCTTTCTAGTTTAACATATAACATCAAGCGTATTGTTCGGCATCACAAGTATGATGACATGACAGATTTGCTACACCAAGCACGTGAAGCTGAACTTCAGATTGCGGAAGACGCAAGATTTGCTCCACATTCTGCACAGCCAAGGGTCGTTTTTCAGCCAAGACTAGTAGTGGTGCTCCTACCTCAGGATCTAATTCTGGTTTGCATGGCGATTCTTCTACCACCAAGCCAGAAACCATTGCAAGAAACACGGTACAACCTACTGCTAGTAGTGCAAACTCATCATTGTCTACATCAAGAAATAGGGACATGAGTTGCCATACATGTGGTGGTATGTAGGAGATACTTTAAGAGGGACTGCCCCAATAAAAAGGTCATGTTGATCAATGACGATTTAGAGTATGAGACAGGTGATGATGCTGATCCTACTTCTGCGAATGGTGAGGAAGATGATGATCATGCAGTTGATGTTGTGGATGCTTATGCAACACATTTTCCTACTATTGTTTGTTCACAAAGAGTGTTGAGTGTGACACCTAGTTCTGAAAATCAGAGGTGTAATCTATTTCAAACCAAGGTTGTTATTGGTCCTGGCAAAGCATGCAAGGTAATAATTGATGGTGGCAGTTGTCACAACTTGGCCAGCAAGGAACTATATACAAAATTGAAGCTGAAGTACTTACCACACCCCAATCCCTATTATATTTAGTGGTTAAGTGACAATGGTGAGATGAAAATCAGCCAAATAGTATGTGCCGAATTTCAGATTAAACCATACAAAGACACAATTGAATGTGATGTGGTGCCTATGACCATGTGTTCATCAAATGGGAGAACAAATATATACCATTTGAAGTGGCACAACAAGGAAATTACTTTGAGACCTATGACACCGCAACAAATTGTGAATGAATCTCGTCAAAAAGTTGAGGTGAACCTTAACAAAGAAGATGAGAGATCAGCAAAGCAAGGGAAACCAATTTTAGAATATGAGAGCCACAAGCCAAACATGAGTAGCAAACAGATTGTAACAGAGAGAACTCATTGGTAATGTTAGCCACCAAGTCTAATATGAGAGAGTTTCAAGAGGACCCTACAGCTATTCCACAGCAAAGCAAGGGAAACCAATTTCAGAATATGAGAGCCACAAGTCAAACATGAGTAGCAAACAGATTGGCAACAGAGAGAACTCATTGGTAATGTTAGCCATCAAGTCTGATATGGGAGAGTTTCAAGAGGACCCTACAGCTATTCCACTAATGCTCATGTGTAGGGGTGAAATTCTGGTTTCTAATGATATGATTCCTCTTCCTCCTAGTATGTCTAATGTTTTGTATGAATTTTATGACGTATTTTTGGAAAAGGTTCCTGCTGGTTTGCCACCTTTGCGAGGCATAGAACATCAAATTAATTTGATTCCAGGAGCATCACTACCCAACCGAGCGCCATACTGCACCAACCCTGAAGAATCGAAGTAAATTCAGAAGTAAGTACAAGAGCTCCTCGACAAAGGGTATGTCCGCGTAAGCCTAAGTTCTTGTGTTGTTCCTATTATTTTGGTCCCTAAGAAAGATGGTACATAACGCATGTGTGTAGATTGTAGAACTATTAATAACATCACCATTCAATATTATCACCCTATTCCCCATTTATATGATATGCTAGATGAGTTGAGTGGTGCTACTGTTTTCTATAAAATTGATTTGCATAGTGGGTATCATCAGATTAGGATGAAAGAACCCCATGAATGGAAGACAACTTTTAAAACTAAATTCGGTTTGTATGAGTGGTTAGTCATGCCTTTTGGGTTAACTAATGCACCTAGTACTTTCATGCGTTTGATGAACCATGTTTCGAGGCATTTAATTGGGAAATTTGTGGTTGTGTACTTTGATGAGATTCTGATTTATAGCAACAATAAATCGGACCATTGTGACCATATTCGACAAGTTTTGCAAGTGTTGCGTGATGCTAAGTTGTATGACAATCTTGCTGAATTTATTTTCTAGAGTCATATTTTTAGGTTATGTTGTTTCTAAACAAAACTTGTTGCCTAAGAAAACTCAGACCTAGTTCTTTGAAATTTATAAATAAAATAATTTAAACTTTTATTTTTAATTCAAAATAATACAGTATGACTCCCCTAAATACTTCTAATCCACCCCACGGTACCGGATATATAATTTCTTAGAGATTTTGATTATTTTTATAAAAAAATCTTTGATACAAAGCTGTTCCAAACAACCCCCTAGAAGACTCGGAAGGAACATTTCTTTATTGAAATGTATGACATGCTATTACATGAAGGCAAAATTGACTGGAAAATGGAATAGCCACAAAATTTCGTACAAAGAATACGCCCTTGCAACGGCGGAGAAAATGATGTTAATTTTCTCCTAGCATTGGAGCACAAGTAGTGGTCTGTCAATGAAAATTTGCAGCGACAAACATTTGCAGTGCCCATCAGCATCGTCTGAATCAACTCAAGAGACTGGCGACACTGCAAATAGGAGAGCATAAATTTTGTCAATAATATACATCAAAATTTTAACTGCAAATGAAGTAAAATTCGAAATCCAAAGCTACGACATCCAATTAGGGTTTTGTTTCCTGGGAGCACAAATGTAGGTTTCACATCAAACAATTTTGCAAGAAATGAGATTTCATATCAAACAAGTATATTAATTGTGCACCCTAATGTAGAATTTCATCTTAATCTTTGTAATTACTCCTAGTTATTATTATTACCGACTGGAATATGTCGTGAATTTGTCCAAAGATTTGAAGAAGAAAGCCAAGAGAAAGCGAATGGGTTGCCGTTTGCAGCGTACCTGAAGAATCACCTCCGTCTTACGCGCACAAGATGAACTTGCCGGAGGACATGGTGGCGACGGCGACGGCGAGCAGGAAGACGGTAACGATGTTCTGGTAGCACCACCGGAGCGGGCGCCACGCCCCTGCACCCTCGACGCTGGCACACTTGGCCCTCGTCACCCCGTACTGAGGCTCCTTGGACAGGTCGAACGCGGCGCCCTTCATGCGGAGCTCCTGCACGCACCGCGCGAGCGCGCGCGCGTCGCCGCGCTCCCGCCGCAGCCGCCGTGAAGCCCGCCAGTAGGAGCATACCCTGAGCTGCACGGCCGCGGCAAGAGCGAGGGAGGCGGCCAGGGAAACGGACGACGGCACCCACCACCTCCTGCAGGCTCGCTCCTCGGTCGGCGCGGCGGCGACGGACGCGGCGACGGAGGCGGCGAAGAGGAGCACGATGGAGAGGCCGTGGAAGGCGAGGAAGGCCGCGCAGAGGTAGAACGCGTCCCGGCGAGCCTCGTCCATTAGCGCCTCGAGCGCGCACGCGCGGCGGCCGAGGCGGGACTCCTCTCGCTGCCACAGCTTCAGCAGCAGCAGGTGCCCCGCGCTGTCGGCGATCTCGCCAAGAGGATGGCTCCCAGACGCCGCCTCCTTATCAAGAAACGCGGCCACCTCCGCGTTCCCGCCGGTGACCGGGATCTCCACGATGTGGGCGTCTTTCTTGGTCGGCTGCTCCGCCATTGAAGCCTTCTCAATCTAGTCCAAGAACCGATCTTTCTAGAAGGAAAGAGACGATCTCTTTTGGAAGTTTCGAGTTGATGTGCGATTAGAGTCGGGAGATCGGGGGAAGCGGAGATGATTTATGCAGGCGGGTTGGGCTAACGGTCGAGTGCTTCAGGGGAAGGGGAAGGGGAAGGGGAAGGAAGAAGGCAACGGTCGGATTTTGGACCCCCGGATGGTGATTTCGTAGGCCTTCAGCCTTTTCGCGTCTACTAATCCTTGCTTAGCACAAAGTCATTATTACTACTGTTTACTTGTGAGTAAATATATCGTATTTTCAATTTTATACCCATATTATAGACAAACAGATATAGGTATGGACAATAGGTTTACATGTTTATACGTTAGATAATTTCTCATTCGTTCATACCCACACATAAGTATCTGATCGAGCCTTTAGGATTCTTTTTATAAAATACGTAGTTATGTTGTGGTGCATAATTATTGGGTAGTTAATTTTTTAAAACTATTGTCTTGCTATTGACATTTTAGACGGATATATATATATATATATATATATATATATATATATATATATATGGCACCTTGTTGAGTAGAGATGCAAACATTTCGGACACGAACGGATATTAGTAATATCATTTTTTTTATATTTTTTATTTGGATTTAGAATTGGATACTCCGAAAACGGATACAAAAACAGATATTATCAGATACAAATATAGTTACGAATATTTATCAGAAAAACTCTAATAGACAATAAGCATTCTCTAAATTTAGATTTTTTTTGAATTCCAACATCTTTTAAAAGGTCACATTTCTTTTTAAAATCCTATTGACACCCGAATTTTTTTTGAAGTTATAAAATGATTTCTTAAATTTTATTTTAATCCCAATTAAACAATATAAAATGTCCAGGGTAAACATATAAATTTTATTGAATGAAGATGAAGAGAATAAAAAGGTAAACTCTCCGAAATTCGAATGGTAAAATTTGGTGTTAATTTGAGGAAGTTATGAATTTTTAAAGTTTAAAACTATTTTTGGAATTTATTTTAAATCCTAATTCAGCCTCTGGTCCACGGTGAACCAGGTCCATGGCATAGTGCTGTGAGCCGTCGGGTTTTAAATGAAAACGTACGGTTGAGATGCCTCGATACCCTTTCGTTAGGATCAAGTGGCCAAGATTAAACCTCAGATACGATTTATGAAATTTTGTATGGTATGAAATTTGAAATGACAATTTATGAAATTTTGTATGGTTTTATGAAATTTGAAATATCAATTTATGAAATTTTGTATGGTTGTATGAAATTTGAAATGTCAATTTATAGATTTTTGTATAGTTGTATGAAATTTGAAATGTCAATTTATAAAATTTTGTATGGTTGCGAAGCAAAAAGCCAAAAGCCGTAGAAAGTAGATTTGGAGGAGCTTTCACATTTTCACTGCACCAAAAGCTACTTTTACTAAAAGCCGTTGGCTTGGAATATGCCCTTTGGTTTGGCTTTTGGCTTCTAGGAAGCAAAAGCTGCTCCCGGAAGCCAAACCAAAGGGACCCTTACTTGTGCCGATTGTCTTCTCCAGCGACGGCCGAAGCTTTCAGCGGCCACAGCGGCGACGGCGATGACCGGCGGCCAGAACTAAGGGCAAAAATGGAAAGAGAATAGTGTGGGGCATTTGACAGTACCGGAATGGTAGCTGGGGGTCGACGGGTTGAGGCCGACGACGAGCGGGGGCGGCGGAGATGTTTGGGTCCTCATCGGCGATGGGGTTCTGACAGCGAGGAGCTCGTGCGGAGTGGGGGCCGAGGTCAGGGAGACGATGGCGGTCATGACGGGGTGGTCGACGATGGTGGGATCGGACTCCGGTGACGGTGAGCGGTGGCTGGAGGCAGGACAGAGGAGCGGCGCAAAAGAACAATGCGAGTGCTCTGTTCTGGCGAGGGATGATAGGAACGGTGTGGGATGGACGCGGTGGTGTGGAGTGGTTTATATAGTACATCAGTGGCGAGGGGAGGGGCCAGGGCGCCGTGAATGCCAAGAGGGGTGTAACTCCAGCGAGCTTGATGACGGCGATTTAGTGGATTAAACGTGAGGGAATCTGAGGGGAAGCGTGCGGGGGATTACGGCGATTAAGTCCCGGGTGTTAATCAGAGCTTGGGACCACGACGGAGGCGATCCGGGAGTAAGGGCTGTGGCCGGGGATCTCGGGGGTGCGAGGTTGCGAGGAAGACGAAGACTGATAGGGCGAGGCCACTGTCAACGGGAGGGAGAGGACACGATGGTTAACGGTCGGCACCGATAGGTGGGCCAAGGTGCACACGATGAGCAGGGGAGTGACTGACAGGTGGGCTAAGGCTCGGGCGTGAGACGGAGGGCACCGACAGGAGGGGTCCATCTGTCAGTGAGGGGTTGCAAGGGAGAACGGGCTGGGCCGGCCGAAGAGAGGGAAAGCAAAGGGGCGGCAAAGGTTTAGAGTTCTACATGATATGAAATTTTTCTGTTGGCGTAGTCTATTTATAAACATCATCAGTAATGGACGAAAACTACCGCCCATCACTAGATCATTAGTGATGGGCGATAGTTGTCACCCATCATTCCCATTAGTGACATATGGTAATTAAACCCATAACTAATGGGTGTGCCCCCTCTTTAGTCACGGGCCTAATTACGACCCATCTCATTGACGCATCCAAAATGGCTTGTCACTAAAAGTGTATTAGTGACGCGCATAATTTATCCACTAACAAAGGGATGTTACTAAAGATTTTTTTTGTGGTAGTGTGTTTCTCTTCCCTACCACTAAATTCGATCAAGGGATGGGACGATTTAGAAAAATAATTTCATAAGTACTTATTTATTAGGATTCAAGACTGAATCAATAGATTCAGTGTTTTTGTGATGTAAGAAGCTAATGTTATAACCTTAGCTTGACTGATGCTCAACTGGTCGAATTGGCGTTCCAAGGCCTACTACCGCCGATTAGGTAGAAGTTTTCATCTTAAGAATTTGATAGCCTATCTCACTTGGCGCAAAGGATGTCGGCACATGAAAGCCAATTCCAAGAAATATGCAAAGAGAAGGTGCACAAGCGAGTAGCTCAGGTACAGTTTTATTCATTAGATTCAGAACAGGAAGACTCTGATGGTGATGTCTCCTTAGCCGAATAGGCTAGGTTGAAGAAGATGGTAAGCTATCCATGGGTTAAAGCCACCAAGAAGGAACAGGAGTACGGTTTTCATATCAACAAGGTGGATAAAATCATTGATTTATAACTGAAAGAAAAATAGATCCAGCTCCCACCAAATCACGTGATTCCATCGTTGGAAGAATTGAAGAAAAGGAAATATTGTAAGTGGCACAATACCAGATCCCATAATACAAATAAATGGAAATTTTTTGTCAACAAATTCAATCAACCAACGAGCAGGAGATAATAAAATTTGATGAAGCGACAAAGCTAGTGAAGATCGATAGAAATCCTTTCCTAATGAACATGGTGCACATTGGCTCTCTAAGCTTTCACGTTGAGTGAAGTCAAACTTTGAGGTATCACATTAAGCCTCATCGGCGCATCAAAGGGAGCAGTGTGCCATGTCATATGAACATGAACAAAGGACTGATACAAACTAGGATTGTACTTTCTTTCATTTCTACTAGGAAAATAATATGAGGCTTTCATCGATCAAAGACTGTTTGGAATGCACCAAAAAATTCAATCAAGTTGATGCAAGTTCTGATGGCTATCTCCCAAGGAAGATACTACATATAAAAGACCAACTAGGGTCACTAGAGTAGGAGACTAAGGATGACCAATGCATTTGAATTGAAGACAGATGGCATGGGAGTTTGAATGCCATACAAAAACCCCGATGGTGTCTAGAGGGCTTATCATGGATTCAAAAGAGGAGGCACCAGTGTTATAGGCATTGAGAGCGGTTAGTGGGAGAATACAAGGAATATCGGCTGAACAAATGATGGATGAGAAAAGAGTGGCACCCAAAGAAGAAAGTTGATATAGAGGACAAGCCGATGGAGGTAAACATGGTTTTATATTGCCTACAAAGTATAGGGTGCCTTCATCAGACAGTAAATGGTGAGGACATCACTAGCTCGGATATGACCATGATTGTGAGCAAACAAACTAAGGTGCATGCTTTATATGTTACATTTAAATTTTATTTATTTGAACCATGGATTCTACACCATGAGATACTTTTATTTTCAATTACAGAAATTCTTACATGGATCAAGCGACACGTTGAGAGCGCACAAAGGGCATGGAATATCATGGAAGTTGATTGGGGACCAAGTCAAGGCCATGAAAACATAATAGACAATTTTGGGACATTATTTATGTGCCAAGAGAAAGTGGAGATTAACTTCTACACGTTTTTGACTCGGATTCGGACTGCATGGATAGCAATAAATTCAAACGTGCAAAACTTTTACATGGCAGCTCCGATTTGGATGATCGTGGACTTTTTGGAAATCTTGAGATGTCCTATTTCCAACGGATACAACTACACTTCTAGATTCGATCCAAGGAGATTGCAATAACCAAAACAATGCTTATTACTCAGACTCAGACTTCAAGGAGAGCACTAGATTCATAAATGCATATATTTCACATGGAAGCTCTGATTTATATGATCTCGGACTTTTTGGAAAATTGAGGATGTCTACATGGAAGATAATATATTTATTCCACCGAAATAATCCCAGCCAAGTCTTAAGAATCTAAGTTTCCTTTTTCTAGTAATTTTGTTTGGGAAATAATTAGTAGTTCCCATATGTAATAAGTTTCCAAAATTTGGGGACATCCCTAGGGCTATAAATACCCCTAGAGACTTTAGTTTTAAGGTGGGTTTTTATTAGATAAAAGTTTAGACAATGATACTTGTCCGTGTAAACCCATGATCGGTTAGATCGCCGGTTTCACGTTTCATAACCCCAACTACCCTTTGTGCGTCTTTCATATCCAGCAATTGTAGTTGCTCCTTTATCTTGTTCTTGCTCGTTCTTCGATTGCTTGTAGGAACAAGGTTGATCACTGATAAGATCAACAACCCTTGGAGTTGGTGTATCGATCGCTAAGGCACAACACGAACGTCTCGTATGGTTGTAGTCGGGTCATCAACGTCATCTTCTACCAATTGAAATTATCATCTCCTCCTCTTCTCACTGAAAGATCGGGCCTCCCTCACCCCCATCAGTAAAGAAGAGGGATTGGTTGTGGAATTATTGCTAGAACCATAGCTTATGACCTTTGAAAATCTAGAGGAAGAAGAGCATCATCACTTGAGGTCTTTTTATATTAAGAGACACATGGATGGCAAACTGATGTCAAGAATGTTGGTCGATGGGGGAGCTATCATAAACATAATTCCTTATTCTACATTTCGCAAGCTCGGTAAGGTAAACGATGACTTGGTGAAGACCAATAAGACTTTGGCGGTAATTTATCAGAAGCCAAAGGTGCTTTGAAAATCGAGATGATGGTTGGAAGTAAAACATTGTCAACCATGTTTTTTGTGATTGATGGAAAAGGTTCATATATCCTCCTGCTAGGAAGAGACTAGATTCACGCCAATTGTTGTGTGCCTTCTATGATGCACTAGAGTATAATGTAACATTAAGGTGATCAAGTTGATGTTATTCAAGCCAACAGAATAGCTATTGTATCAATAGCTGATGCACGTGACTTTGAGAACATGGATCGCTTTTCTAGATGATTTTGGGAAGGGGATTTTAAGGGTGTCAGATCTTGGCCTTCAACTGATCAATGAGATAATTCTGGCCTACTATCCGTGTCTAGAGAAATAGATGAAGAATAAGGGAAACAAAGAAAAGGGTTTACATTGACCGATGAGTTGGAAGAAGTAGACATTGGACCTAGAGATAGGCCAAGACTGGCGCACGTTAGTGCTAAATTACCTTCTTTTGTAAAAGAGATATTGGTTACATTAGGATTGTTTTGCTTGGGAATATCATGAAATGCCTGAACAAGCCGATCTATTGTAGAACATTAGCTCCAAATAAAATAAGATTTTTGCTAGTAAAGTAGAGTCAAAGAAGATTTAAGCTAGAAATGTATCCTTATATAAAGGCCAAAATCACAAGACTATACGAAGCAAATTTCATAAGAACATGTCAATACGCGGAGTGGGTATCTAATATAGTCTCGGTATGGAAAAAGAGAGATCAGCTAAGGGTATACAAAGATTTCAGGGATCTAAATAAAGCCACACCTAAAGATGAATACTCAATGCTCACCGTAGATTTGCTAGTCGATGTGACATAAGGGCATAACATTATCAAATTTATGGATAGGAATGCTGGATATAATCAAATATTCATGGTAGACCTAGATATTACAAAATTTACATTTATGTGCCCTAGAGCCATCGGCTTATACAAGTGGGTTGTTATGACCATTAGTCTAAGGAATTTTGGGGCAACATATCAAAGAGCGGTAAATAATATATTTCATGATTTGATCAGTTCCCTTGTGGAAATTTATATTGATGATGTCATGGTGAAGTCTCAGGACAATAAAGGGCATCTAGTCGATCTATGAAGGGTTTTGAAAGGAGCAAAGAAATATGGTCTTTGTATGAATCCAAAGAAGTGTCTTCAGCATATCAACCGAAAAATTTCTAGGGTTCATTGTCTATGAGAGAGGAATTGAAATAAGTGAGAATATTATTAAAGTCATCAAGAACACAATACCACAAGAGAACAAGACAGAGTTGCAATTGTTAATAGGCAAGATTAATTGTTTCCACGGATTCATATCAAAATTATCAGGCTGATTAGAACCATTCACGCCTATGATAAGGATGAAGGAAGGAGAAGAATTTATTTAGACTAATAAACATTAGAACGCCTTCAATGAAATCAAGAAACATTTGAGCTCTCCTATAGTGTTAATCCCACCATGGCCTAATAAACCCTACAAGCTATATTTGTCGATCGATGATGTAAGCATTAGGTCAGTATTGATCCAAGAAGTAGAACGGAAAGAACGTGTCATTTTTTACCTAAGACGATGGTTTCTGGATGATGAAACAAGGTACCATGCGGTTGAAAAACTATGCATGTGTATTTATTTGTCTTGCACTAAATTGACGCACTAGATACTATCGGCACAATGCACGGTAATATGCAAATCTGATGTGATAAAGTACATGCTATTGGCTCCAATTTTAAAGGGTAGGATTGGAAAAGGGGTATTTGAATTAATAAAGTTTGATTTACAATATGAATTAGCTAAGGCAGTTAAGGGACAAGCTATCACTGACTTCATAATACAACATAGAGACAAAACAACAAATTTTGTGGAGCCAATACCATGGACACTTTTTTATGGACCAGTTTGCAGGCATGGATGTGAAATTGGGTTAGTAATCATATCGTCTCGGGGGGCAAGTTTTTAGTTCGCTTACACTATCAAGCCCTTCTACACTAACAATCAGGCAGAATATGAGGTTGTCCTTAAAGGTTTAAAGCTTTTGGCTAAAATAGAAGTCGACGCCATTGAGATCATGGGGGATTCATTGTTAGTAATTAGACAACTCTCTAGAGAATATGACTTCAAAGATGGAAATTTGAGATGATATTTTGAGGAATGCCTAGAACTATTAAAGGAATTTAGGATGGTATCATTAACACATGTGTTAAGGAATATCAGCCGCATCGGGATATAAGCTAACAGATATGATGGTTGAATCAGAAATAGCCGGTATTGATACCAAAGCTTGGAGAGCTGAAATAGTAAGTTACCTATGAGATCCATCACAACCGACCTCAAGAAAACTCAGATATAAGGTATTAAGATAAGTGTTGCTAGATGAGGAATTATATTACCGAACGATTGATGGGGTTTTGTTAAGGTGCCTAAATTTGGCGGATACCAAAGTTGTAATGTGTGAAGTGCGTGAAGAAATATGTGGAACTCATCAATCAACCCATAAGATGAAGTGGTTTCTATGTCGTATCGGTTATTTTTGGCTGATGAGGAGACATGGTGAAGATTGTGGGCCTCATGGTTCCCATATGATGAGTGATTGTCAATGGAAGATGAAGGAAACCCTCCAAAGGGAGGTACTTTAAAGAGAGGATGACTTTCCATGGTGTTGACCATGTGTGACTCAGGTAGACGGATGGGTGATCATCGGATTGAAGGAGCTACAGGGTCATGGTGGTCCAATCTGGATACACGGTGTAAGGACGGCAAGCGCTTTGGTGGCTATGTCTCAAAACCATCAACCACACATCCGAAGATCAACCAACCCGATGTGAAGCCGTGGAAACAACGCAAACAAAGCATCGAAAAATATATAGGGATAGGTTTTTATCAGTTTGACCTTTAGGCCTTGGGTCATGTAAAATTAAACTAGGGACATTTTAGTCTTTTGTCACATGGGTCTGGGCTATAAATAGGGCTACCGTCTAGATTAAACTTAATCCAATGAGAGTCATTTTGAAATCATAAATTTTGGGTTCAATCTTCTTCCTCCAATCCATTGTCGGCTTTCCTCCACCGGCTAGCCTTACCACCGACTGCTTTTCTCCTGTAGCCGCCGCTGTCCTCCTACCATTTGGCCGGATTTTTTCTTCCACTACTACTAATTTTCTATCACTGTCTGGTCATGTCAGGACTCGGTGTGTGGTCGTGCGTGCGCCGACCAATGCACTGGTCAGCTTGTTTCTACACTCAGCAGGCGCGCATTTTTGCTTGGTACCAGAGCACGCATGGGAATATCTGCTCAAAGCCAGCGCTATCGTCCGCACGGATGTGCATGGCCCTACCAGTGCCTGTGGATCCTACCACCACCTGATTTTCTCTGCTAGCTAGTTTTTCCTCGGTCTACGGGTCCACATGCCACAGCCTCTGAGCTGGCACCTAGACCAGCGCACGCACTGCTTCAGGCAGCACTGCATCGCCTCCATCTTCTCCTTCTGCTCTCATAGGTAAGTAGGTAAGCATCCCATCTCATTTGCATGTCAAGTATTTGATGAAATGCTTGTTAGTTTCGGGATATATGCCAAATGTATGATGAAATGTTTGTGAGCTCTAGTTTGCATCACATGTGTTTGATGAAATATTTACGAGTTATGGGATGCACAACACATGTTTGTCGAAAAATTTTACTTGATGTGTGAGAGAGTTCTTGCATGCTCATCATGTGTTCGATCAAATTCCTTTGATTGCTTTGTGCGCACCTTTTTCCTAGGACGCTTGTGGTGCTTTTGAAGGTTAATTTGTTTGATCTCTTTCAAATGCTTGTGATCTCTCAAACTATCCATTTACTTCTAAATTGATAGGAGAGTGATAGCATTAAGATTTGTTTTTCAAGAGTTGTGATTTTAAAGTTGCACCTATTCAACCCTCTCTAGTCGCTACTCTCAGTCCTACAAGTGGTATCATTGCTTGGTTAGGGTTTTCCCATACCTTAACTAGTTCTAAACCCAGTTAGAGACCATGACTTCTGTTGGCAAAGTCTCATCTCTTGAAGCATTTGGTTACACATATTGGAAGACTCACATGTGAGCCTATTTATTGATCTAGGGTTCAGACATTTGGGACATGTGTGCTCATATGACTTTTACCGTCTGTCCTCCTACTGAGCGAAATTTACCAGTTATAGTCACTCAGCATGGGAACAACAAGGTGGTGAACATTCTCTTATCTGGATTAGGTCTCACAGAATTTCAGCATGTGAGCCATCTTAACACTACTTGAGAGATTTGGGCTACCCTCCAGGCACACCATGAGGGGATAACTCAGGTCAAGGCTAAGCTCTATCAAACCTACCAGCGTGAGTATGAAAACTTTATACAAAAGTTAGGAGAATGTGTTGAAGCTTTGTTTGGTCGTTTTCAATCGATCATCAACAAGCTTCAAGCAAACAAAGCATAAAATGATCCGCAAGTGACAGACCATGAACATGCTCTAAAGGTGCTTCATACCTTACATCCTAAGGTCTGGGAGATCGAGGAATCCTCCATTGTTGAAAGTGTTGGATATGATACGTTGATAGTTGTAGAGATTTTTAGTAAGCTCAAGGTCTCTGAGGTTGATACCTAGTTGAGATCAAATCTCACTAGATCTGGCTCTAAGAGCCTAGACCTTACGACCACCACTAATGTTAACTCCTCTCTTAGTTGTGCTTTCTCTTCTTTGATGTCTATCACTCAAGTGCATCTAGACACTTTAGGAGATGATGACCTTTGCCTCTTTAATAGCAGTGTTTGATGCGTATATGATAAAAAAATGAACAAGAGTCATGGCACCAAACCTGGTTGATTTGAGTGTGGTGATCTAGGTCATTTCATTACCAACTGCCACAAGTAGAAGGACTACAAGAAGGGTACCGGTGGTGGCTCCTATGACTCAAGCAAGCACGACTACCCCAATAAGCACGACCACTCCAAGGGGAAGTCTAATTTAAGGTTTGTTCGGAAAGCTTTAAAGGATTACCGATGAGAGAACAAAAGGAGAGACAAACCCTTCCTCGCTGAGATTGAGTGACACCTCGCTAGCTGGTCTTCATCTTCTTCTTATTCATCGAGCTTGAGTGATGAGGAGATCTTCATCAAGAAAGGGAAGAAGAAGGACAAGGATGATCATACCAGCCTCTGCTTCATGGCCTTCAAGGACAATCACAAGACCCGAAGTCAACATGGTAGCAAGTCTCGCAAGAGCTTATACAACAATAACGATGATGAGAAATATTAAGATATTAAGATAAGTCGGGAGTTAAAATATTAAGATAAGTCGCTTAAGAAAGCGAAGAAGAATTTAGATAAGTTTACCCATGATAGTCTTACATCTTCTCCCTGTTTGCAAAGTGTTGAGTGTCCTACTTGTGAGGTACTGCTAGGTGACCTTTATTCTCTAAAGTCAAGGTACACTGAGAGGGTCAATGAGAGAGACACTTTGGCAATTAAGCTTGAAAGTGTTAGATTAGAGTTGAAATATGATCAAGCCTCAGTTGTCGTGCCCTATAAGGACTTCCCATCTCTTTTAGCTGAGTTTAGAATGAAGAGAGATGAGCAGTTGAGTGAGTTTGAGAGGCTTAAAGTTGAGTTAGTGTAGACTAGGGTTGATTTTGATAATTTGTCAGCTCCATCATTTGTGATGACTGTCTTTCTCTAAGGAGTGAGCTAGCTTAGAAGAAGGCAGAACTTGGAAATCTAGAGAAGTCTGCCCAACCTAGTGTTGAGTGTGAGATCTTCTCTACTCAAGGGGAGATGTTGGTTTCCTTGAAAGAGTAAAAAGTATGTGCTGAGAATGAAAACACCTACCACCGACAAATATTGAGTTGGGTGAGTGCTAGAGAGCCCTAATTAGGTATGATGATCCAACAATTCAAGAGGGAAGATGGGTTTGGAATTGGATACACTCACACTAAGGTTGTTTTTTAGAGTGCTTTCAGTAGGGTTGTGGAGTGGAGTAAGATGAGTCCAGAGGAGAGATATCCTAAGACTCACACCACCGAATCCGTCAAAACCAATCAACCTAAAGATGGAGTGATCCATGAGAAACCCAAAGCTCTACCTAAAAAGACTGTCTAGACTCCCAAGACCAAAGACCTTCACACTCCTCTTGACTCTCTACCAAAACCCTCCAAAGCCAAAAAGCTTCCATCAAATGCTACCAAGACCAAAAAACCTAATACTCAATCTCATCCCAAGAAGACATTCTATCATTGTGAGTTCTGCGACAAAGATGGTCATCTTGAGGATTTTTTCTTCAAGAGGAAGCGGGTTGAGAGAGCTAAAAAGGCTAGGGTTGATCAGGAGTAGTTCTACCAACATGGTGGTAGATTGAGGGTTCCTCTATGTGGTGAGAGGAGAGATGTTAGGGCGTGTCGTGTAGGTGGTGGACGTGGAGACGGCTTTCGTGACTATTCTTCGAAGGGTGGATACCATCCAACAGAGTTCCATGTCATTCTCAATACGGCTTTGGACCTCGTGGTCATGGCTTTGAGTAGTTTAGAAGATCATGTTTTGAGAGAGAGTTGTGCTTTGGTCCTAATTGTTTTGCTTCATTTGGTTTCCCTACCTTTGAGTAGATAGCTCGAGACTAGTTTAGTAGTTTTGCTAACCCTAGTGTCGGACCATTTGCTCATTCCTTTAACCATTGATCTTGTAGGATCGAGGTTTGGAGGACGTGTGGATCATGGACTCAGGATGCTCACGTCACATGATAGGGCATCATAGATGGTTCTCTAGCCTCAACCCCATGATCTCTAAGGAGTACATCACTTTTGGGGACAATGGTCAAGGAAAGGTATTGGGTGTTGGTTTGATTCAAATCTCTTAGAAATTTTCATTGAGAAATGTTGTTTGGTTGGAAAACTTGGTTTTAATGTAATTTTTGTTTCGCAACTTCTTGATGAGGGCTTTGAGGTTTGGTTTAAGAAGGGCATGTCTTGTGTTGATGATTCTAGAGCTATTTTGATTTGTTAGATTTTACATTTTGGTAAAGTTTTCCGAATCAATTTCTCTAGTTCTTTTGGCCCTTCTCGTTGTTTGATTGTTGGATCCTCTTCTGAGCTCTGGAAGTGGCATAGGAGGTTAGGTCAATGGGAAAATTACTTACATTCCATTATAATTTTCAAGAATTACCTACATGACACTATCAGTAACTGTGATGGCCCCCATTTGTCATTGACACACTGGTGGTATATTGTCAAACCGTGAAAAATGTAATGGCACAAAAGAAATTAACTCGCCATTGGAGTTTTGATCTACTTGTCAGATTAAACTCTATGGGTATCATCCAAGGATTGCCTAAGCCTAAAATGGAGAAGGATCTAGTTTACCATCCTTGTCGCTATGGGAAGATAGTTGTTGCTTCCCACACTATTGTGACTCAGGTTATGACTTCGTATCCAGGCGAGCTACTTCATATGTATATTGTTGGTCTAGCCCGAGTCTGATCAATCGGTGTGAAGTGGTACGCTCTAGTGATTGTGGACGACATTTCATGTTTCTCATGCACCAAGTTGAGGCATTACCTGTTGTCATCAGAATGCACTATAATATACAAGGCCTATGTCATTAAATACATGTTGTCGGCCCTAGTGTTGAAAGGGAGTATCGTAAAATGGGTTCTTGCTCTCACCGTGGTTGATCTTAGATATGAATCGGCTAAAGCAGTAAAGGGACAAGCAATAGCCTATTTCATAGTCCAACACAGGGATGAGGCCATAACTTATGTCAAACCGGCACCATGGACTTTATTCTTCGATGGATCGGTGTGTCGACATGGATGTGGTATAGGTTTGGTGATCGTTTCCCCTCGGGGGCATTATTTGAATTCTCTTACACCATCAAGCCTTTTTCCACTAACAATAAAGTCGAGTATGAAGTTGTGCTAAAAGGATTGCAACTATTGAAGGAAGTTGGCGCTGGTAAATAGAGATATTGGGAGACTCCTTGTTGATAATGAAGCAGCTATCAGGTGAATATGAATGCAAGGACGACATACTAAAGGAATATCACAATTGGTGCCAAGAGATGATGATAATTTTCAAGAACATAACTCTCACTCACATCCCAAGAGAATAGAATGCAAAAGTGAATGATTTGGCCCAAACAGCATTGGGGTATAAGCTGATGGCTAGATCGGTCGAAGTGGAGACCGCAGAGCTAGAAGCCAATTACTGGAGGTACGCTATTGTTGAATATTTAAAGAATCCTTCAACATCAGCACCGAGAAAACTCAAGTACCAGGCAACGAAGTATGTGCTTCTCAACAAAAATTTATATTATCAGACGATCGACGAAGTCCTGCTCAAGTGTATAGGTGCATAAAAAGCTAAAGTGGTGATGTGTGAGGTGCACAATGGCATATGTGGAACACACCAGTTGGCCCAGATAATGAAATGGCTGCTCTGGAGAATAGGATACTTTTGGCCGACCATGGTGGAGGACTGCATAAAGCACTACAAGGGGTGTCATGATTTCTAGAAGTTTGGAGCCATTCAGAGAGCACCTGCATCGGCGATGAACCTGATAGTTAATCCCTGACCCTTTGAGGAGCCATGTTAAAGAGCATGGGCCTCATGGCTCCAGATGTTATGAGTGATTGTCAACAGAAGTCAAAGAGGACGCAAAGAGGAGAGAAGACCTGATCTGTCTGGGCCGCATGTGACTCAGGTACACGGGCAGCGAGCGACTGTCGGGCAGAGGGGCCGCGAAGTCGGGCTGGCCCAATCTGAGTACATGGGCTAGGAGCAGCAGAGGATCCACTAGGCTGTTGACCGGGATTGACTCAGGTACACGGGCGGCGAGCGATTACCGGGCTGAGGGAGCTGCGGAATCGGGTCGGCCCAATCTAGGTACCCGGTGCGAAAACGGTGGACGCTTTGTCAGTTTCGGCGCAAAACTGACGACCGCTGATCTTGGATCTGACCATTCTGAGGCGAAGCCGTAGCTGCTACAAAAGCTCTGCTTTAGGATAAGTCATCTGTAGTTAGGAGTTTACTATTTTGCCTTTAGACCCATAGTCTGTCAGTCAGTTCTATAAAAATATCCTAAGGGCATTTTGGTCTTTTCCATTTTATTTCAGCGTCTGTAAAAACCCTAAGGGTCTTTTGGTATTTTTCCTAGGCTATTGGGATGCCTATAAATAGGGCCCCAATCCCTAGGGTTAGGGTTACCCTTTTCAAAAATCACTTTACTAATTCCAAATATTGGGTCACTTTTTGTGTTCATCCTCCTGGTGTTTTTCTTCGCCGCCACTGCTCATCGCACACACGTCAGGATCCGCTTCTCAGGCACGTCGAGAAATTACTTAAAAAGTTTTTATTCTTCCTATCTCTCCCATCGTGCGTTACTGTGGATTCGTTCATCTGATACCTCGTTTTGCGTGATTTTTTGATCATCTGTATGCGAAGGCTTAAGTCTTGTTTTTCCATGTTCTGTGCGCTGAAGAGTATTTATATTCGGCACTGTTTTGATTCTGTGGCTGATCTGCTCTGACTGGTTTTTTGTTTGTGTTGCAATACTGTTGGCTAGCTAGCTTTCTTCCAGCCATAGGTTTCTAGCTGGTAGCAGTTCGGCTAAGCAGTAAATAGGGTATAGACTGCAGCCTATGGCATGTAGCTATGTCCTACAGCAGTGCCCCTATCATGGCTAGCATGGCGTGTTTTCGAGGCAGCAGAAGTCCTGCTAGCAGTTGCGTGCAGTTGCTTTGTTCTTTGTTCTCGAGATGCACAGCACGACAGTATAGCTAGTTGTAGCCTAGGCAACTAGACTTTGTGCCTACCTCCTGCAGCAGTCTGGCACAGCGCTTCGCATGGATCGGTGCTTCTCTCAAGTCTCCTGGCAGACGTGTGGTTTGGGTGGAGGTCTCATTGATCGAAGTTCATAGTGTGGGCCCCACAGTCATCAGCACATACTTCGCTGGACTGTAGACTTCGTAGTGTCTGCATACTTTGAATTTTCTGTTGACTTCGCAAAGGCTGCATACTTTAGTTACGGTAGACTTCACAGGGATTTCGGTAGTCATCTGCACAGATTTTGACAGCCAGGCTCAGAAGCCTTCGGCTGTCTGACTTCGGCAAGATGAAGCTCTCGGCTCACTAGGACTTTGTTGTGGACATTCGAAGTAGGCTTCGTTGGACATCATTTAGGGTTCGCTTGTCCACTTCGAACATTGCTTCACAGACTTCGAACCAAAGATTTTTTTAACAGTAATACTTCGACTCGTTTTGTGTGCTTTTGAGTAGATGTTTTGGTTGATGATGTGTGAACTGCTTATGAGTTGAATGATCTTTTAATCTGCCTTTCAACACTATGTTGGTGTCTTTTCAATTAGGACACCGGTTGTTTTTTAGGCTAGATTATTGTTGGACCTGTGAACTGTTTTTTGTTTCCGCTCATTGTTTGTTGAGGTGTGTTGGGTGTTGGGAGAAGGCCATTGATTCGCAAGAATTTTTAAGCACTCATTCACCCCCCTCTGGTCGCTACTTTTGGTCCTACACCCTTCAGGGGATAGGGCATTGATATTGTTGGCGCAAAAGATTGTGCCAACAGGTTCTCTGTAATCAAGAACAAACAAACAGTGTGCTTGTGTTTAAGAACTTACTCGAGCCTCCGTACTGGATAATAACTCAAGTAGTCCGAATCTGTGTATTAAATGATCGGGGGATCCCCTTTTACAGGGTAGAGAGGGGGTATTTATAGGCAAAAATGTCTAAGGAAAAGACCTAATTACCCCTAGATTACAACCGACATCGCGGGACTGTTCAGTACCCAGAGCAAGGTTAAATAAGGTAAAACTCCCCAATACGAATGGATAAGCCAGACATCTTATCAATCTTGTCGCCCTGCTTCGGAGCCTCCGTATCCTGCGGAGGGTTCCTCAGGACGTCATATCGAGGCACCCTTCGGCTTGACGCCTCCCCCTTCGAATAAGAACCCACCAGCTCCGAAGCTTAAAGAATCTTTGAGTTATTGATCTCTGAGTCTTCCAAAGTGAAGCAATTTCCCCCAACAGTAGCCCCTCGAATACGCCTCTCCGTATTTAACCTGTGTAGAAGGAAGGCAGTATACGGAAGGAATATTTTCATATTCGGAGACTTAGAGAGAATTTAAACACATTACATCTCTTCGGAGGATTTCAGATCCATGGAGCTTGGACTCCCTCTCCAGGCTTCCTACGCAGTGGGAACATATCGTAGGAAGGAAAACTGCTTCAAAGCACAAACGTCGTGAGGAAAACACTGGATTATAGCCGTTACAGCGCAAGTAGCCGTTATGCCCAGTAAAAGGTAACGGTCGATTTTTACGGCGGTTACACACCGTTCCACTTTCTGGACCCATCTATCAGTGGCGGAAGTTGAACCTGCGATGTGAATGCAATCGAAGCGTAGCAATCGGCGAGTGGTTATAAAAGGGAAAACAGAAGTTACTCGAAACTTTTTACCGCACTTAGCACTCGCGATTCACTTTCCTCAACCTCCAATCTCTCCATCTTTTCGAGCAAATGGCGAGAACCAGCCACACTGTCCCAGCGACGGCAAGCACTCTAGCGCAGAGGCAAGCGTGGGCCGCCTCGGCGGTGGCGGCAATGGCGGGGACTTCGGGCAGCGCCTAGCCTAAGAACCCTCGGGAGCTCCGTCCGCCTTCCAAGAAGAAGATTTCCCAGAGCTTCCTCATCGGTCAATCTACGAGCACCGCCGAATCCATCGAGGAGGCCGTAGAAGGGAAACTGGGAGCCGGGCTGACGACTCGGGTCCCAGGATCAGAATCGACCCCGAGGCCGTGAAGTGGAGAAGTAGTAGTCTTCGAGGCGTTCTTCGAAGCCGACTTGGGGCTTCCAGCCATCGACTTTTTGGTGGATGTACTGGACCTGTTTCATATTACATTACCTCAGTTGTCCCCCAATGACGTCGTCTACCTGGCTATCTTCGAGTGGGTGCTCCGGATCGAAGGGTGCGAAGGACGTTCGGAGATCTTCGCCGCAACTCACGAAGCCATCTGCCAGCAGAAGCCACAGGATGGGCCCGGGGATTCCAAAGTGATAACAGCTTTCAGCAGTGTCAACTTCCAGTTGCAGAGGGAGCACGCCCTACACTTCCCTGTGAAGGCCATCAACGACCGATGGTATACCAACTGGATTCTTCGGTGGTTCTATGCCGAAGTCGGAGAGGACTCCCCCCTCGCAGGGCCTCTCCAGGAGATTTGGTTCCGGAAGGAGGTGGAGGTAGCTCCGAACCCTAGCCTGCTTTCCACGAGGCTAGGGCTGTTGACTTCGGTGGCTCGCCGCATGAGCATGCGCGACTTGGTCGATGAGTTCATTGCCCTTCAGATTCCACCTCTCGGAGCCGACTGGCCAATAGTGTTCCAACAGGCCTTGGAGGGTGATCTCCGAACTCTAGGTAAGACTTCGATTCCTGCATTGCTGCATTTAGATGATAAGAATAACATACTTATGACGCGTTACCCCTTTTCTTCAGCGGCTCCTTTGGCATTGGCTCCGAAGGACATAGCTCGGGCCACCGAACGGGTCCTCAAAACTCCTTTAGTGGCTGAAAAGCAGCGAAGGCTGGAGCTAGTGGGGAGCTGGGAACGCTCCAATAGAGTGTGGGGAGCTCTCGGGATGGAGCCCCCTCCTCTTCCTGACTTTGCCGCGACTGGGGCAGCTGCCCGGAAATGGAAGGCCGTTGCTGAACCGCCCGAGAGAGCCAGCAAGCCGCCGTCTAAGAAGAAGAAGGTGGCGAAGATCCCTTCGCAGCTGACCCCTACTTCGTCGGCTTCATCCCTGGACGCCCGGAGCTCAGCCTCCGAGGAGCCTGAGGGCTCCGACGTCCAGTTAGCATCGAGCCTCGAGAATTACCTCCTGGAGGACGACGAAGACATAGGGGAAGTCCCAGCCGGAACCTCTGATCGGGAGGTTGTGGAGGTAGACCCAACGCGCGCCTCTGTGCCCACCATCGTAAATCTGGACTCGGACTCCACCACCCCCAACACACCCGTAACTGGAGTGGTCACAGCGGGAGTCGCATCTCCGGCGGGAAACGTGGCGAAGAGGGCTTCGGGAGACGACTTCGAGGATATCCTTCAGTTGTACGAAGTTCTGGAGGATCCGACGATCTTGCCTCACGGGGCCTCCGAAGGTACGTCTTGTCTCCCCTATTTTAGTTGATACCTACAACAATCTTCGTAAATACTTACCAAATTTCTTGACAAGATAGGTACCTCGAAAGGTGACGAAGCCCCGGCTGCACCCGAAGTCTCCATATCTTTGAGGGTCGTGGCCTAGGTGGATCCTCCTGCTCCTTCGGACGCTCCATGCCTGCTGGCGGAAGTCGTGCCCGCCCGAGCAGATTCGATAACTGAGGTCGCCCCCTCTGTAGTGGCTCCAGCGACCGAGGTCACCCCTGTGGACGCGGCTCTGGTCGAAGGGGTAGCCGCTGAAGAAAGGGCCACTTATGCTTCAGCAGCTGCACCTGCCTTCGTGCCGGGGAGGGGCAAAAGCATGGCTAGCCTCGGCCTTCCCCCCGGCCTTGTGACGACCTCGGTCAGCAACTCGGAGGAGGAGGCCACGGTAGACGACCGCCAAGCTTCGTCTTGGCTTCCTCTGCTGGCTTCGCTCCTAGAGCACCAGGTAGGTCTCCGAGCGCTCCTGGAGCCCCTGGGAGAGAAGAGCCAGGACATCGCCAATTCGGAGCTGGTCTCCGTTCTGAGCGAAGCTAGGGCTCCGACGCTGAACATGGGCCTTGAAAGGGCTGCCCTACAGGTATGAAGAGCACCATAGCTAATTCGAATCAATGATTATAAATACTTTAGTACTTACTTGTTCTTTTTTCTTTGCAGCAATTCGTCCTTGCTAGAGCGGCGGCGACTTCCAACGAGGTCGAAACTAATCGGCTCAAAAGGAAGGTTACCACCCTCCAAACTGCCCTCAACGACTCCAATGAAAGATCCCTTAGGTTGGAGGAGGAAGCCTTAGCGGAATGGAGGGCTAGGGCTGTTCCTGATGAAGCTCTCCGAACGGTGAGGGAAGACAACGACGCGCTCCGCATTTCAGCCCAAGAGGTTGAAGCCGAACGCGTAGTTCTTCGGGTGGAGGTTGAAAGGCTTCGTCAATCGGCGACCACTTCGAGCGCCCAGTTGGTGGAGCTCCAAGGAGCTCTTAACCAAGTGATGGCCCAGAAGAGTTCTTTGATGCTCCAGGTGGCCGAGGTGTCCGCTACTGCTGCGGGGCTGGAGGTGACGGAGAAGAAGAATGCTAGTGCGGCAGAACGTACCTTGGACGCCCTTCAGGGTACCTTGGAATACTTCGGCACTATGTGCCCTTCGTCTTCTGCGGCAGCCAGCGAACCCCTCGATCGGAAGCTGAAGAGGATCCAAGTGGCAGCGTCGCTGATGATGAACTCCAGCGTCCGGTATGGAGAGATCTCCGGGCAGTGCGCCGGCATCGGAGTTCTTAACCACCTCGAGACCCTTCAGATCCCCCTCGGTTCAGTCGGGGGTTCGATGCCTGGAAGCTTCACCTCCGAAGACCTGTTGCGCCCTTCCTCGGACGTGGCCTTGGCCTGGGAAGCCTTCCGGTCAACTTGGAAGTCAGACCATAAGGCTGTGGCCAAAGCTTGGATTGACGAGGCCCATCGACAGAAGCAGGCACAAACAAAGCCACCCCTTCCCGCGTCGCTGGCTCCGACAATCCCTGCTCCGCCAACCGACCCGCAGGTCTAGCTCTTAGGGCCATCATGTATGCAAACTGTTGTTAAGCCCCTTTTAATTAATGAAAAAGTTATAATCGAGAAGCTCATTTGGGTGCCCTGCTTTCTTTTTTAGGTTTTGTCGTGCCCTTCGAACTTCGACCTCGAAATACTGGAGTTTACCAAAGGACTCCAGAAGGAGTGGGCAAACCTCGAGAGCTTGAGGCCCTACCGCCGATCTCGCTTTTCTGTTCCTCGTGGAGACAAAGGGGAGATACCTCCCGAAGTTTTTCACGAGGTCTTAGCGTATATTAAGGAAGAGGAGAAAGAGAAGGCATCCTCGTCTTCCGAACACATGAATTGGTCTGACTCGGAGTATCAGGTCGAGGACCCTACGGAGGTTAATTCTGAAAGGCTTCTGACCTGGGCCGAGCTCCAAGAGGAGCAAAAGAAACTGCGAGCCATGAAAAAGAAGAGAGGTGTGCAGACGAAAAGAACTAAACCAGCAGCTTCGAGCTCCGAAGGACAGAGTAGCCAGAGGGGTAGCTCCAGAGGTCGATAGGGTCTTCGATTTTTCTTAGGCTTGGACCAAAACTTCTCCTGATGTATAAGTACGACGGATTAATGTGAATTGTTCCGAAAGTATTTTGCTTGCTTTTTATCCTCCTACCCCTCCTTGTGGGTGGGGGATCATTTACTGTGCAAAGGATTCGCCGGACACAATGATACGTCGGATTACACTTAATATTCGTACTTTACCTTTTTAGAGGCTTCTTGTAACATACTCTCTTATAATTACCTCGTAAATTTCGAAGTTAAATCTGTCGCTCAGGACTTTGTTTTCATTTTTTTTGAATTGTTTCGTTAGCCTGGGCCTCGAAACTTTATTACTTGGTCACCTTTGACTCTTTTACAGATGCTTCGAACCCGTAGGCCTGAAATCTGTTCCTTTTTTAAAGTCCTTGGACTCTTCTACGGATCCTAACAAGCCGTAGCCTGGAATCCATAGGCTGGCCACCTTCGACTCTTTTATAGATACTTCGAACCCAGAGGCCGAAAATCTGTTCGTTTAAAGTCCTTAGACTCTTCTACGCATCCTAACAAGCCGGAGCTTGTAATCCGTAGGCTAGCCACCTTCGGCTCTTTTACAGATACTTCGAACCCGGAGGCCGGAAATCTATTCGTTTAAAGTCCTTAGACTCTTTTATGGATCCTAACAAGCCGGAGCTTGGAATCCGTAGGCTGGCAGCGGAGTCCTCGAACCCATGGTTCACAGACTGCTGCCCGGGTCTTGGGAAAGATGCTTGCCTCTGCAAGCATCTCCATCCTCCTGATGCGTCCATCCGGAGTAAGGGATACTCGAAGAGTAAACAAAATTCGACCCTCTGCTTTTATTTAGAAAATGAAGTTTCACAAGTGATTACAAGGAGCCCCTAAGCGTAATAACGCTTAAGGTGCTCCGCATGTCACGCATGTTTCAACTCTTCTCCTTCTAAATTAGCTAATTTAAACGATCCGGGGCGTCCTGAGCGTAGGATAATATATGGTCCTTCCCATTTATTCCCTAGCTTCCCTGACGCTATTACACTTCGCAAAACTAGATGACCAGGTCTAAGCTCGTTTGGCTTTATCTTCGGGTCATACCATGTTTTTGTTTGTCCCTAGTACTTTGTCAGGTTGGCAACAGCTCAAAGCCTTGTTTCTTCTGATAAGTCCAATGAAGTGTTTCTGTCATCTTCGCCTACGGGCTGCATCGCACGAAGGGATCCCCCTTTAAGCTCAGTAGGAGTCATGGCTTCATCTTCGAAGAGTAGTCTGAATGGGGTAAAACCTGTGGATCTGGTTTGAGTGGTTCAAATGGACCACAAGATCTTGGGGAGCTCTTCGACCCACAGCCCTTTGGCCAGCCCCACAATCCTTCGATTTAAACCGGATAGGATGTTCCCACTGTCTCTCTCGACAGCTCCGTTGGACTGTGGATGGCGTATTGCGGCGAAGCAAAACTTAATGCCCAACTCTTCACAAAATGTTTGGAATGTGTCAGCTTCGAACTGGGTTCCATTATCCACTGTCAACTCCATTGGCACTCCGAACCTGCATATAATGTTCTGCCAGAAAAATTTTTGCACGTTCCTCGAGGTGATAGCAGTCAATGGCTCCGCTTCAACCCACTTCGAAAAATATTTGATTGCTACTACCGCAAACTTCAAGCCACCTTTTGCCATTGGAAAAGGGCCTATGAGGTCCATGCCCCATCGAGCCATTAGCCATACCGGGGCAATAACTTGTAGATGAACTGGCGGACGGTGGCTTCGCCTGCCCATCCATTGGCAGCCTTGGCACGTTCGAACCAGTTCCTCTGCATCTCTCACTATTGTTGGCCAGTAAAGGCCCTGGCGAAGTGTCTTGCCAACTAGAGCTCGAGGTGCTAGATGACTTCCGCACAAACCTTCGTGAATGTCCCGAAGTATATCTTGACCTTCGGGTTGAGAGATGCATCGGAGTAGAGGGGCGCAAACGCCAGCTTTGTACAATACTCCGTCGACAAGCTTGTAATTTCGGTCTCTTGCTTGCAACCTTCGGGCATCCGGACCTTCTGAGGGATCTATGCCATCTTGCAATATACTCATAATCAGAGCCAGCCAATCTGTAGCCGGAATGCACAGTACTTCTGGAGAGCGTACATGGCTAGCTGCGGGCTGCATTAGTTCTTCGTAGAAAGCACCTTCCGGGAGGTCTACCGCTCCAGCTGCAGCTTTTGCCAGAATATCTGTGAGCTGATTATCTGCTCGAGCGATACTCTGAACAGTGAATCCTTTGAATGCTGCTTCAGCCTTGCGGATTTCTTCAAGGTATTGTGCTAGATGCATGTTCTTTGCTTGAAAACTTTTATCAACATGCCCTGCGACGACTTGGGAATCTTTCTTAATCATTATCCTTGCAGCTCCGAGTGCTTTAGCCTTTCGGAGGCCTAGCAGAACCCCTTCGTATTCTGCGATGTTATTGGTGGTTTTAAAATTGAGCCTCGTAGAATACATGGCCTTCTGCCTTGATGGTGATATGATGATCGCCCCTGCTCCGGCACCGAATGTTTGATAAGCTCCATCAGAAAATATTGTCCATAAACCTTCGGAGGGCTCCTCCGGGGCCCAAACGGTAGATGGAGTCCACTCTACTACGAAGTCAGCTATGATTTGGGATTTGATAGCTATTCTTGCCGTGAAGGAGATTCCAAAGGGGGCTAGCTCGATGGCCCACTTTCCAATCCTTCTTGTAGAGTCTTTGCTCCGGAGCATATCCCCCAGAGGATACGAGGTTGGAACGATTAGGCTATGCGCCAAAAAATAATGTCTTAGCTTTCGCGAGGCCATTACTAGGGCATAAGCAAATTTCTCGAGCTCGGAGTATCTTATCTTAGCTCCGGACAAAGCTTCTGACACAAAATAAACTGGGTTCTGCACCAGCTTTCCCTTAAGCTCAACTTCCTGGACCAGTACTGCACTTACTGCGGAGCCTGTTGCTGCAAGATAAAGGAGAAGTGTTTCTTATGGAAGGGGCACAGTAAGTGTTGACAAGCTTCTGAGGTACGCTTTTATGTCATCAAAGCTTTTCTGGCATTCCGGTGTTCAACTGAAGCTCTCGGACCCCTTTAGGGCTTTGAAAATTGGGAGGCTTCGCTCTGCTGACCTGGCCAAGAATCTGCTAAGGGCTGCGAGCCTTCCTACTAGCTTCTGGACTTGCTTCAAATTTCCTGGCAAAGTCATTCTTTGTAGTGCACTTATTTGCGTTGGGCTAGCTTCGATTCCTCTGCTCGAAACTAAGTACCCTAGTAGCTTCCCTGCTTGGGCTTCGAATATACTTTTTTCTGGGTTAAGGCGTACTCCACAAGCTCGGAGGCTCTCAAATGTTTCAGCTAGGTCTAGGCTATGCTGGTGCTTTTGAGCACTTTTTATTACAATATCACCCATGTAGGCTTCAACATTTCGGCCTATTTGATGACCTAGAGCCTTAGCTATTAAACGTGAAAAGGTGGCTCCGGCATTCCGAAGGCCAAAAGGCATTCTTACATAACAAAATACTCTGGAAGGAGTTATGAAGCTTGTCTTGGCTTTGTCTTCGCGTTTCAGCCAGACTTGATGATACCCGGAATACTCGGAATATGGGCTACCTCCCTAATGATGCCAGCCCTTAATAGTTTCTCTACTTCGGTCTTGGTGAGGCTTGCTCTTTCTGCCGACAGCTTGCGGAGCCCCTGGCGCACTGGCCTGGCCTTCGGGTTGACAAGCAGGCTATGCTCGATGATGCTTCGATCCACCCCGGTGATGTCTTCGTCGGTCCAGGCAAAGACGTCCAGATTCTGCTTGACGACTTCTTCCAATGAGGCGGTTATCTCCGGGGATAGCCCTTTGCCAAACTGCACTGGATACTCTTTGCCATCTTTTGAAATTATCCTCGTCTCAACTTCACCTTCCGGGCTCGGCTTGAGAGAGATTCCTTTTGAAAGGTTCGAGACCTCTGGTGCTTCTCCAGCGACCTCCGTTACCTCTTCGGCGCCTTCCGCTACACTGTGCACTTGCCGGGAATCAATCGGTTGCCCATGACCATACTCCGTTCTCCGGGCTATAGCTTGGTCTCCTGCAATAGTAAGCACTCCACCTTGCGTGGGCATTTTGAGACAAAGATAATTGTGGTGCGCTATAGCCCCGAACTGGTTCAGCATCCCTCTTCCGAAGATTGCATTGTAAGCATAGGGGCGTCAACAACATCGAAGATCACCTCTTCTATCCTGGCCAGAGGCCCTTCTCCGAAGGAAACCTCGAGGCCTATCTGGCCGAGGGCATCGAGAGGCGATCCTGAGAACCCTTGGAGCGGCCGGGCCGCTGGAAGCAGGTGCTTCCGGGAGATGCACATTTGATCGAAGGCCTGGACGAAAAGTATGTCTGCGGAGCTTCCGCCGTCCACCAGGATCCTTCAGACCTCTACCCCTGCTATGTCTGCAGAAATGACCAAGGGGTCGGCATGAGGGAACTTTACCCCTGCGGCATCACTAGCAGTAAACGAGATGGGCACATGGGACCACTCTAGCATTCCCTCTGTGGAACTCGAAGTCCCAATGTGCCCAACCTCGCGGACGTATTCACGCCGCTGCCTTTTTGACATGCTTCCGAGGGTCCCCCCTCCGGAGATGGGCAGGACCACCCTCTTGTTGCGGTCTTGTGGGTCTTCCTGCTTCGGTGGTGGCATAATATTGGCCACCGGAAGTCGCATGGGGGTTTCTGGGACACCGGCTCGGGCCACGATCTGCACAGGCTCCGACCGTGCCGCCGGTGGGGCTCGATCTGAAGTGCCCCTCCCGGTACTTCGTCCTAGGTATTCGCCCCGAGACAGCCATCGAAGACAGCCTTCCTCCGCCTTGGCATACTGTTCGAAGTATGCCATGAGCTGTGCCACAGACGTCACTGGCTTCCGGTGGAGTTTGCTGAGGAGGTCGGGGTTTAGCACCCCATCGTGGGTGGCATCGACTACCGAAGAGGTAGACAGGCCCTTAATTTGTGACTTGGTGTGGGTGAAGCGCGTGAAGTATTCACGGATTGTTTCTCCCACCCGCTGCTTCACTTGGAACAAACTTCCTGTGGACATCGGAGCCACAAAGGTACCCTGGAAGTTGCTCAAGAACTTCTTCTTCAGCTTCTCCCAGGACCTGATCGATCATGGCTTCAAGGACCAGAACCATCGGAGTGCCACACCCTCGAGAGCGAGGGGGAAACACTTCGCCATCGTGTTGCGCACCCCTCCGCTTGCTTCTATGGCCAGGGCATATGAGCGAGCGAACTCTCTGGGGTCTGACCCACCAGAGTACTTGTGCAACTTTGAAGCCTTAAACCTGGGATCAAAGGGGACTCTTTGCAAGTCCGAATGCATCGGAGACTCATCATCGAAAGATGCATTTTCGGCCTCCTCCGTGACTTGGATAACTTCTGGGGGTTGTGAGCACCACCGTCTTGAGGCCCTTCGGGGGTCTCGGTGGAGGCTTGAGTGCGGAGGTGATCGACAGCCTCTTGCCTCCACCTAGCTACCTCCTCCTGAAGCCTGGCTAGTTGAGTAGCCTCGGTTCCAGGAAGGTCTTCGTCTTCATCGAAGGGTAGCTACGGGGTCTTGGGAGCTGACGTAATCAGTCCGAAGCACCGTAGGAGGAGCTCGAGGACCTCTGGGCACTCGACGCCCAGTGGCATCTTCGGGAATCGATGGAGCGGAAGAGGGCCCAGCTCTGGCAGTCCGAGGGGACCTTCGGAGGGGACCTGAGGCTTGGCTTCGCTTCGGAGGCATAGCTATTTGCGGAGAGGTCCGAAGATCGGGGACTTCGCTTGATCTGGGAAGGTGAGCGGGGGCCTTCGAACCACACTAAGAAGCCCCTTACCGAAGGGTGCGCGGAATCTTGGGACTCCGAGGCTCCATCCGTAAGTGCTCTTCGAAGTGTGGTCAGCAGTAGAGAACAAGCTTTTAGAACTTGGTTCCCCACGGACGGCGCCAACTATTGGCGCAAAAGATTGTTCCAACAGGTTCTCTGTAATCAAGAACAAACAAACAGTGTGCTTGTGTTTAAGAACTTACTCGAGCCTCCGTACTAGATAATAACTCAAGTAGTCTGAATCTGTGTATTAAATGATCGGGGGATCCCCTTTTACAGGGTAGAGAGGGGGGTATTTATAGGCAAAAACGTCTAAGGAAAAGACCTAATTACCCCTAGATTACAACTGACATCGCGGGACTGTTCAGTACCCGGAGCAAGGTTAAATAAGGTAAAACTCCCCAATACGAATGGATAAGCCAGACATCTTATCAATCTTGCCGCCCTGCTTCGGAGCCTCCGTATCCTGCGGAGGGTTCCTCAGGACGTCATATCGAGGCACCCTTCGGCTTGACGCCTCCCCCTTCGAATAAAAGCCCACCAGCTCCGAAGCTTAAGGAATCTTTGAGTTATTGATCTCTAAGTCTTCCTAAGTGAAGCAATTTCCCCCAACAGATATGATTGGCCAAATCTACCCAGCATCAAGCAAAGGACACAAGTTTATACTGGCAGCCACTGATTACTTCACCAAGTGGGTAGAGGTCATTCCACTCAAGAAAGTAACTTCTACCAATGCGATTGAGTTCATCAAGTAGCACAAAGTGTATCGGTTTAGGATTCCACAAACCATAACCACAGATCAGGGGACAATTTTTGTATCTTACGAGTTCCAGCAATTAGCAGCTGGTATAGGAATCAAGATCTTAAATTCATCATTGTATTATGTGTAGGCTAATGGGCAAGTAGAGGCCTCCAATAAGAGTTTGATCAAGTTGATAAGCGTAAAATCGATGAGTAGCCGAAGCGTTGGCATTGGTCTCTATACGAAGTACTTTGGGCCTATCGGATGGCGCGTCATGTGTCCACTCAAGTACCCCTATATCAGCTAGTCTATGGCCATGAAGAAGTATTGCCTTGGGAAAATAATATTGGCTCAAGGAGGATAGCTCTATAGGACCAACTTACAGCCGATGATTATTATAAATTTATGACAGACGTCTTAGATGACCTAGCACAAGTCTGATTGAGAGCCCTTGAGAAGATCGAAGAAAACAAAGCAAGAGTTGTCAGGCATTACAACAAGAAAGTAGTGCCCATGTCATTTGATAAAGGGGATCTAGTGGGACAGATTATCATGTTGATCAGGTCTAAGGATAATCGGTTAGGTAAGTGGCCCTCTAATTGGGAAGGACCATTTCGAATCCATCGGGCTATCCCCGGTAATGCTTATCTACTCGAAGGATTATACAGAGAAGTGTTTGGGAAAACATTAAATGGAAAATATATAAAGGAGTACTTACCGAGCATTTGAATAAATGCCTAAGGGTGTATACAAGAGACAGAAATAGCCGATACCAGGGGTATCGCCCTTAGATGGCCGATGGTAAAACATTGACCTTATACCAAACAAAAGACACAAAACAATGTCAAAGATCGATGAAAATGTATTGAAAATCATAAAAGTTCAAAGCCCACATGGCATTCAGCAATACAAAGGAAATTAACATAAGAGCGTGGCGGATCGCCTCGATCGCTCGTAGCCAAATGGCATCCACACTTCAAAGAAAAAGCCCAATCCTCAGCATCTGAGCCATTAACATCCTGAAGGGTGCGGCATCGGCGTTGCACATGGTAGATGGCACCAGCAAGACAATGCTCCTAGGCCTGGATCTGGGCTTGGAAGGAGGCTAGGGAACTTTCTTCATCAGCAATCTACGCCCGAACTCTGTCTAGCCTCGTTTATGGGTCTTGGCCGCCTCCAGTTGTGATGCGCGACTCGCGTGATTGTCCATCTGCTTCAAGGCTTGCTGCACCCCTAGCCGATGGAACTCTATGAATGCCATCGGCATAAGGGCAGCAACCAACTCTAGAGAGAGTGAGTCTAGGATATCATTGAAACGGGCCCTTATCAGACCCGAATCATTGACCAAGGTCTCCATCAGATCCCCTAGACGATGCAACAGGTCTGATAGAACCTAATTCATTTCTAGAGACAACTGAGGCACACCCAATGGAGGGACGGTGGTGATTTCTTAGTCCTCGAGATACGGGCCAATATCAAAAGGAAATATATGAACGAAGGACTGGAGGAAAAGGAAAGTTAGAACAAGGGGCAATCATTGTATGATAACAAATATGGGAGTTGTTGGTGCATTTTTTGGTCACACTTTGACACACGCATAGCCTATGAGATCTGCTTAACTCCTGTGCAGGTCCTATGTTCTTAGAAAAAGGGTTCAAGGCATGCCAATCAGTTTGACCCTACAACTGATAAGGAAAACAAGAAAAGATAATCAGTAGCATGGCCTATCGGCTATCGAGCTAATGACCGCAACGAGGATGGAATAATCGTGGACTATTACGTCGATCAGACATAGGGCCAATGACCATGGGTGAAGCAATCGGGCGAATGTGCCATCGACCGATGAGATAGGTAGTTTACACATATGGGTCTATGAGCGCTTTCCGATGGCGAATAAGATGTAGCATTGAATTGAAGATAACCCGTCGTCTTGTACTCCAACAGAAATAAATAAAATGTGCCAGATAACATGTCTATATCATGAAAATCATCACAATAACTAGATTGGACGTAACCAAGACAGTAGCTAATCATGAAGATCTTAATAATATGTCAAAGTATCAGGTATGCTTTATTTAGATGAACGGTATACAACATGAAAAAGATACAATAGCAAGAGATGTCAGACTTAACCGATGAAGCATCAAACTACCACACCTAGATCACATCAATATAAGAGATCAATCTGATGCAGCCTTAGACCTAGCCAATACACCGCAATAAATCAGCGACCGTACTATTTCGACGTTCACCTCAAGAGATCAAATTAATGTAGTCGTGAGGATATTGACCTAGTCGATACGGTCGTCGAGGGTGGCGGGACTCACCTCTTCACCAGAGATCGAAATGATGCAACCTAGCTCCGAGTGTCGAATCTCGCCAGGATTAACCTTGAAAAACCAAGGTGGCAATGCGCCGAGTAGTTGTTTGATAGAGATGTGTTCTTAACCTAACTAAGGGGTACAAATTTATAGTCCAGAGACTTGTCATCCAAGTATTCTATCCTAACAGATTCTGGGTAAAACTTCATCTTATCATCATCGGCTCCTCCATATCCATCCATGTTGTAACGAATGAGCTTCTTTGACCATCTTTGACTAGACTCGCCTTGACTTTCGTTGACTGTGCGACATCCTTGGTGGGCCCTAGGCTTTACTAAATCTTATCATCAACAGGAGTACTCACGTCAACTGGCCCGGCAGGATTGGCCGATTGTGGGACGCTATCGGTAGAAGAAATTGCAGCCTCACTGTCTGCTTCAGTGATGAGGATGGTACATGAACTCCCTCCATCAAAGCTGGCCTGGGGGGCAAGCGACCCGACGGTGTCAAGCATCGGCTGCACCTAAAGTCGATGTCAGTCACGTGGACAACCAAAACCAAGTCAAATGAAGAGAGTACCCGGTGAGAGGCATCGGTAGTGGCAGAAGGATTCTCCAAGGCAACATCATCCATAGCAGCGACGGCGACGGCACTGTCCGATACATTACTGTTGGGGGAAAATACTTCACCTTCAAGACTTAGATATTAACAGTTCAAGATAACTTATCAGCTTCGAAGCTCCAAGCTTATGCCCAAAGGTGGTGGAGTCATTAAGTCGAAGGGTGCTTCGACTTACAATCCGAAGGAACCATCCGCATGATATGAAGCTCCAATGCAAAACTGCAAGGTTGATAAGATGTTCGGCTTATCTACTTACTCCGGGTAGATTTTACCATTTTACCCCTGTTCAGGGTACCGAATAGTTTCCACTATGTCGGTTGTAATTGAGGGGTAAATAGGTATTTTCCTTAGACTTTTTGCCTATAAATACCCCCTTCTTACCCTGTAATAGGCATCGAATACTCAGCTATTCAATACACAATTTCGGACTACTTAAGCTATTATCCAATTCGGAGGCTTGAGATAGTTCTCAACACAAATTCACTGTTTATTAGTTCCTAATCTTAGAGAACCTGTTAGCATAATCTTTTACGCCAATAATTACGATCAAAAGACGATGACTTCTGGTGTATCATCTTGAATGATGACCTCATTGATGATGGTTTCAGTAGTTGCAGCTGGCGAGGTCTCGACAACGTCATCGACCATGTTACATAACGTCATGTAGAGAGGCGCAACGTCAATAGGAGAGGGTGGCTGAAGGCAAGAAGATATCGCGCGTCAGAAACACAAAAGTAAAATATGTATGACGCAAAGGTAGATGCAAACCTAGGGCAATGATGGCATTCCGACTACCGACGTTGAAGTACCAACATCGGGGACCCGTGCGGCCGAAGGAGGAATCAGCGCTGGCTGTAAAAGCAAATAAGACAGTAAGACTACAATCCACAAAACATCACCATGAGCAAAGGTCGAAGGCTTACCGAGAGCGGCGAAGTCAAATCCAACGGGGTCATTTGACCAGTCTGGGTCCTAGTGGATCAACGCACACCCATGGCCGGTGCTTTGCATTTGCGCCTCGGGGACTTGACCCATCTCCCACTAACCCAGGTCGTGGGGGTAGGGGCACTAGAGCCCATGTTAGCAGCGGTCGTCATAGGACCATATCATATTGGTCGGCCACTTAGGCTCTCGAAAGGCACATCGAGGTCATCCTCCTGCATGGTACAAAAGTAAGCAAGATGGGAACAAATGGAGTGAACAAAGAAACAAGCTGAAATGTTACCTCATAAGCATCATCGACAAAGCTCGGATATAACCGCTCGCAGTATATCCTTGAGGAGCAATTGAAGAGGTGCCTCTTCCACTCACTCCACCATTGGTGGAAAGCAGTGGATGACATGAAGAAACCCAAATAGGAAGATGGGTAGCCAAAAGGGATCTTGTCGGCCATCCAAAGAAGACGATCATATTCCACGAATTCTTTAACTTCTCCATGGACTTGGATTCGGCCAATGAAGAAAAGGCAGGGGGAAGCTGGCCCAATCCTAGTTGTCTTGCACAAACCATCGGCTGGTAGAATTCATATGAAGCCTTTTGGTTGCCGACGGTGAAATGGATGGGTAGGAGGCAGGGAGAGATCAAGGCCTTGAAGATATTGACGGAGGCCTCATCTTGACGCACATCGGTCATGATTAACTAATGAAGGAATTCGTAGTCTGACTGGAGCCCAAAGGGATATCAAATGACTTGATTGGCAGAAAACCCAGAGTAGAAACCCTTGAAACAAAAGGCAAAGGATTCAGAGCACATGTAGAAATTTGTGCGGCAAGCGGCTGCCTCACCTAGAGAGGTGCGTCGGCAATAAGTGGGGTGGACGATTCAATAAAATCAGAAGGAAATTCTATTAGGGCGAGAGGAGGACGTTGGTAGCTTTGGCGGTATAGATATTGAGCCAAAGTTGAAGGAACCACCATGGGCCGCCAAAGTGGCCAACTAGCTCGTCGGCCGATAGTTTCGCTGACACTAGATGAAGAAGGTGATAGGTGGCTCCAAGGAGGTATCGGCCAAGAGGGATCTTTTTATGTGCAGTAAGCTGCTTAGCAAGTAATTGAAGGTGACATATCGGACCTAGGGTGGACCCACAAAAAACAAACCTCTCTAACCAGAGGTTGAGGAAGGCTACATGCTCAAGTATTTCTAAAGGTATGGTTTTCTTATTATGCTTTGAGATGTACTTGCTCCATCCGCTGGTGGATTTGATGTCAAGGCGATGGGTTAGTTTGGAGCGAGAGAAAATAGGGTTGTATGATGAGTCGATGTCAAGGCAGGTTAAGAAAAACACATCGAGTAAAGAAGGACTCATCGTCCCATGACCAAAAACAAAGGAATTCAGGGCATTGGACCAAAAAAAACAAGCAGCGGCTAGAATTGGCTCATTCTTATAGGGCTCAGCATGTGAGAGGCCGATGTAGTGCCTGATGTCAATTTCATCCTAAAAGGCACGGTGGACGGACGATACCCTAAGGTACCAATTGCGCCAGCTAGGGAGAGGGGAAGGAAAGGCCCTAAAACTTAGGTTCCAATCGAAGAAAAACATAGGGGAGTATTTGAAATGGATCTGATTGGTTTCGGCATTAATAATATTGGTGGGATCAAGACTACCCAGCGAGCCTAAGAAATGGCAAGATGGATAGTTAGCCATGGGAATGAGGATCTGGTTCTTCATGTTCTACAGAGAGGAAAGAGGAAGAAAAAGAAGATCCAGTGAGAAAAGAAAGTGGATAAATCAAGAACGCCGAAGAACAGGAAAGGGAAAAAGAGGAAAAACAAAAACTTACATCAAGAATGGAGTCGTTGGTCATTGTTGCGGAGGCCGCCGAAGGTCCGGACTAGAGAAGAGGGTGAAGGTGCGGTAGCCGGAGACAGTGCGGAGGCACCGGTGATGAGCTCAAGGGCTATAATATGGAGAGTATGGTGTGAAATGCCAAAAGTGTAAAGGGAGAAGGAAGAAGCTAATGGGTACTTCTAAGGAGAGAGCAATGCTTTGGCAAATGAGTCAAACTGATTCCAGTAGATTTGGTGCGGCCTTCTTCAACGTTCGACAAAAAGGATAATCATGAGTATGGTTTTCGAAATGCCAAAGGAGTTGTAGGCCCAGGATTTGGGGGACAAAATCTTCTGTGATTTTAAAATGTCATTGCTAGACTATGTGGGATGAAGCCTGGTCCAATGCCACCACCAAAATAAGTAGATGCGTCAGACCAGACGACATCCATCATAGTCGCTCATGACTAAAGAAAAAGGTGAGGAAGAAGGTGAAAGGTTAGTGCAATATGGATCCGGTACTCTAATATATATATATTGTGGAGCGCTAGAATATGAAGGGTTCCGGCCACTAATGAGGAATTCAAAAAGATGTTTGAAATAGTGCAGTGCAGAGGGCTTTAATGACCAATAATTTCAAAGCATTAGTTATACTTATGCTCCGAAACTGGGGGCATGTGTTGATGCAAAGATTTGGTAAAGGCACAGGCCCACTAAGAGCACCGCATGGTCAATAGAAGTCAAGGAAGCCCAGTCAAAGTGTGGTCAAAGGAGTTCGTCCAAGTGGTTATTTGTGGCTGGATATGAAGGAGTCGATAAGGACATATAAAAACAAACTTGGAATTAGTTATGGTTATCGTAACGGACGGCAAGTCTTCGAACTATAAATATGTATCCAATTAGTTAGGTTTAGGGACAATAAAATCAATCTACAAACAACAATCACTTCCGGCTTTTCACCACCCTTGGTTTCCAAGGTTAATCTCAGTGGGACTTGGCACTCGGAGGTGGGCTACATCATTATGATCTTTAGCGAAGAGGTGAGTCTCGCCACCCTGACGATCGTATTGGTCGATTGGTGTCCTTCGAGGTTGTATCATTTCGATCCCTTGAGGCATCGGTCCAGTCAATACAGTCACTGGTCTATTTTGGTGTATTTTGCTAGGTCTAAGGCTGCATCGTTATGACCTCTTAAATTGATGTGAGTTGAATATCATAGTTCGAGGCTTCATCGGTTAAGTCTGACATCTTGATCTATTGTATCTAATTTATGTTGTGCGCCATAAATCTAAATAAAACATGCCTGACGTGTTAAAGTATTGTTGATCAATCGTGATTTGGTGACTGCCTTGGTTGAGTCCAATTTTGCTATTATGGTAGTTTGATAGTATGGATGCTTTGTCTGGTATGCTAAGTTTAGTATCTATCAGAGTACAAGCCAATAGGTTATCTTTAATTCCATGTTTCATCTTGTTTCCATCGGGAGGTGTTCATTGGCCTTCACATGCGAAACGTGTATCCTCATCGGTCGATGGCATTACCGACCCCGATAATCTAGCCATGGTCATCGGCTCAATAGTCGATCAGTGCCACTACGCACGTTCCTATTTATGTTGCCACAGCCATTGGCTCGATAGCCGATCGGTGTTGCTACTAACATCATTTTTACTCTTCCTCATCAGTTGAAGGGTCAAACTGATTGGAATGCTCAGAACCCTTTTTCTAAGATTGTAGGACCTACACTGCAGTTAAGCAGACCTCCCAGGCCAAGCGTGTGAACAAAAATGATACCAACAGTTTCATCAAAAACAACCGATTGTGCTCGGTGGAAATAAACTCTAGCAAGGGCCCCAATTCCCAGACGCAGTGGTAGCAGGATACTGGCTGGTGATTCCGTGCGCCTTGGGAATGCTGATCGAGGAAACACATATAGTGGTAGAGAACTGTTGCGCAATGCAGCTAATAACTAGGGCAAACTTGCTTCGGTGGGTAGGCTTGGCAGAGCAGGATTCAGGAGCTAGTATGGAGCAAAGCCGACAGCATACAGAGGAAGGAGCCGGTGGCGCACAGTAAAGGAGAAATGGAAAACAAAAAGAATGACCCAAAATTTCTGTGAATTAGTAAAGTGATTTCAGAATGGGTGAGAAACCCAAGAGGGTTACATGGCTTTTATAGCCTGAGTTCAAAACAGAAAAATACAAAAATACCACTAGGGTTCAAAATACAGACTCAAGGCACACTTGGTAAAAATCTAAAATCCTATCATAGATATTTTGTCCCGATGTAGATCTTTCGTAGCAGTTACGGTTTCGCATCACGCTCTTCGATCTTCATCTGATAGTTAGATGGGGTGATGGTGTTGAGTAGAAACCAACAAAGTCCTTGATCTTGTCATGTGTCCACCATCTCATGATCTTAGCTGCTAGCAAGTCTCTCTCGCTCTCAATCCTTCAAGTCGCCTTGTCACTTGCACTAGCATCCCCTTTACTTGACTTGGTCAACATGTTGTCTTCATCAACCTTCCATCCATGACTTGCTTCATATCCACGTGTACGACTAGGATCATCCTCTACTTCACACAACCTCCTTTATTGTCCGGCACCAAGCTCCCTACTTGGTCTTGATCACCTGTCATTGACAGACGAGTAGCATCCAAGTCCTGCACATCATAAGAAAAGCAACACATGTCTCTTCCACACACACCGAACCCATCGGTGAACACCATAAGACTAGCAAAAGTCAAATCACTGAACCCAGTAGACATGTAAATCACTCATCACTTAGAAAAAACCAAGGTACATCTCAACTTGGTTTTTCACTTGCTAACCGCATTTTTCTCCAATCTTACCTTGGTAAGACTTCATATGCGTTGCGGTTTGGTAGATAGCCCAAAGTGAGCCACTTGCGAGCGTTTTGTTGCAAGTTCTTTGTGCTCAAGAAAGGGGGGCATCTGAACAAATTTGAATCTCATTGCTGGGATGGTGTCTTTCTTGTCTATGCTTTGAATTCTTGAGGTTTTCAAGTTTGGAACATCGACACCCAGTAGCTTATTGAAACTTGTGAAGTTTCCTTTGATGAATATATGCCTTACACAACCCTTTCATTTGATATTTCAGGTGATGATGAGGTATGAGAGTCCATCTTTGAAGAAGAAGAAGAAGAATATGCTCCTACTAATGGTGATGGTGGGAACTCTGCACATACTACAGATCCCACAGCCTATGAGACGACAACTAATGATGAGGATGGACCATTGATCACTGCTTCCATTACAATCGAGATTCCTTCATCAAGTTTAGATGTGCTTGTTGTGGAAGATAACACAAAAGACATGCCCAAGAAGTTTGACTTTGGTGGAGAGTTCAAGCCTTAGATGACCACGATGGGTACATCTAGCAGTTTGGACAAGGATGAGAATGGCATCAAAGTCAATGAGAAAGAGTATCGAGGGATAATCGGATCATTGTTGTACCTAACTGCAACAAGACTAGACATTTAGTTTGCGGTGGGCTTGTGCGCCACTTTCAGTCTTCGTCGTGCACTTCTCATCATCAAGCAGTGAAGCACGTTTTTAGGTATCTCACCTATGCGCCTAATCTTGGTCTATTTTATTCAGCATCATCATCTCTTGAGCTTTGTGGTTATTCGGATGCTGATTTTGGTGGATGCCGGTTGGATCGCAAGTCGACTTCTGGTACCTGTCCATTTCTCGGTTCTTCTTTGGTCTCATGGTCTTCTCGTAAGCAATCTAAAGTTGCTCTTTCCACCACTGAGGTTGAATACATTGTTGTTGCTAGTTGTTGTTCACAACTAGTTTGGATGATTTCTATCTTGAAAGATTATGTGTTATCTTTCCTTGCCAAAGGGCCTTTGTTTTGTGATAGCACCAGTGCAATTAGTGTATGGAAAAACTCATGTCTTCATTCCAAAACCAAGCAAATAGATGTGGTATTTCATTTTTTGAATGACCAATATGATGAGAAAGGTGTGATTGCTCTTATTCATGTTGACTCTCATAACCAGCTAGCACACATTCTCACAAAACAGCTAGATCAAACAACATTTGAGTGGTTGTGAGGGGATTTGGGCATTGTTTATCCTTTTTAGGATATTTTGAGTTTTTCTTTTTATTTTCTTCTTTTGCATTTTTGTGTGTCCATATCATGCATTTTTGCATTTACACACTTGCATGTATATGCTTTGGATATTTGTATATGACCATGTTGATTCAGCTCAGATGGATATATCTGATAACTGTCATAAGCTTGGTTTTTTATCTTGCAAATATAAGCATGGTCACCGATTTTTCTGGTAACTAGCATGTGTAGGCAGAATGCTCTTGCTATCTTTTACATGCCTGGTAGCTAAGTTTGTTGCTTTAGATGCAAATATGCAAACTTGAACATCTACATGCTTTTCATGGAAATCTTGTCCTAAAAATTGATATAAATCATGAAAAAGATCCATGTCTTTGTGCTAAAATGAAAATATCCATGTGGGTTTTCTTTTGTCGTACTGCTTTTGTTCTAGACTGCTTACCATGGTACTTTGGTATAAACTGGGACATTATAGTGTATACCAAGATCAATGCTTTAAGCTTCTGATGGTCCTTGTCATGGCCTAGGCTTAGCTTGGTTGGTCAGTATAAGGTTGACAATAAAATAACCCCTAGCACTAAATCAAAAAGGAAAAAAGGAATCAAAAGTTTGAAAATATTGGATAACAAGTTTGTTGAAGCTCCTTGTTTTGGATATATATATATATATATATATATCTAGGTAGATATTTGCTAGCATTTGCAATTCATGTCTTATCATGCCTATCAGCTAGTCTAAGTGATGATGCTATTGTTTTCCAAAAATGTACAAACTGCTTGCTCATGATTTTCTTTAGATATTTTCAATTGAGCTTGTCATACAGTGTAAAAAGACAATATCCCTTGCTTATACTTACTAGATCTTATTAATGCTATTAATCATATCTGAGAAGCTTGCTTTTACACTCCACTTGTATTCATAGCATACCTTCAGGGGAGGTGCATCTCTAGGAGTGGAGTGGTCTCTTTGAGTGCTTTTAGCCTCACTTAATGAGTCCAATTGTCAACGAGGGGGAGATATTGAGAGATTAAGGGGGATAATTTGGTTTTCTCTAGGATTATTTTTAGGGGGAGCTTGTTCTCTTTTGACATCATTGTTCATTTTCTTGATTGACAATTTAGAGTGTGCACTCATATGAATTTTTGTTTGAAATCTTTGTTAGTTTCTTTTCTGTTTGGCCTAAATAACCTTTCTTGCTTTTGTATGGCTTTTGGTCATTAGGTTGAACTATTTTTTATTTTCTTCTTATATTTTGTTTTTGGTTTGGTTTTTGTGTTTCCACATTTGGTTGAAGGTGGAAGAGGTGAATACAGGAGTGTTGACAATGCACTCATTAAGGTGATATTGAGGAGCCATGGAGAAGACTGTGGGCCTCGTGGCTCCTAGATGATGAGTGATTATCAATGGAAGATGAAGGAATCCCTCCGAAGGGAGCCACTTCGAAGAGGCACTCCGAAAGGAGGCACTTTGAAGAGAGGATGACTTGTTGTGGCATTGGTCGTATGTGACTCAAGTAGACGGATGGGCGATCGCCGGGCTAAAGGAGCTATGGGGTCATGGTGGTCCAATCTAGGTACACGGCGTAAGGGTGGCAAGCTCTTTGGTGGCTACAGCTTAAAACCATCAACCACACATCCAAAGATCAACGGACCCGATGAGAAGCCATGGAAACCACACAAGCGAAGCATCGGATAAATATCTTGGGATAGGTTTTTATCTTTTTGCCCTTTGGGCCTTGGGTCATGTAAAATTAACCTAGGGGTATTTTAGTCTTTTTGTCATATGGGTATAGGATATAAATAGGGCAGCCCTCTAGGTTAAAATCAATCCAACAAGAGTCATTTTGAAAGCAGAAATTTTGGGTTCAATCTTCTTCCTCCAAGCCGTCGTTGGCTCCTTTTCTCCTACAGCTGTCAGTTGTCCTCCTATCGCTAGCAGGATTTTTTCTTCTGCCCTCGCTGATTTTCTATTTCCTCTTGAGTGTGTTTCCCTCAGTCATATGGTTGCATCTGGACTCAGCATGTGGTCATGCATGCACCGACCAACACATTGGTCAGTTGCTTCCTGCACTCGGTGGGTGCGCTTTTCTTCACTCGGCATTGTAGTATGTGTGAGAACAGCCTCCTAAAGCCAACGCTGCCATCCGCATGGGTGTGCGTAGCCCCTATCAAGTACTCGTGGATCCTACCGCCACCCAATTTTCTCTGTCGACTGCTTTTTCCTTAGTTTGTGCGTCCACACGCCATTGTCTATGAGCCGACACCCAGACCAGTGCGCGCACTGCTTCGGCCAGCACCGCATCACCTCCGTCTTCTCCTTCCGCTCTCACAAGTAAGTAGGTAAGCATTCCTTCTCCTTTGCATATCAAGTATTTGATGAAATGCTTGTTACTTTTGGGATGTATGCCAAATGTTTGATGAAATGCAGGTGAGCTCTGGTTTGTGTCTCATGTGTTTAATGAAATATTTATGAGTTATGGGGTGCACAACACGTGTTTGTTGAAACGTTTTACTTGATGTGTGAGAGAGTTCCTATGTGCTCATCATGTGTTTGATTGAATGCCTTCGATTGTTTCGTGTGTACCTTTTTCCTAGGACGCTTGTCGCACTTTCGAAGGCTAATTTGTTTGATCTCTTTCAAATGCTTGTGATCTCTCAAATTGTCCATTCACTTCTAAATTTACAGGAGAGTGATAGCATTAAGATTTATTTTTCAAGAGTTTTGATTTTAAATTTGTTCCCAATCACTCCTCTCTAGTCGCTACTCTCGGTCCTATAGCTGATGATACTCAAAGATTACTTCAAATATTATAAAGGGTATCAAAATTGTTAGAAGTTTGGAAACATACAATGAGCTCTTGCATTGACCATGAACTCAATTATCAATCCATGGTCGTTCAGAGGTTGGAGAGTAGACATGATTGACTAGATTTATTCATCTTCTAGCAAGGGACACAAGTTTATATTAGTAGCCACCAATTACTTCACAAAGTGGGTAGAGGCGATTCCTCTAAAAAAGGTAATTGCTCAGGAGGCCATAGAATTTGTCAAGGAGTAGATTATTTATAGGTTTGGGATTCCACAAACAATCACCACCAATCAAGGATTAGTATTCATGTGAGAGGAATTTTAGCAGTTCGCAATCGGCATGGGTTTTAAGCTACTAAACTCATCACCCTATTATGCACAAGAAAATGGCCAAGCCAAAGCATCAAACAAAATTCTAATAAAATTGATTAAGTGCAAGATCGTAGAATAGCCTAAAAAGTGGCACGCAACGTTGGTCGATGCACTATGGGCATATTGGATGGTTTGCCACTAATCGACTCAAGTACCATCTTATCAGTTAGTCTATGGACATGAAGCCATCCTACCATGGGAAACGAACATTATCTCTAGATGTCTTGCTCTTCATAATGAGTTAACAGTCGATGACTACTACAGACTAATGACCGATGAATTAGAAGACTTGGTGCAGAACCAGCTTCATGTGCTTAGAAAGATAGAATAGAATAAGGCGAGGGTGGAGAGGCATTATAATAAGAAGGTGATGGCCAAGATGTTTGCTAAGGCAATCGGGACTAAATACAATTGCTTTGGCAAGTGGTCCCCTAATTGGGAAGGCCCCTATTAGGTAAGCCCAGTCATACTAGGCAATGCCTATATCTTGAAAACATTAGAAGGAGAATAATTTCTAAGGGCACTCAACGGGAAATACTTAAAGAAATATCACCCGAGTGATCAAGACTTAATCGGCCATCAGGCCGATATGCGCAAGTAGAGGATAAAGTTTGATTGTCGATATCAAGGATATTGCCTTTAGCAACATTAATAACTAATACCAAGGGTATCGCCTTTAGTGGCAGTCAATAGCCGATACCAAGGGTATCACCTTTAGCGCAAAATTAACACAAGGATATTGCGAAGCAAAAGTAAGGTACTATAAATGATCATGAGGAAAAGTATAGGAATGAAAAGATATCACAAAAAGGAGAGTAAATATTCAAATATTATCCACATTAAGAAAGTCAACAATAGCACAATCATGAAGAGCGATAATGGTAGCCAATTTGTGATGATCCTTGACATCACTCCTAGCAATAAGTTTGTAATGATGGAGGCGATGGAGTACTTCCTTGGCAAGAGTCGTAAACTCCCATCGATAGACTTCTAGCTTCTCAAATAATAGCTCTGATAGGCGTTGGTGGACAGAGATGACGCATGTGCAAATAGTCGACAAGCGAGAAGCAAGGCTAGCCTCCTCAACAAGGAGCTAAGAAATATAACCTTTGGCATCAATAAGCCTGGCTTCCAAAGGCACTGAGGGAGCACGAGATGGATGTTTTGCTATCATAAGCAATGGTTAGCATGAGCTGCAATCTATTTCCCTAGAGTTACAGCCTCCATAAGGCACTGAGGGAGTGAACCTAAAATCTCGATGAGCGACACCCTAATGGACCCCGAATCAGTCACAAAGAACTTCAAGTAGTATGGCTCAGGTATCCGCAGGGATCGGCTCAATAGTAGGGACTTCAGATTCAACCACCTCATCGTCCATGATGAGCTCGCTAATGTCAAAAGAGAAGAAATCAACGAAAGACTTCAACTAGACAATGAGGAGGCAAGGGAAAGAAAAGCAATGAAATGGAAAAAAGTGTTATAGTACCTCAGGAAGCTTGGTTGTAGCGGCTAGATCAACAATGGCTAGATGAATAGTTTCATTGGCATCAAGAGTGGTAGTCTCTCCCATTAATCCAATCTCAACATCGGGTGTAAAATAATACGTCAGCCCTTGACCCCCAGCCATGATGAGATCAAAGGAGGTCATTTCCAAATTAGAAGCTATCAGGACAATAGGAGAGTCATGATGGACCCACGGTGGAGATTCTAGCTTTGCTAGGGGCACTGATACTTCAACGATCGCAAAAGGAGATAAATCGGCCACCTCGGACTAAAAAGTGAGCAATAGAATAAAAACAAAAGATGAAGAAAGAAAGGTACATTGAGATAAAGGGGATTCTTATAGAGCCAGTGGGAGTATAAGAAGTCAGATGAGCCAGAGGACGAGCAGTAGGAACTTTCTTCTTCTTTCTGGTTAGGATCTTGACCATTTTGCTGGTGCTGGAGGACGCTTCTAGCCAGTGGGACCAGAGGTCCAATATGATGCAGGGTTAGCACCACCAAAAGTAGACAGGCCTAGCACGCTGACACCCAAGTTTGGAGTGGACAACGATTCCACATACACAATTGGCATCTAGCAACAGGCGCCATCATATATTCATCCTAATCAAGGAACAAAAGAATACTACAGGTGGAATCGGCAAATATATAAGGAAAGCAAGTAAGAGAGGAACATACCTCAATTAGGATCAATCAGGGCACGGTAAGAAGAGATACCCTAAGAGAATAAGTAAAGTTTCAGCTCATCCATTAAGTGGGTAAACGAATGGCTCTGGGTGAACTTAGCAACCAACTCCGTAGATTGCCAAAACAATTAGTGGAAGGCGAGTTAACCAGAGACTCATACTTAGGCAAAGTTAGAGTCCCTCAAAATTCCACTTTGACAATATAAAAATGGTTTATCAGTGATTGGCTCAGGCCAAGTTAGCGCGCACAGATGCCCGAGTGATATAACTCATAAGAGGGCTTCACCTGGCCATTAGAGAAACCAACTGGCAAGACGAAAGGAGAGACAACGGCTTGATATACAGCATTGGTAGCATCATCGGAGCCAAGGGAAGCAAACTAAAATATGTTAGGGCAAGGGAAATTTGTAGCATCCACATGAGGTAACTAAACGATGTCATCATCGGAGAGGTCGTAGTAGACGATGCCAAACCACCTAGAGAAGAGATCTATCTTCAAGTTGTCCCTAGCAAAGGTGGCGATAGCCTCATTGAGTGAAGCACATCGACGAGTATGGCCATCTTCTCTAGTGCTCTATCACTCAGGTGGTATATAGGTTAAGCTATAACTAAACAAACCACCAGGGGCTACTAACGTTCACAACAGGCATACCGGCCTAAAGATATTGCGATACAAGATGGAGAAGTCGGTAAGATGATCCTAGCAGTAATTGACCCAATGGAAACTACTTGTTCTAGGCAAGTAGCTTGGCCAAGTTCTGCTAATTCTTAGTAGAGCCGAGGGCGGTGTCACAGAAAACAAACTGCTCTAGCCAAATGTTCACGAAACTAGCATGATACTTCTCCTCAACCGAGCATGTCTTCTGATTGTAAGTAGCCATGTAGTTAGTCTAGCCACCCAGTTTTCACCTCAAGATCAGGTGTCAGCTTCCTCTGAACGAAATTACCTTCGCATAGAGGGTCCACAACATTGAGATCAGTCAACATCAAGACATCAAGAAGATTTGGGAACATCAGCCCATTGGCAAACATGAAGGCATTGATTGTATCTAGCCAGAAGTAACAGGCGATGGTGAGCATTGCATCATTCCATATGTTTCAGCCATGGTAAGCCCAATACATTGGCATATTTTGCTAAGCTGTCAATCTTTGCCCTTTGCTAATGTGACCCTTACGTACCAGTAGGTTTGGCCCAAGACTAGAATGTCGAAGACCAATCTTTGTGTTGCATACTAGATTGTTTGAACGGGATCCTATTGGTCTCGACATTAATCAAATACAATGGATATTCTTCTCCATAAGGGCCAAGGAAAAAAGCAATTTGGATATTTGGCAACGTGATTAAAATTTGGTTCTTCAAGTCCTACAAAGGAAGGTAAAAGAGGGGTAAAAAGAGTGCCCGGAAGAAATGGTCAAAATATAGATCAAAATTGAAAAGCACGAACAACTATAGTAGAAAATTCAAGGATGTTCTAAAGGAAAGAAAGCAGGAAGTGTGCCAAGGAAGGTGAAAGTGTCAGGCTTTATAGGGAGATAATCTCAATGGTTAGATCCCCAAATAAACATTAAAGTGATACGACGGTTGCGATGTTCTAGGTAGAATTCGAAATGTGCCCTCCCACGTACCAAACTCGGGGGCATATGGTGCATCATTACTAAGGAAATCCAACCGACACACGTTTATTTATGTGAGACAGTCAAGGTTCGTCAATGATGACCGACATAGGGGCCGATGAATTCAAAGTTCAATGGTCAAATGTTTGGAGCAAAAATTTTTAGGGTTTTTTCAGAAAAAATATAATAGCCTAAACAAAGAGGCGGTCAGTTAGCAACCCTCGAAGGCCAATAAGGGGGTTCATTCAACTAAATAATCTAAGTCCTTACGCAAGTGCTCATCCGTAGAGGAAAGAAAATGATTATAAAAAACAAGGAAACTTCACTAGATACAAGTTCTTCAAAAAATAGTTTATTGTTTATAAAGGAAGAGTGTTACAAAAGCCGATGGCAAGTAAGACAATTACAGTGACCCTAAAAAGCGTTGCAAGCTAAGGATGGCATCGACCTGGGTCTTCTCAAAGGACACGATAGTGTTAGTCACGTCCTCATCATTATCGATGATCAGCCAAAGGGCTTGTTGCTTCCAAGCGTGCTCCTCAATTAGGTTGGTCAGATTGGCTCTCCTAAAAATGATTTTGATTGGCGTGTCATTCAAGAACTGCTATCGATTGGTCGTGCAAGTATGGAGTCGATTCAGTTGATCAGTCCAGATACGTATTTCCTAGAGGAGGCTATCTTCTTCCACTCTTAGCCGATCTAGGTTTGCTTGGTCTTGATTGAGATGCTTGAGTATAAATTGAAGATTAAGATTGGCCCCTCGTACCTTCGCATCGGTCGACTCAAACTTCTACTAGAGGACCCTTTGCATCCCACGATCAGCAAGGCCAGCATACGCAGTGAGATAAGCTGATTGATGCTCGTGAAAATAGGCTCGTAGAAGGACATTAGCTAGGTTTTATGGGAGCTGATCGACCACATTTTGAAGATGGGATCACACCGCCTCGATATCTTGAAAAAAGATGTCAATCGAGCAATGAAGGTGTTCAAGCAGAGTCGATAAGTCACTTGGTACGGAGTCCCAAGGAGAAAGAGCCATGTCTGATGCTTGAGATTCCTACAGGAGGCACGGGTGAGCCAGTTGAGAATCAGGAATGAACAAACGCAATCAACAAGTTACCTGAGGGTATCGGCGTGTAGACGAAGCACTCATGTCTAGTAGAGAATTGTCAAAATTGTCGTCCTTGTGGGAGTAGAACTTGAGGCGATTCGGGTTGTAGTTCCCATCGACACTAGCTAGCTGTCTCGGAGGGTTTGAATTGTTGGAATGTGATGGGTCTAGTGAGTTCACATTTGGAACAATCGAGGCCTGGAGCTCAAAGACAAATATCAAATGTGTGAAAATTTTAGAACATGTGAAGTGAGGGATTGAGCAAACAAGGATAGAATGATAAGAAGAAACTTATCGAATCATGATCGTCAGATGTGTCGTGGTCATTTAGCTTGATCATGTTCGGTGGAAAGCTCAAGGCATTGGACGCCATGACAAGAGATGAAAAGAGAGGGAAAGAGTAAGCTAGCGTATGGACTGAGCTTGAAGAAGGGAGCTTATCATGAAAGATTTATATATACTTGATGATCTGGCGATGCAGTTCTTGAGGCAAATTTTGAAATGTGATGTTTCACATTTCGATCTCAAGGGGCATGTGTTGACACTAGAATTTGGACCGATGCACCATTGGCTAGACAAGTTAGGCAACCGAGCCGATGGTCCACCGATGGAGGATTAGCAGATAAATATGTAAGCAAATAAATAAGTCAGTTAGGATTTTGTATTATCCATATATAACATGTCTACCGACTATAAATATGTAAGCACGGGGTCATTGTAACAAGCTCACACAACTCAGTTAATCAAACCCTTCGGCACATCACCAACTTTAGGTACCTAGTATTAGGGCAATTACTCGTCAGAGTTATGGATTGATATTTTAGAGTAGTAGTTATGGAGCCGATCGATATGGTTTATTACATCATATACACTTTTAATGATGCATATGGTTTTTACACATGCTATCGTTACCAATACTGATAGGTTATCGCCAATAGCATTAGGACATATCTGGATCAAATTGACTAGCATGTCTAGTGATACCTTTGGGTTATTTATGACCTATATTGAAGTTAAGTAAACTCTTCTAAGCCTTTAAGTATGAATACGTAGGAATACCTACGATTTTTGCGTCAACACAAGCGGGCATCATAGTGATACGGGCGGCCAGCGAGCCTAACGGCACCTACGCCAAGCAATAGCCATGCATGTCCTTGCTAGCTGTGCTCCACGCGTGCCGATGCCACATAGCAGGTCGGCTGACCGGGGGCCTACAGGCTGGCTCACTTGGGTGCGATGGGGCCTACAACATTGAGCCCACGAGCTGGCTCATGGCGGCGGCCAGCCCGGCCATGCAGTGCTCGTTGGCATCGCGTCGAGCCTACCGTGTGCAGTCGCGGTGCTCCTTTGCAGACATCACCTCCCTGTGCCACCGATCCTCTGTGGGCTGTGGCGTCATGGCTCTTCAGTGCCACCAAAAGGATGGGTGCGCATCACCCGATGTCCGGGCCCAGGGCATCGTCGTTGTCGCCATCTTCAATGTTTTCGTCGAGCCCTCGTTGCTGTGATATTTGGTATGCATCTTAAAACTGATATAATGGTCATAGATAATTGGATTGAATAGGCATGTAAATCCAAATAATCTAAATAAGATTTATATGAATTATTCTAATCCAAATCTATATTTATTGGATACCATACATATCATATCTGTTTTCGTATCAAAATAAAAAAAATTGAATCCGATCTGTTTATAAAAATAACACGAACACAGAAATGGATATACATGATCCGTGTCCATCGTATCCAACTGGCATGCCTATTACGCTGTTTATGGACGTCATCTGCGTAAAAATTGATGATTGTATGCATGCGTCTCCCAAACGATTTTCTTTTTTTACCGGGACATGGTTCTGCAATAGTTGCACAAGAGGGAGAATTGTTTTTTATCCCTCAAGAGAATGCCTACTCATATATTTCTATTCTCTTAAATATCATATCAATCAAATAGATATTGTTTTTTTAAAAGGTAACATTAGGACAATAATCATCTACAATCTAACAAAATTTTAATCCCAAACTGATATATAGACTGAGAAAACCATGAACAAATCATGGTAAACTGTCAACAAAACAAAAAAGTAGGGTTCTTTACATGATGACATCCATTATCACACTTGATCACTATCAAGCCCGGCCAGAAATGGCATTTTCAATGTTACAGTGTAGCAGAGTGGCAAGAAGAGAAGAATTTAGAGAGAAACCAACTCAGTACGGAAAAAGAAAGGACCAACAGTTTTAGACATTGAAAAATTGTCAAAAATCAGGTATCTGCAATCATCGTTTATTTTTGTCGAGAGAATGTAAAGATTGCAAATTGCCCACACTAGATTTTTTTTTCCTGAACGTCAGGAGGCTACATTTTCACTTGGATTGGATAGAACTTTATCTAGCAAGCACAGGAATCAACAGAGCACTCATTGCTTCTAAACCCTTACAAAGCTGGGTTGCATACTTGCATATCTAGATTAATTATAGCAGTTACAACCCACAACAGTTGGAATAGAGAAAAAAACTACATCTGCTAGGAGGAGTACATTTCATCTTAAAAACATTAGCAGTTGATCAAAACCACCTCAAATATTAAAAAGAGTGCATCGCATGGTTAAGCTCACACCATGACACAGGCAATACAAATATGAAAGGCCATGGAATACAACAACCATTCATCAATCAATCTTAACGGACGAGAAGAGGTAGTGCACGAAGAAGAACGATGTCAAAAATCCAATGGTACCAGTGGCCAGCATGATTGCAAATGCCATGAGGAATGAGTAACCAAGATAAAGCATGGCAGAGACAGGCCCGCTCAGGCTTCTGAGGTCAAAGACCAAGTAGTTGATGGAGTAGAGGAACACGTAGATAGCAACAGATCCTGAGGCAAAGAAAGCTTTCCACCACCACCTCCAGTCCTCCACACAAAGATTCATATATGTCAGCACAACAGAGACCTCGGCGCAGACAATGACAAGCAGCACAAGGACAATCAGCAGAAAGCCAAACACATAGTAGAACCTTCCAAGCCAAATACTTGACAGAATGAAGAAGAGCTCAATAAACAGGGTTCCAAATGGCAGAGTTCCTGCACCAAGGACAAGAAGCCATGATGGATACTTCCGTGCAGGGATCTCTCTCGGGATCTGGTTGGTACGCACAGGAAACTCTATCTTCTCTGCCCTTGTTCCAATGAAACCACCAACAAGAGTTAATGGCACAGATATGCAGAACCACAGAGCTAAAAGGGTGAAAAATAGTGAGATAGGTAAAGCTCCAGTGCTTTTGCTTCCCCATAAGACGAAGTTTAAGACAGTAAGGACCACAAACATGATTCCAGGGAAAAAGCAGGCAGTTGACCAGGATACTGATCTCCATCCTTCAGATGTGCCCGTAATAGTCTTCCATAGCCGTATACTGACATACCCAGCTGCGATACCAAGGAAAAGATAGAGAATGATCATTCCAGTAAGAAGCATTCCTCTAGATGCTGGAGACATGAACCCAAGTGTGGAAAAAATAATTGTTACGATTGACATGCCCAAAATCTGAACCCCATCACCAATCATGATGCACAACAACTTGGGGCAAGTTGGCTCTCTAAATACATCCCCGACAACAAGTTTCCACCCAGATAGCTCCTCATTCATCTGTGCCTGAGCTTCCTTGTCAAGCTCTTCATACCTCGTCAGGTCCCTCCTGACAGTTCTCAAGAATATAACAAAGACAATTCCAGCCAAGAACAGGATCACCATAAGGGAATTCATAATGGAAAACCAGTGGACTTTAGCACCTGCCTCCATCTTTAGATAAGCATCCCACCTAGATGGCCACCTAATGTCGCTCTTCACAAACTCAACATCATAAGTTAATGTGATCCTCTCCTGTTGCCTGATCACCTGAGACTTCTGCAGCTCCAATGGACAGTTCACAGGGTCAATACTATCATACATGTTAAGCTTAGAGAAAGCCTCAGGATCACGCTTCACACTGCAAGGCACGACTTCAAAACCAACTATCTGGTACCCAGACATCCCCTTCTTGTCAAATTCTGAGATGACACCAGATCCTTCTTCCCCAGTGCCAATGATCTCAACATTCTTGCCCTCATACTCATGGACCAACACTTTAAACTTCAAATGGTTGATGATGTAATCTTCCGAGCTTCCAGTAGGACTGTAACCAATAGGAAAGCCAGTCCACTGTACAGTGACACCATTCTGCTCAGTGAAACGCATGACAGGCAAATTGTCCAGCATCATGTTAACCTGGTAAAGGTCACGCGTGCGCTGCTTGAGGAGCTTTGCATCATTCTCATTAAGCCCTTTCGTTGTGCAGAGGTAGAGGGACTCATTAACATTCACACGGAATCTGTAGGGCGAGTTGTCTATCTGATCACCCATGAGAAGTTCACCAAGGTTCTCCGCACTCTTCTTGATGCCTCCTTGGGGCCGGCAGTATGGAAGGCTATAGTAGCTGAATGGCATCTCAGTTTCAATGGATGTGAGTGAGTTTACCTTAGCCCATATTGGCTCAGCTTGGGAGTATGTGTGCATGTAGCTGCCAGGCAAGTAGAATGCATTGCCTGGTGACACAGCCAGCAACAGAAGAGCCCACAATAATGGAGCCGGAGAACAAGAAATATGCAGAGCCCCAGCCATCAGAAGCAAAGTTTCTCCAATATCCTAAAACATGTGTGAGCTAACCTGTAGCCAAACCATTTTCTTGATCAAAATAATTATGAGAGGAGCAGTTTGTTAGTGCAGAAACATAAGAAAGTTCTAACAGAACTGTAGAAACCTAGTATTTTCCTAGTGAAGATCTCGTGAAATCTCCATTCTACAATAATATAGAACATCGGTATTTCTGAGCTGGTAAGTGGTAACCAACACAAATCGCCCTCCGAAGGCCGAATGGCTGCATGAACATACTGCTACAGTTAAGCACGGCAATTCCTAATTCTCCAATAACCAAAAGGCATAGGTATTTATAGGGTGAAAAACTCGCAACAGTTTCTACAAAAATCTACAATAACTCTAAAAAACTACACTACACAACCGCTTAGTTCTTAAACACCCAGAACTGGGAAGTGCTCCAGACACCATGAAACACTTCACTCTCCACACATAACAACCAAGTAGGTGCATGTACATCCATTACTGGCGGACCAGGGAACTCGTGGATCTGCAGAAGTAGCGGCCAAATAACTCGGAGATCTATAGCAAACCAGCACAGGAGATCCGATTCCCTTAGGTTTGCGGTAGCGCGCGTGTGCTGCGTGATACTCAGCGCAGAAACAACGGGAACGGGTCAACACTTGTGGAAGTTTCCAGATGATACTGACCTGTCGTCACGCGCGCGGCCGGAAGCGGAGCTGCTGCTGCTGCCGCTGGTGGTGGATGGATCGGGAGGGAGGCGTGGAAGGGGGAAGAGACGCACGGCGAGGGGGTTGGGACGGGAGCTCGCGATATTTCCGTGGAGCACCGCAGCAAAATCTAGAGGACGTTGGGCGTGGGGAGATTGGTGCACGGAGAGAAAAGCCCAGCAAATCAGAGCCATGAAAAGAAACAGCCCAACTCAGGGTTACAAACTGGATCCATTGGGCCCGATCGGGAGGGATGATCAGAAGGGAGGAATAGATCATGTTAATTTTGATCCAATAATTTGATCGTTCAAACGGATGAGTTTAAAGCCGAAAGTTTGTTAAATTTATTTAAAACAATTTTCTAATAGTTTTCACGTTGAATGTTTTTAGAAAAAAAATATATGTGTAGGAGTTTGAAATAAGTGTTGAACGAATAATCTGAATGGATTACGTTATCCTGCCATAGGAGGAAGATGTATGAAACCAAGATTTGTAATTTAAAGGTTCAAACGAATTAATTAAATGTTAAAAAGTTGGTAAAAAATTAAAATAATTTTTTGACAATTAAGATATTAGAAGCTTGTCCTTCTTAGCCGGTGCTTTGTGACTCGCACGGCTGATAATTGCATTGTAAATTGATGTCACCGATGAACACCTCCGCGGAGTACGGAAAACTGCAGCCACCGCCATTCGCTGCAGCTTGCGTGATAATGTGTCGACGTGAACAGTTGCCACCGACGCGCGTGACAGATTTATAGCCGCGGCGGCGAACAGCGGACGGCGGGCGGTGGGCGTTAGGCGGCGAGGCGCTGAACAAGGTCGGGGGCGGGGCTAGCAGCAGCGGCACCACCAAGTCGCGTCGCAACGAACAGTGCCGTGCACGGGATCCGACGAGGTCGCCATTCCACTGGGCCGCTCCTCCGTGCTTGGCATTGGCACGCGCCGTACCCACACGGAGTAAATGCGGCTACATTCTCCTCCATCAAACCAGCTAGCTTCTTCTCATTCCACGGATTCATTACACAGAGGTCCAGAGAATGAAGAGAGAGCAAACGAAACGAATTTACTCCCACAGTACACTACACAGAGCGAGCTAGATCCACCCATCTCCCTGCACCATCTTTTTGCATTGCCTCCTCTCCTTAGATTGCGGCCTAGCTGGCTGGCCTGCACAGGTTCGTACGGGACAGCAACGACACATTGCACTGTACTGGTATATCAACAGTTGAGCACACAGCTAGTATTCATCCCACTTGTCTCCTCTTAGCCAATTACTCACCACATGCCAAAAAAATCACATCTCTATCCTTCCAATTAATCTCAAAAACCCTCCATTTCTAATGCTACCTTCTTCTTAACTACTCTGGTTTCGGAAATCAGCAAATTTATCTCAAAACTTGTTTACTCTGGCTGCGACGGGGCACGCAACGACGCAAACGGCCAAAGCGCTCGCGCGGAATCTGTGACCTCTGCTGCGCAAGCAGCTTAACGCGAGCGGGCATGGCGCGCTCTGCACATGGATGGCACATCACCCGGCTCACCGCCGCTGCTCTCTTTGACCGCAGCATCCGATGCGCGCGCGGATGCGACCAGCTCTGGATTTGATTCTTGATTCTTCTATCCGCCATTGGACCGGTAAATTCGCAGGGGCAAAGGTGACGGGATGGTTGCTTTTTGGCAGGAGCCAGGCTAGCTACGCATCGCGCGACGCCGTTCCACCGGCGAATCGCCGTGTTCTTTGCACGGTCGGGAGTACTTCTTGATTCCTTATGTTGTAGTTAGCCAATTGTAATACCTTGTTAGACTTGCTCTTGCTATACACGGACTTTTACACCATAGTTAGTCTGACACTCGTCTCCTTTCTCATAAACATTCTTTATTCGAGATTTCTCTTCAATATCAAGGCACACTATCAGATTTCCAACGAATATCTCATATCTCTAATGTTTTAGAGTAGTGACGAAGTTCCTCTAGCCACAAACTTATCAGATAGAGTACACTTAACGAGGTCAAGATCCTTCACAGTGCACAGAACCTCATAAGCTTGTTCCACCACATAACAGTTATTTACTATCCTACAAACATGGAAATTGTCGATAAGGTAAAGCTCATTGCGCATATCAGATGCACCAAATTTTGCAATTAGAGCATCACATGGCTCTTTCGCATCTGTTACAGTGATATAAATATCACACGGATGATTAGAGGACACACCTAGAATACATCCCATGAAGAGATTATTGGTCTCCGCAAATTTTTCTACTCGTTAGAAGAAAGTTAACTTTTAGATTGGCCAAGTCTCACTTTCCATATAATAATAGCAACAAACTAGAAACAGACTTTTTCTTATCATCTCTTAAAGTGCACACTAGAAAAAAAAATAGCCATAGTGCCTCCACAAAACCAGCCATCGAATAAATTACAGATTATCTAAAATAAGGTTTTTAGATTATTGGATAATTAAAAAATCCAATATTAATTTCCGAAATAGATAAACCATGGCATCTGTAAGAACTAGAATGTACACATCAAACATACTAGTAAACATGAATATCGCAATCTTGATCTCACTAAATATGATTAAAAGTCATACAAAAAATAGTGCACATATTGTACGGTAGACGAGGAAGAAGTCGTGGTTGGTACAGAGTTGCTTATGATGACAGACATGAGCAGTCGTGTGGAGCGCTTCTTCTAAAACCTTATTCACCCTCTCCCCGTAAAGGATCACAAAGATGAGAGATTTCAGAGACTTGCTCTCCCATTCGCCGGTGCACGCTAATGTGCGGGATGGAGAGGCTACGGTGGCGACGCAGCATACAGAAGAGGCAAAACTCTCACTCGGTTGGAGGTGTTCTAATTTGTCAGTAGAAGCCAAATGATAGGTATTTATATGTGAATGACACGATATCACGTCGCAACTATAATCTAAAACGTGTTGGTTTCCATATCCCGAAAATGGATCAAGTTATCAAAATTGGAATGGCAAAAGGAGGTCATATCCTCACAAGGCGAGGAGACGAATTTTGGTGGACCATTAACTCAGGTATCGTGTGTCTGCGAAGCCACGACCACGGCTCGGCTCGAGCGTGAGTGAAAGTTTCTTAAAATGGGTGAATAGGCAATCTGAAATTCTCAACAAAAAAACTAGTTGTTTAAACCTCCGGGGCCTCAACTATCTAGACTTACTCGGATACTCCAGCAGTCGGACAAAAATAAAAAACTATCTGAGGTCCATACTATCCAGGTATAACCGGGTCATTCAGGTGCATCAGATCTAATACGACAACTAATATGAAAAATAATCTACCCAATGAATTTAGTGAGACTTATACTTGCTAGAAAATAGATATATCAATATTAAATATAACTAGCAAGATAAACGATAAACAAAATGATATTTTTCTTGAAGTTCGGATACTCCGATCCTACGCCTCCGTTGAGGAAATACTAAGGGGCCATGTCTATTTTAACCCTAACCCTCACTAACCTCTAATTTTCTACTATGTTACTTCTTTGAAGTCGAAGCAAAGCTTTGTACAAACTCGTCTGGTCACCCACACACCTAGAGTGCTCACATATCGACGACTAGCAATCTAGGAGACCTCGATATCCAAGAGTGATAAACTCATTAACGTGATCCGATGTCATGTGCTCAAAGAACAGCCAAAAACAATAAGCAGACACCCACTCAACTCTGTAGAGATTGATCAAACAAGAATACGAGGAGATTGTGTGGAGAAAACTCTTTTTGAGTAAGAAGAAAGAAAGATTGGCAAGGCTACTATTGTTTGTAAATCACGTCCCCTTATCATAAGAAGGAAGGGTATTTATACCCTTGACTAATTTTGTGTGTTAAGGAAAAAATTGGGTATTATTCATCTGAACAATCTGAGCTTAACCGGATGATCTAGATCGAATAAAATCAAAACAGAATAGATGTTTCGGACAACCTATCTAAAGTCTCGATGTGTGCAAACAAACGAGTGTTTCAGACAATCCAACCAAAGTTCAGATGCTCTAGGCCACATAATAAAATTTAATAGAGAGCAATTTTCAAATCATTCGGGCAAAATGTAGATACTCCGTCTTCAAAATAAATTTAACAGAAGTAAGTTTTCGAATAATTCGGTTAGAGTTCGGACAATCCGACTTCAAAAATAAATTGAATAGAATATGTTTTTGGATTGTCTAGTCAGAGTCTAGGTTCGATTTGATAATTAAATCCAACCGAAGCCTATTTTCATATTACTTGACTTGATTATCGATAGTCTGTAGTGCAATTAAAATACAATAGAATGTATATATCGGATTGTTCGACTTGAATCCAGACAGTCCAAATATGTCGGAAATCCAAAAAAACTTAGAGAAACTTCAAAAGTTTCCAAAAATGATTCTGATTTGAGCACTTAACTTTGGATCAAGGAACAACACATCCTTCTTAAATAGTACGGCATGCTAGACTCAAGAATTAAAAATATACGCAATAAGCACAACTTGAGCCTAAGTAAAGCTAATGAGCCAATTTCTTCAGTTTTGAATGAGCTGCAATATCACATTTAACTTTCGATATATTCATTCTTCTTAGCAACACTATTAGTAGCATTTGATTACTATTATTATTAATACACTAAAACAAATTAGGGGCTTAGATGTACCAATATACACTTTCACCGAGTCCGACCAAACCAAGCAAGCGAGCATTCATGTGGAGCTCTATTTCTCTCCCCCATACAAATACTTAGTAGGATAAAGACAACTCCACTATATAAATTGGTCATCTTCCAACTACACTAATAATATGAGACTGTTGACGCCAAGATTTAGTAGAGCCCAGGCCCACTAAAGATGTTGCACGTTCAACAGAAGTCGAAGGAGTCCGATCAAAAGTGGTCAAAGAAGTCCGTCCATATTGTTACAATATGACCGGATTTGAAGGAGCCGATGAAGGAGAGAGAAGATAAGATGGTCCAGAATCGATTATAATGTAGATTACCTAGATGGCAAGTCTTCGAACTATAAATATGTATCTAATTAGCTAGGTTTAGAGGACACACACAATCAAACACAACAAACTACTACTTTTGGCGTATCGCCACCCTTAGATTCACAAGGTTAATCCCGACGGGACTTGGAACTTGAAACCGGGCTGCATCATCTCGATCTTCGGCGAAGAGGTGAGTCCCGCCACCCTAACAGTCACATCGACTAGGTTCGTGTTCTTCAAGGCTGCATCGTATCGATCTCTTGAGGTATCGGCCCGATCGGTGTGATAGACGGGTTTATCTTGATATATTTTGCTAGGTCTAAGGCTATATTCCAGTCACGCCTATCGAAGTACAAGCCGATAGGTTATCTTTATTTCCACGATATATTCCAGTCACGCCTGGGAGACACCCATCGACCTTTGTGCATAGGGACTCTATCCTATCGGCTTATAGCGTCTTCCACTCGATAGTGTGGATGCGGTCATCGGCCCTATGGCCGATAGGCACGTTTATTCCCATTTATTTTATTCTCATCACAGTCATCAGCTCGATAGTCGATCGGTGTTGCTACTAACATTATTATTTATGATTCCTTATTAGTTGTAGGGTCAAATTAATTGGCACACTCTCTTTTCTTTTAAGATTATAGGACCTGCACCGGAATTAAGCAGATCTCATGATCAAAAATGCACCAACAAAGACTAAAGGTTTCTAGCATCCTTGTGTATGAGTAAGCATTTAGAATTTATTAAATAAACACGAGCATATCTCATCTTAAATTCTAGCACCTTATACTTTTATCTACCATACTATATAATTAGCGAGTTTGAGTGTCCACATGACCAACCATCTATTAAATCACAACCTTTTATTTATATCTAATAAATTGTAGTCATATGATCTTCCTTTTTCTCTCTCTTAGGATGACACAACCTATTATGGTCTTCCCTCTTCTCTCTGTCGTTGGGGCCGCCTATTTTATATGAAAGCTGATCTATTTTATATAACAATTATTAATATATGAAAATTATCAATATATGGAAGTTGATATGTTTTATATGAAAATTGTTAATATATGAAATGTTTATCATATATATGAAATCTACAGAAATTTGATTAGTTATATATAAAAATAATAAATAAATGGAAAATATATTTGTGGCACAATATTATTTTTAGAAGCCTCGAAATACCCTTTCGTACTCGCCCCTTTCCTTCTCCAGCACCTCCCTATAAAATCCGAAGTCCATGGCTGAATCTCAACATCAATTCTAGCCCTAGCCTCGTGAACCCATCCTGCGTCGTGCATTTTTGCTCCACCGGGCTCCAACCGCCCGCCCTCATCGCTGACAGCCGCATCCATCCTCGCTGTCGACTTCGTCGGGTCTATCATCCTTAGCCACCTTTCTGATCAGATCCCCGACCACCGGATAGTTATCGTCGTCTTCATCCCAAACCATCCTCGTAACTCCCGCTCGTCGGCGACCACCTATGCTCATTCCCGTCCTCTGCACTTTTGCTCATTTGTGACCTTTTAAAAAATAGAAGTCGATTATGGTGCACAGCTACCGCCGTGAGTTCAAATGATTCGTCAAATAGCTTCATCACCTAATAAAGTTTCTTGGTTTCACGTAAGAGCCGAAATTCCAAGACGATTTTATGAAAGAATGAGATGACACGTGCAAAGTGTTGCTAATATAATTATTTTTTGATTTTTAATGCTACGTAGCATGATACGACTAGTACATGTAAAATAGAATCGTAATAAATTAGTTATGCCTTGTTTTTTCTGTTTTGAAAAGTTTAGTAATTTATTTTACCAGTTTATGACAGATATCATTTATTTGGGTTGCATTTAGCAGCATGGAATGATTTGGTATTAGTTTTTAAGTGTCTAACTGGACGAAGTGAGATTAAATTTGTACGGAGTCGAAGAGTATTTTCGTATATATTGGATGAGCCCATAAAAAATTAGTGAGATTGCATCTATCCTATTTGGAACGTGAGGATGTCAGTAAGACTATGGATAGAATAATCTTGTGCTTTGAAACTGGAATGAAGTAATTTAACCTTAAAAATTAGGATATAACCATCTCATTATTATAGTGGGGCGGAGCCAAACTAATGGTTGGGGTTTCCCAGGAACCCCGTGCAAAATTTTTTTAAGCTATTATTGGTATTTTTTCACCTTTTGTGCACCCCCTCAGATCTAATATGGTGTACCGCTTAAAGCTGTGCACCCCCATCAATTTTACTCTAGCTCCGCCACTGATTATAGTCTTGAACCAAACATATATCGCGCTGTTAGGGTGGCAGGCAACTGGGCAAGGGTAGGGACCAAAACGCTGGCTAGGCGAGTGCATGCGTGCAGGATGAGACATGTCGTGTTTTGTTCATGCACGCAGCAACTTTATTTCTGCTCGGCCCGTGGCACAGCCCTGGATCATATCAGTACTTGAGTTTTTTAAAATTTGGAAAATTGGTAATCAAAAACTTTACCAGAGTACATCAACTGTTGCATGCATATATACAGCATACTGACAACTTGTACGTAGAGCTTCAGTACAAAACATTGTGTACATGTACGTACGTACCGCTGGTCCAGTACAGCAGGCAGCAGCCCACTGATCTTTAAAGTTTAAACTCACTGCAAACATCTCGTCCCCTTACTCTAAACATTATTGCACTTTACCTTCTCACTAACCCAGCATTCAAAAGCACTCACTCTTTAGAAAAAAAAGAATTCACTTTTATATATCAACTTTTGTTTTTAGAACAGATTAAACCCAAAACCTCGAAAAATAATTCTTTGTTACAAACCTTCTGCGGCATTCATGGCGAGACCGCGAGAGGCCGAGGTCAAGCAGCGCGGCAGCAGGTTCACATCACATCAAACGCGACGGCGACGCCACCGCTTCGCCGGTTCACCCCATCACCGCCTGCGTCCTCTCCTGCCCCGGCGCCCCGGCTCCTCGCATTAATGGCTGGCGTCCCCCACGACGTAGGATCGCGCGGTGCGCGGCCTTGTCGGCCTCCCTCCGTTGCCGCCGCGCAAGTGCGCAACCCGCACCTGACTCTCGCAGCCCCCACGGCCCTACCGCTGCAATTTGCAAATGCAGAAGCTAGGCAACTGCATGTGCAACCGATCTGCCTGGAGAGGACGGCCAGTGCCCAGTACTCCATTATATTAATATTATTTTTTTGACGTTGGCCGGTAGTTCATTACTCCTTCACTTGCATCGTTAGTTCATATTGTTCGCAGCGAGCCGCGTGCCAGATAAGAACAGTACAAGCCCCAATCGATTCATCCATCACGGCCTCATGGCTGGCAACATAGCTCATAACAGTACTCTACTACAAAGGCTTACACTGATTTTCAGCCATCGAAATTTTCCAGTGCATACTTAATTGTTAACTTTTTCTTTCAGATCCACCTACGGTGAATTTATAAGTTCCGATTAACTATACGGTATTATATAGTTAATTTATCTAGAAATTAATTTATAGATAATTGTATTAACGAGGAGCATGTAAGAGCATCTCCATTGTAATTGCTATCCAACTTGCTATCCTTAAAAATAGCAAGAATTGTCAAAAAGTTGTCTCCATTGTACTTGCTATTTGACTTGCTATTTTAGGGGGCTTGCTATTTCTCTCACCAAACTTGCTACATGTAGCAAGTTTGATGAGAGAAATAGCAAGTTTTCTAAAATAGCAAGTCAAATAGCAAGTACAATGGAGTGAGTAGCAATATAGCAAGCCAATTGAAATAGGGAGACTTGCTATTGCTATGAATAGCAAGTCAAAAATAGCAATTACAATGGAGATGCTCTAAATAGTACTCTATTTGTGCCGTAATATAATAAGTTCCATGAGCAGGACATAAGTAAGAATTAGCCTTTACATGATGGGTGAGTATAGAGTAATCACTAGTCAAGTCTAAAAACAATACGGATACTTTAGATAAATTACGATACATTTTGAACTATAAAAAAATATTACTCCCTCCTGTACACAAAAACAAATCATTTTAGATTTGTATCAAGAATTTACTAAAATAAGTCATTTTGCATTTTATTGTACATTTTAAACAACTATACCCCTTAAGTAGTAATATTTCTTTCTCGTTTTTTATGCTATGTTTACTCTCGCACTATATTTAATAGGGGCAAACGTAAAAAGTACACACTAATTAATTGCTCCTTGATATGTGAAATCATATCCAATACGATTTATTTTTGTATACCGGAGGGAGTATATATTTTAGAATGGAGAGTAACACATTTTGAATATAACTTTTACTTTAAATTATTCATAATATATTTAAATTTTATTACCCGCTCTATCTATCTATTTTTTCTCACGTTCGCTCACCTTGAGAGAAGTATCATATTATTTTACTTCTTACTTAATACAAGTGTCCACAACTAAAAGTTACTATGTTTTTAAACAGATAAAATAATTTTACAAGTATTAAGATCTAACATTTAAAATAAATATAAACCAAGGCAAAATAAAGTCTGTGGCACGGAGGTAGTGGCTGGCTAGAGCACGTAAAACCAAGGCAGGCCCAATTACGAGACCATCATCATAACCAGGTGTGACTGACTGCTGGGCCCCGGAGAGCCACTTACGAGGTAATCATGGCGTTTGTTTGGTAAAGGGGCAAGGGTGTAAGTGAACTGGCTGACGCGTGGGGCCCACCTGGCAGGCGCGGCTTTGCCTGATGTCGGGGTTGGGGCGGGGGTGGGGGACCCGGCGGAAGGCATCACGAGGCGACGCTGCGGTGAGCCGAACGATCAGACCGGCGCCTCGAGATGCGCGCGCACCGGAAGTCTGCACGCCGCTCAGCGCTGCGGCCGCCCGTCTCTTCTTTCCTGTCCGTGAGCTACAGAGACACACACACACAGTTTCACGGAGGGCTCTACGGCTGTGAGCCTGTGACCTGAAGCTGGACAGGGAGCCGAAAGGAAACAACTGTAGACTGTAGGTAAGGTAAGGTGACAGGAACGTATCGCTGCTGCACGACCGGCAGCAAGCCAGCGAGACAGTGTAGCGTACGTAGGAGAGAGCCTCCTGTCATCTGTGCTGTGTTGCTTGTGAACGCAGGGAATGAGATCCACGAGGCATCCAGCGCCACCGTCAATGCACGTTCTTTAAGCAACCTCGTTTTTTTTATCTTAGCGATAACCGAGTCGAAACAAGCGGAAAAGGAGCGCGTCGCAACGAGACTGGCCACGCCCACGCCCACGCCCACGCCCACGCTGCGGAACAGCGGGTCCATCCACCCCGTGCATGCGTGCATGCATGGATCGATCGCCCACCGGCCACCGGTGCCGTCGCGAACGGCAGCTGATGATTACTATTGCATTTTACTCCGTAGTTTTTACAGGCGAGGGAGGCGAGAGATCGATGCAGAGAACGTTGCACGCGTGCGCGCGAGCGGTTTGCTCGGTTGTTTTGAGGCTGTAGCGTAGCGCGTGAGCCGATGGGGATCGTCTCTCACAGGGTTTGTGCTGCTCGGCTGCATGCTGGTGTGTGTGGGTCAAGGACAGCAGCGATTTATTGGACCTAAGTGCTTGTCGTTTAAAGGGGACTCTACTCTGTCTTGGCTTGGCTTGCGTCGGTCGGTGGTCGTCGATCGTGTCAGATAAAGTTTGATTTGCTTGGAGTACTACTATTATATCGAAAAGGTGTATCTGTCCAACTTTGGTTTGATGAGCATTCGGAACAGATGATGGAATGGAACTCCATCCAATCAGCATGTCATTTATGTTACAATTTGTCTCGGCGGCTTGGGTTGTAGGTGGGGAGCACGAATCAGGTAGCCATGTGTCCATCTGTGATCTGTCCATGTGTGGCCTCACACCGATACCATGTGTCCGCTGCTCTCGTGTTCTCATCTAAGCCGTCCTTCACCAAATGAGCGGTCTACAATCTTAGCGCACACAAATTAAGAAATAAAATTGAAAGGTTTTGATGTCCCTTGTTACTTTGTTTTAAAAAGTAAACTATTTATATATGAGAGGAGTAATATTTATTTAACAAAAGTAATATATAAGGAAAGATGGGAAAATGTTTAGCAAATAGTTGAAAGTCTAAACGATTTAGATAAGAAACCAGATAAATGACTGTGATGGAAACTTCTCGCAGGAAATCGACTCACCGGAATCCAGCGTCTCGATTGGGATCGATGGAGACGCGAACCCCACATAGTACACAGGCTCGGTTAGATCTCTCCTTCTCGCCTGAGAATCTGAGATAATCTTGTATGTACGCGTTTTGAATACATCCTCTCTTGCTCTGTCTCGTGCTGCCTCGCAGTTGCAGGCAGGCAGGCATGCATGCATGCATGCATAGTACCCTACCCTTGGGTCTAACCTCTCACTGCCCTGCAGAGACAAAACGGACCAGGACAAAGTACTTACAGGTTGGGTGAAAGCGAGCTGAGCGAAAGGACGATGTGGAGGAACACTGCCAAGAGGAAAAAAAAGGTGATAATATTCCAAGCTTTGATTCCATACATGCTACTTTATGTTGAAAAAACTACATTTAAAAGATTAAATCCCTTTACTTCTGTAAAAAATATTATTTCTAATTTTTAGCATAACTAATCCTTTATGTAGTTTGTTTTGGATCTGCAAAAGACCAATTATACGCAAAATGACCGTGCTTCCAAGTTCCAAAATATGAAAATACCAATGCAGACTTTGCAGCAATTCGTGGCACGATCCCATCACATCTAGACACGACGGTTCGAGATCATCAGAACACCACGTTGATCTGAACTGTTCGGCACACTCTTGTCACGCCAATAATTTCAGTATTTTCCACGTAAAACCATTCTTTTGTCTTCGTCCGGCATAAAAACAAAAATGATATTGAAAAACTCCCGAGTCTGGAGCAAACAGTACGTACAAAATGGGAATTTTGTTCCGTTGCGTTGCAACTTGCACGGCGATTAAAAAATTAAGAGCAAAAAGGACGCCCCCTCCTGTCAGCTAGGAAATCGTACGTGTAACTTTCGCCATGCATGCGTGATTTCATTTTTGTTTGCAAGCTACTGTAGCTTGTGCCTCCATCGGCGTAGCGTCGTTGAGAGAAAAAATTCTTCTAATTATGGCGCGGTGGCTTTGGATGCAGTGTGCCATCATTGTGACCCGATTGCAACGTGCAACGGCGCCTCGGCAACGGCGAAGATCGCTGCGAGTGCTCGTCGCGGCATTGATGGCGTTCAGGCGCCGGCCTCTTGATGGCAGACGGGTATTGCAGTTGGAACAATTCAATGGAGTACGCTTTTTCGATGGATTGTTACAGATACGACCATGTATATAGACGGATCAAAAAATATATCATAAACAAGAATGAGTTAACTATACTTAACAAATAAACTAAATTTTCTATTTTTACAGAGATTTGATAAAAATAATATAAACATATAGCTATAATTTAAACATAATCCCCTCATCGCACAATATTATAATTTAAAATTAAATTTGATATTTTAACGAATATAAACAGGAGGATTTTCTAAATTCGTTGTATTATAAAATATTAAATTCAATTCTAAATTACAACGGGGAGAGAGTAGTTTAGTAGAATCTTAGACACAACACCACAAATAGTTTCTATGGCATAAATGTATCAATGCACACACTACTAATTAAAAATAATAATATGACATTACACTTCTTTATTACCATGATTTAGATATTGTATAGAAATCAGGCTTTATGTGAGAGCTTATTTTCTTATTTCCTTATTTAATATATTATCACATCGTATTTATATTATACTCTACGACATAGTATTTAATGCTAGATAAATCAGAACAGATAAATTAGCATGAAAGGGGGACAGTACGTTTGGCGGTGCTCTCGCCGCACATGGGATTTCCGTCCATTTTGCCCGTGTTTGCGTGCAGGCAGCCACGATATAACATGCATGTTCGGTCCATCTCCCCCGACAAAATGCCTAATAATCCTGACCCTGAAAAAATATTAATCCAGCCCATGCACTTGATAAATATTAATATTTTAGTATCACATCCGCCCCATTATATATATATATGAGATTTTAGTGTTAAAAAATCAAAGAAAAAGACTACAAACACCATATTTAATTAAAGGTTTATGGGAAAAGTGGTTAGGGGTAATATATAAATAAAATTAAATGATGGAGAGTTGATGTATAAGTAGTACTATATAATTTTATATTTTAATAAAATTTAAATAATTTTCTCCATGTTGAAGAGTAGGAAGGCAAAAATGCATGCCCACGACGGTCACGACTCACGAGACCATAGTATGTGCGGTCATTTAATAAGTGTAGGAGTGTTCTTTATAATGCAAACAATATTACGTGATAGATAGAGTATTTTCTAAATAATTTTAGAGTATTTTGTTTAATTTCTCAGAAAATTCAATAAAATTTAATGTATTTGTTATAAAGAAACCTTGAAAATTTAATTTGCCAGAAAGGGCGCGGCGTCGTCGGTCGCTGCCGATTTGTCGAGTGTCCACCGGCCTGAAAAGTCAGGAAGCTCTGCGCCGCAGCCGAAGTACGCTCGCTTTTGCTCCCCCAACGCGGCGGCGGCATGCACGCCGACGCTGCCAACCACGGGATTGTTGAGCCAAGCGCCGGCCAGGGCCATCGTCTGTCTGACCCGTTTCGTTCCATGGATCAAACGCGGCCAAAATTCACCGTGGAGGGTGGAGACATCGATGGTATTACCAACCGGAAACCGGGCCATTCCTGTTTCTGCCCAGACCGTTCGAGGCTCGTGCCGGCCGGAGCGTCGCGCCTCCATGGCCGCCGCCGTCGTCGAGCACGGGCTCTAGAGGGCCGCGCAGTTGCCCGCTTGGAAGTTGGAGAAGGAAGAGAAAGAGTGTGTGGGTGTGTGCACTGTGCAGTGGTGCGCATAGCTAGGAAACCGTACCGTCCCCGAGACGAGACCGCATCGCGACAACGGGCCACGTCCCATCCGTCCTTCCCGAGTCGCACTAGGAATCTTGATTAAAGAGGAGGCTGGCTGCCCCCACGGCAAATCTAATCACTTCGAGTTGTTGTAAACTTGTAATCTTAGAGTAATGCCCAATGGCATGTCGCATGCTCCGTCCACTAACATAAAACTCATATCCTCTGTTTAAACGACAAGTGGTTGGATGTGATAACATGAGATTAAAGTAAGATAAGGAATAATCGATGAGAGAAATAATGCTACACGAATCTTACGTTCGTGATTAATTTAAAGAATAATTGATCATATATATTCTATTTAGATATAAATTGAAAATTTATTTTTTATCATACACATTAGCGGATCTAGGGTACGCCGGATTGACCCTAGCATGCCTTTGGATCCTAGCGTCTGTTTATTATACCCTCAAATTTTCAATTTTCTTTCTCTTAATTCTCTTAGCGCAGTGGATTATCCGGTTATCCTTGCGAGTTCGATTCACTGAATAGAATTTATTGTCTGATTTTTTGGGGATCGAGCTGTGATGCTTTTGGCGATAAGGCTCTCTAAACTGCATATTTATTGACAAATAATATAGTTTATTTAAAACTTATACATTTTATTTTTTAAAAAACTATATTTTTAACCTTTCAATATTTAATTTGACATTTTTATTCCTAAAAATCTTTATAAACATATTTTTATCTATAATCTACACACTCCATTCCACACATACTTTATTTTTGAATAAAGTTAATAAATATATTAATGAAATAAAGCTTTTAAATTTGTAAACAAGGATACGTAAGAAGATTAATATAAATTTTTTAAAAAATAAAGTTGACTAACTAAAAATAATTCTTTTTTACGGAATGAGATATCAGGTCAGACACGAAGGTTAAATGTTAATTTAATAAATATTTGTTTAATTACAAAAATATTTTTTCGAAATTACACAAAGAAGTTTTGGTGTGGCATACCCGTGAGTAAAATTCTGAATCCACACCACTGATCATATATATCATTGATGTTAAGAATAAAACTCAATATTTTCATATAAAAAAAGAGTATACCATCAAATCTCACTTAATTTAAATGGTAATAGTTTGAATAGAGTACTATTTCAAATTTTCAATTCATTTATGTCTTATAATCGGGCTCTGGCACCTAAGCAAAACAATGATGTCTCAACCTAGCTGAATAAATAGGATAGTACACCTAAATATTCCGATTTTTTCAACTTTATTTACGTCTTATAATCTAATCCTTGTTTATTTTTTTTAAAAAAATACTTCTTCAATATCCTTCATAATAAAAGTTAATTTATCAACTTTGTTGAAAAATAAAATTTGGGAATAATAGATTGTGATTAAGTCATTCTGGTCGGTAATACATGGAAGTTCAGTCGAAGATTTTTTTTAGTTGCATTGAAACAGTACAGAAGTTGCATATTATGGGCTATAATACAATTCTACCTTGTGCACACGCATGCATCAAATCTGTAGAATGAGTACCACCATTTTTAATGGAAAATATCATCTTTGGCAGGTGTAGCCAAGAACCAGCAATAAAAGATTTAGCATTACTAATTGCCTCTAAATAATTCGTCTTTAGAGGACAGATGTAACTAAAAATTAATGACAGAGCTCAAGTAATGAGTCATTTAGATCGACACCCGTCGACCATTACTAACGAACAAAAACCTCTATCCATTTGTACATATTCCTAACTGATGATAAGTTATTGTTAACGCGAAAAATAATCATGAAATTCGACGCCCAGAAGCTTTATCGCCCGTGCCAAGAGACGCTATCTGAGATAGTATGGGAGGCCACCTCCGCGCGCACCCGCGCCACGCCGTGCGACGTGCGGGCGGGCGTGGCCGCGCTCGCTCGTGAGTGCTGGTCCAACTGGCGCGCGCACAGGCGCACCGGCGCCGCCCCGCCTGGCGACGTAGCAGCCGCAGCAACAGCAGCAGCCAGCCAGCCAGTGCACTGCACGGCACGCACACACTGTCACACTCCCGTTGACGACCAAATAATGTTGTCGTTTTTGCTTTCCTCCTCTCCCGCGGCCTTGCTGCGCTTTTACCCCACTACCAGTCTACCGACTACCGAGCCTCACGGTGCCCAGCCCGGTTTGCCTCCACCGAGGTTCACTCAGCCACAGCATCTCTCACGCACCCTCCTGGCCTCCTTCCTAGTCTCCTCTCTTCTTCGATCTCCACCAATCCTTGTCTCAGTCTGATTCGGCAAAAAGAAGTAGAACAGCGTGAAACAGTGTGTGATAGCCATGGACATACGCGCACACAGTGTCAGTGTGGTACACGCACTGTGGTGCAGCACAGCACAGCGACCTGCCACGCCTCGTACCGAGACAGGGGGGAGCGGAGGGTCACTGTTCCGCCACCTAACGCGTGCGTGTCTCACCTCACGTACACGGAGCGGCGCCTCACCTACTCACTGTTTCTCCTTGCCTAAAAAAAATTCTAGTAGTTCTATGAAGTTGTTTTTCCCTCACTCTTCGACTGTTTTTAGAGAACAAGAGTCGTACAAGAAATGCAGAGATTTGGAACGGTTTCATCAAATCTGTATCTGTTTGTGGCCAGACAGCCGGGAAACACTCAATAACCATAGTTATTGGGGTCTGGTTATTTTTAACACCTTTTTTTACAGCTGCAGTCATCGGATAACTCCTTAGTTTGCTCGCCTCGTTCTATTCCTAACTTGCTGAGCGGATGTTTTATTCATTAATATAACAAACCAGCTTGAACTATCTTGTGGGTTTAACGAGCTTTGACAACTTATTAAATTTATTTGCTGACATGAGACTCATTATTTTATAATTTATCTAGTTATTGTTTTCATATCTTGCTACTATAAATTTATTATTATAACCTATGGGATTATCGTATGGATGAGTAAAACGTATAGCATGAGTAATAAATTGGTATAAGTATGAAATAATAATAGAACCATAATATTTGGATTTTAGAACCTATGTACTCTATTTATTTTATATTTTGATGTTTGATACGTGATTATTTAAATATTTATTATTTGATTATTTTTTAAAAGATTGGCTAGCTCACTAGCTGGATTGTTTTTTTCTCTCACTATGTTAATGACCCAGCCGACTCATCATGCAGCCTAATCATCAGATTACTATAGTTACCAATACAATTTGGTGAGCGCCGGTGTAGTTAGCGTCGTCGATTTGAGAAAAAGTAGGCGAAACCTAACACTGGAAATTACACCGTGAGCCGAATCTGCATGTGGTGGGGGGAGAACATTCTCGTGATAAATTCTATTCCGGTAGAGCTAAAAAAGGTCGCACCTCTGGACCATCATTCAATCTTATGAAGCGTGGTTTAGATCCACCTCTTGTTTTGCCTGTTTTTCTTTTCTTTAATCGAGCGTGACCCACACTTGACAAAAGGAAATGCGCATGGATTTCGAGGACCATTTGAATTGTTGGAACTTTTCATGGTTTCGACAAAGTACATTCACAATGTAGCCATAAGAAAATATTTAAATTCTACAGAATGATTTCGTCTCAGGTATCCGTATTTGTTTAGAATAGACAACTGCCCTACACGCCGTATAGAATGGACTATTCCAATTTCCACATGAAATTTGGAGAAAAGAGGCATGAGCTTTTACATGATTACACCTCTGTTCTTTATTATTAATGCTTCGAGCCTTTTATTTTTTATTTCTATTATCTCTATTTTATATTTTATATTATAAGTCGTTTAACATTTTCATTTTTTTTAAAATTCACATAAATTTGAATAAAACATTATAATAGTTAAAATATCATATAATTTCATTATTAATATATATTTCTTGGATAATTTAATTAAACTATTTTAATATTATAATTGTTAATATATTAAAAAATAGTCAAAGTTTAAGAGGTTATCAAAAAGTTAAATGACTTATAATATATAACATCTGAAACATGTAAAAACCATACAAGTCACATGTTTGTTATTTTCAACAAGAAACAATTTTTATCAATAAACCAGACCAAATTAATTCCCGATATAAAAAAATACTAACACCAATAAAAAACTTTGGGCAATATTTTGATAGGATGCATATATAAAGTCAACAACTTAATCATGTAGGAGTAGGGATGGATTCGGATCGGATACGGATGGAAACGAATCCGGATAGCACTATTTACCACATTTTAATTCGAATACGAATACAGATTCGGATGTTCTCGAATACGAATACAAAACGGATGTTTCGAATACGAATATGTATTCGGATGTTTACTCGGTTTAACTCCAAATGTTTGTTGTTTCGCAAAATTTTTAAAAATCCAAGGGGTACAATATACCAAATTAGAATAATAATTAATAAGAAACAATGATACACAATAAACCATGCACAAAATAAATTTTTAAACAACACTAGCTAAAATTAATCATACGCAACAACCAATAAGAACTACATAAAGTCTTGAACCAAAATTCATCATACATTTCAACCAACAAGAACACACAAATTGAGTCCAGGTGCGCAAATCCAAAAAAAACAGGCGGCAATTTGGAAAGAATTGGATGAAATTTATTGTTTTTAAAAATTAAATATTTTCAAAAATTTATTAACATCCTATATGATAAATTTCTCAAAACATTTTCAAAATTTTATCATGGTATCTAAGTATAATATTATAATACTATGACAAGTCTCATATTTTTCAGACTTTATTTGTTTTTTTATAATTAAAAAACTCTTAAGCTCCACATTACTCGTGAAGTGTTGTAACATAAATTTTTTAACATTTCTTTAAATTTAGTGGATAACAACTAAAAATGGACACAAAATAATGAATGTGATTTTTCTATAAATTTTAGTGCATTATTTTAGGTACTTACAGTTCAAATTTCACATATTCCAATTTAAATACTAGAAACACAATTAATGAGTTAAAATAGCAAATAGATCTAGAAAAATACAAAACAATTATATGGTATGAGATATATTGTATTTTAATTATATAAAAAAATTCAAGTTAAAACAAACATTTAACCATCAATTTACTTTAAACCATAATCTATTTCTTCTCAAAACTCTATTTCCTCTTAAGAGAATCTCAGATTTCTTAACATCCTATATGATAAAATTTTTGAAACATTTTAAAAAATTTATCATGATATCTACGTATAATATTATAACACTGTGACAAGTCTCGTATTTTTCAGACTTTATTTGATTTTTTTATAATTAAAAAACCCTTAAGCTCCACATTACTAATGAAGTGTCGTAACATAATTTTTTAAAAATTTCTTTAAATTTACTGGATAACAACTAAAAATGGACACAAAAAAGTGAATTTAATTTTTCTATAAATTTTAGTGCATTATTTTAGGTACTTGAAGTTCAAATTTCACATATTCCAATTTAAATACTAGAAACACAATTAATTAGGTTAAAAATAGCAAATGGATCTAGAAAAATACAAACAATTTATATGGTATGAGATATGTTGTATTTTGATTATATAAAAAAAATTCAAGTTCAAACAAATATTTAACCATAAATTTACTTTAAACCATAACCTATTCCTTTTCAAAACTCTATTTCCTCTCAAGAGAATCTCAGATTTCTTAACATTCTATATGATAAATTTCTCGAAACATTTTCAAACTTTTATCATGGTATCTACGTATAATATTATAATACTGTGATAAGTCTCGTATTTTTCAGACTTTATTTGATTGTTTTATAATTAAAAAACCCTTAAGCTCCACATTACGGATGAAGTGTAGTAACATAATTTTTTTAACATTTCTTTAAATTTAGTGGATAATAACTAAAAATGGACACAAAATAGTTAATGTGATTTTTCGATAAATTTTAGTGCATTATTTTAGGTACTTGAAGTTCAAATTTCACATATTCCAATTTAAATACTAGAAACACAATTAATGAGTTAAAAATAGCAAATGGATCTAGAAAAATACAAACAATTTATATGGTATGAGATATGTTGTATTTTGATTATATAAAAAAATTCAAGTTCAAACAAATATTTAACCATAAATTTACTTTAAACCATAACCTATTCCTTCTCAAAACTATATTTCCTCTTAAGAGAATCTCAGATTTCTTAACATTCTATATGATAAATTTCTCGAAACATTTTCAAAATTTTATCATTGTATCTACGTATAATATTATAACACTGTGATAAGTCTCGTATTTTTCAGACTTTATTTGATTTTTTTATAATTAAAAAACCCTTAAGCTCCACATTACCGATGAAGTGTCGTAACATAAATTTTTTAACATTTCTTTAAATTTAGTGGATAAGAAATAAAAATGGATACAAAATAGTGAATGTGATTTTTAGATAAATTTTAGTGCATTATTTTAGGTACTTGCAGTTTAAATTTCACATATTCCAATTTAAATACTAGAAACACAATTAATGAGTTAAAAATAGCAAATGGATCTGGAAAAATACAAAAAAATTATATGGTATGAGATATTTTGTATTTTTATTATATAAAAAATTCAAGTTCAAACAAATATTTAACCATAAATTTATTTTAAACCATAACCTATTCTTTCTCAAAACTTTATTTCCTCTTAAGAGAATCTCAGATTTCTTAACATTCTATATGATAAATTTCTCGAAACATTTTCAAAATTTTATCATGGTATCTACGTATAATATTATAACACTGTGATAATTCTTGTATTTTTCAGACTTTATTTGATTTTTTATAATTAAAAAACCCTTAAGCTCCACATTACCGATGAAGTGTCGTAACATAATTTTTTTAATATTTCTTTAAATTTCATGGATAAGAACTAAAAATGGACACAAAATAGTGAATGCCATTTTTCTATAAATTTTAGTGCATTATTTTAGGTACTTGCATTTCAAATTTCACATATTTCAATTTAAATCCTAGAAACACAATTAATGAGTTAAAAATAGAAAATGTATCTAAAAAACACAAAAAAATTATATGAAATTATATATGTTGCATTTTGATTATAAAAAAATTAAAGTTCAAACAAATATTTAACCATCAATTTATTTTAAACCATAACTTATTAATATTCACTAACTTAAGTATTCCATAATTATATAAATAATAAAAAACCATTAATATAGTGATAATATATTATCTTGAGTCTAAGTTTAATCTGTGTGAAATCCTAAAACGAATACGAATGTATCCATTTCCATATCCACATTCAGCAGAATTCGGATATCCATTTCCATATCCACATTTGTAAAACGAATTCGGATATTTCCGAATGTCATCCATATTTAATTCGGATACGAATACGGATATCCATATTTACAGTAATTCGAATACGAATACGGATAATTCGGATATTCTGACATCCATATCCATCAGGAGTATATTGTTACCTAAGCCAATGTGTATTGATGATGAGGCCGTGTATGCGAAATTCCCGGTGGAAAATCGACCTAAAAACATTGCACATTAATGATACTCAAGAAGGTGGTTGATTGAAAATGGTAGGAGGTTCCTAAATCGAAATAAACCATCCAAAGGTTTCGCGAGTCGTTCAAAAGCCTTAATTAGACAATCTTAATGCTCCAAGTAGTACACTTTTAGACTTTGCATGAATGTTAAGTGCATTAATGCAACGGGATATCAAAACAGCCGTGAGATATCTGAAGAAATCATGGTCCACACCTCATCCACCCGAAAGCAACGTGCCACATTTCTAGGCAGCAAGGCCATTTCCTCCAAAGTTATCAATCATATTTCGGTAGTGACCGCATTAGTCCGTACTTATAATTCAATCGTTTAAATTAGTATATATTAAGTAAAGTATGATCTCGATTTCAATACTAACCTTTCTAATCAATATAGATCACATACCAACCAATACTGGTTAATATCGACTATTTCAACCAATGCTATCATACCGATCAAAACGATATTTTGTTATTTATATATATTAATATTACTTATACTAATGTATTCATTATATTGTATTCAAACTATACGTATATTTGAGATGTCAACTTATTTAAATATATCATATTGACATATATTTTAAATATATTTATATTATTTTTATTAGATCCAAAACGATAAGATGATATCAACATGTACCAAAATATTTTATTACGAGAGCTAAATTGGAATTATCACTAGAATTGAATTAACAAGCTCACGTGAGTTGGTGCGACATCTGCTTGTAAGTATAAACGTATGTTTCTACGGTATGATGTACACACCAGAATTGAATAAAAATACAAATAAATAGGAGCAATACTACCACTACTAGCCTCCCCCCAGTTGCCCACCAGGAGGAGCTAACAGAGCGGAGGCAGGGCACAGGAAGGGAGAGAGAGAGGAGAGGGGCAGGGCACAGGAAGGGAAGGAAAGCTCCAATCTTTCCTCTGCTCTTGTCTCTGGGAATCTTGATGCTTGCACATAAATGTAAGGCCCTTGCTCTGTAACTAGAAATTTAGGATTCGTTCCTGCTTGTTTTTGTTCAGTTTCTTGGATCTGCTTGACTGCTTCGGTGAAGGGCTAGTGTTATGCGAAGGTGATTTGGAGCTGGGCTTTGTGCTTGGTGCCTTGGTCTTATTTCTGAGGTAGTTTTCGAGCGGCCATAGTGCCATGTCTGGCTCGATCGTTTTCCTTTTTACCTGAGTAGTTCCTAGGATGGAGTAAATGAGATGCTACATGACAGTTCTCTCGGTGGAATTTATTGCGATGCTTTTAGTAACCTATGCATGTTCTTGCTCTGGTTCTGGAAACTGCGATTCTTTTTTGCTCCGAGATTTGTTCATCTGCTCCGCTTGTTTCTGTTCAGATCTGTGGAGCATGGTTTTCTCCTTCCTGCAGCTACAAGAGCAGCTACAAATGCACGTTTTTCTTGTCTGGTTGGTGTAACTAACTAATCCTTTGATATTTCTCTCCATAGAGGTGATTCAAGATTGGACATTTTTCGAACGAGAGCTCTGAGTTAGCCGATAACCCAACTTTGGTGAAGATGATGTCAGGTGAGGACGAATATCTTGGCTGCAATGCTTGCAGATTCTCTCTTCCATTTTCTTCCTTTTTGATGGAATTTGCAAGGCGCCGCTCCGTGCAGCTAACCATGCGGAGGACATCGAGATATCACTGTGCGACGGCAACTCGGAGGACGAGCGGCCGCGGCGGAAGATCGGGTCGCTGCGCCGGAAGGCCATCCACGCGCTCAAGAAGCGCGGCCGGCGCCGCGTCGACTTCCGCTTCCCGCCCGCGATCTCCATCGAGGACGTCCGCGACGCCGAGGAGGAGCGCGCCGTCGCCGTATTCCACGACCACCTCGCCGCGCATGGCCTCATCTCCGACAGGCACGACGACTACCACATGATGCTAAGGTCTCCCCAACAATCTGTTTCTTACTTCTTCGATCTTTTTGGACAGCGTCGTGGAATGCCGGGATCTGACAAACTAACGCTTGCCATGTGTATGTGTGATACAGGTTCTTAAAGGCCAGGAAGTTCGATGTCGACAAGGCAATGCAGATGTGGGCTGAGATGCTGAAATGGAGGAAAGAGTTCGGAGCTGACACAATCCTTGAGGTGATCACACTGACCTGCAAGCTCTTGTTGATTACTAGTCTTTCTTATATTCATCTTGGGACAATCGCTGATATTCTAGGAGTTCATGTGGTCAGGATTTTGATTTTCACGAGCTGGATGAAGTGCTGTGCTACTACCCTCAGGGCTACCATGGCGTCGACCGGGAGGGCCGCCCAGTGTACATCGAGAGGCTTGGCAAGGTCGACCCGAACAAGCTCATGCAGATCACCTCGGTGGTCCGCTACATCAAGTACCATGTGCAGGAATTTGAGAGGGCCTTCAGGGAGAGGTTCCCTGCATGCACATTGGCAGCCAAGAGGCATATTGACTCCACGACCACCATTTTGGATGTTCAGGGGGTGGTATGTGAACGGTTCTTGTACTATGCCTGCAGATCTTCTGTTGCCTGTGCGCCTTTTGTTGATTGTGTTTCTTCAATTTGTTTGCTCCATGCAGGGGTTCAAAAACTTCTCCAGGACTGCAAGGGAGCTTGTGCACCGAATGCAGAAGATAGACAGTGACTACTACCCTGAGGTATTTTCTAATTTCTATGTAATGGATTCGTTGCTGCTAGTGGTTTGGTTTGAAGAAATTCATCTGAACTCAAAAAATGCAGACACTGCATCAAATGTTTGTTGTGAATGCGGGCAGTGGATTCAAGTTGATCTGGAATAGCGTGAAGGGCTTCCTGGACCCAAAAACTTCATCCAAGATTCATGTAAGCTCCATGAATATGTGAAGATTATCAAAATGCTTCATGAGACAAACAATAAGCCTTTTTTGCTGACATCTCAGGTTCTTGGTTCAAATTACCAGAGTAGGCTTCTTGAAGTAATTGACCCCAGGTTGGTCTAAAGCTCTTGATAAGGAACTTTGTCTGAATTCTTGCACATTTTATATATTCAACATTTTGAGTGTTTGACAATAGTTATGTTTTCTCAGTGAGTTACCAGATTTCCTTGGTGGTTCATGCACATGTAGTGATCGGGGTGGTTGTCTTGGGTCGAACAAAGGCCCATGGAACGATCCTTTCATTTTGAAGGTACCCTTTTGCAGTGTAACTATTTGGAAGGAAATTCATCCAGACGATGCTACTGTTTTTATATCATGTTTTAAATTGTAACACTTATGCATGTCCATTTGTAGCTGATACACAATTTGGAGGCTGGTTGTGTGAGAGAAATCAAGGCAGTTTCTGATGGTGAAGAAAGAAGCAGCTCATCTCTTCGGTCTGAGTGGTTTAAGGCAAGATTCCGAAAATGACCTACTCGAGCAACACAACCTGCTCATTTCTGTTTGTCATCTTGTTCTAAACCTCACGAGTTCACATATATGCTTTCCAGTGGCAGGGCATGATCAATGACATATCGAATGCTGAGTCAGGGTCAGACGTTGATGATTTTGGCTCTTTCTTTCAGAAAGGGGCTGACTATGATGGTTACCTCACTCCAGTCCACGAGGAGGTAAGTCCAATAATTGTACTGATTCATCTTTAAGCCTAAACTGAGTTACTCGGTTCTATTCAGTTTTTGGTAGGCCTGTTAGCTATGCTTTATCTTGCACAAGCTTCTCTCTGGAGTTTGCATGGTACCTTAGATGGATTATTTTTTTCCTTTCTTTTGTCTATAGGTAAGGGGAACATATTCTTCTACGTACTATAGCTGTGAAGACCAGACTTCTCGGGATATAGCCCCTGAATCTTGTAGGGGAGTGCAACAAACTACTGATATTGCGCAAAAACAACTAGCTGATATCAGACAACCTTCCACAAATCGGAACCATCATGACTCAGGTATCTTTTCATTCCTTCCATTTTGTTTCTTAACCATTGAGGCCCAGTCCCATCAAACTTGCAATTTGGTTGCTAATAGTATTACCGATTACTAGCTCGGTGACCGTGTGTTGCAATGAAAAAAATATAATATTAAAATAACACCATGCAAATAAAGATGAACAAAGCTTAAGAATTTTGATTTGTTAGAAGTGGTGGTGATGGTAGACTCACCAATCATCACTACTAACTTCTTTTAAAGTAGTATAGATGAGAATGACATTGCACTTTTGTTACCCTAACCCTAGAAATATGAATGAAAAATAACTTCAGAGGCATGCTTGGCATGACTTGGATTATAATCCATCAAAGTACTCCTGCCGACCCTTCGTCCCACAAATTAGTGGCGGGAGTAAAACACGGAAGTGACCTTTATTAATAAGAAAGTAGTGTTTGAAGTGCTACCTAAGGGGTATGTAAGGAATATTGAAGAAATTAAACTTTTGTTTTATGCAGTGTGCATAAGTAGGTAGAAACAAAGTCTTTTTGGGACAAATTTGTGCTATAGAAGTAGAAATCTTTTTGGGACTAAGCTTGTAAGTACATTGTAACTCTAGATACCAAGAAAGATGATGGTTGCATAAACCATTTTAGTCTGACAGGAAGGAATGAAGTACAGTGCATGTGGTATATCTGACAGCACCACCAAGTGCACTAAATGGTGTTCTCAGAGGACCGTTTCATTTAATGACCTGTATTATTATGCATGGTCGATTTCCCCTGACTGATATACTGGCTTTGATGTGTGTTCTTGGCTTCTTCCTTTATTTCTAAAGTTTAAAACATAATAAAACTTGCTCCTCATTGTGAATAATGGAAACTACCTTAATGATCTTTGGTTATTACTTCCTTTAATGTAAGTTATGAGTCCAATTTCTCTTCATGAACATCTTTACTCAGTTATGAGTTCAGACACTGAACAAAATTTGCGCCTTGCTCCAGTTTACTGCGATTGAGCAGTTAGTTGCTGCTGGTGTTTTTGTTTAATTTATATGTGTTCTGTTGATGGCAGGTAACAATGCTTTCAACTTGGACGGTGCAATTGCCCGAAGAGGTTTTGAAAATATTGTTAAAGCTGTGGTCACAGCCTTCATCAAGCTACTCTCATTCCTCCGCCTTTTCTTCTCCAAACCTGTGAGGAGGCTGGAGAATGTCCCTTCTACTGTACCAGTCCCAGCTGAAGAAAAACCACAGCCTCGGTCTACAAGTGATGACGGCATGGCTGCATGCTTACAGCGTCTTGACAATCTTGAGTCTTTGTGTAACCATCTAATCAGCCGGCCACCAGAGATCCCTGAGGAGAAAGATCATATGTTATTGAACTCTTTCCAGCGGATCAAATGCATTGAGGCTGACCTGGAGAGGACCAAAAGAGTAAGTTCTCTTGCTGTACTACCCATGGTTTACAAAACTATGTTAATTGGATTGGTTACCACTTACCACTGCTTTTGCCTCCCTCACCGGCCAGAAGTAAGCAGTTACCACAGTAAATAGTCCGAAAACCGCTGTTTGGTTGTGGCCAGGGGCCAGTTTTGCAAGTACTGGTACTACCTAGATAAATGGATTATAACAATTTGTAACTTGTGCCTTGCTGTAGATTACTTGTTCTAGAAGCAAATATATCAATTGATCATAGATCCTCTGAACCCTCTTGCTTTCAGTTTTTTAATGCCAATTCTATTTTGTGATCGAAGCAATATTATGATTAAAAAACTTCCTTATAAACTAATTATTGAACTCCCCATACTTGGTACACAAATGACTACATTCTAGTTTTTTCTTCTCTTTTTCTGAAATGTCTCTTATTTCATGACAGGTGCTGCATGAAACGGTGGCGAAGCAGAAAACGCTGGTGGATACTTTGGAAGCTGTACAGGAGTCATCAAGAGTTAGGGTATGTCAGAATACGACTATGACTGAATTGATTATGTTTTTGAGCTTGTTATGATTGAAGTGATCCTACATCAATATGCTGAACTAAACAAATACCCACTGCTCAATCTGTTTGTGCAGAAGAGACTGTTTTGTTCATAGGATACCACACCAAGTGGAGAACATGTCGACATTAACTGTGAGGCTGCCAGTGCCATTTTTGACCACTCTCCCGACTTTACTGCCCGGGTCGGGGAGTAGACGTTGAAAGAGAAGATAGCATTTGTGCTTAGCTGCTTCCTTTCAGCATCTCACCCCTTTTTGTAGCCTGTTGTGTCTGTATTCTCACCTCTTCTTGTGCCAGGCGAATGTTGTTGTGCCGTGGTGCTAAGGGCTATGTTTTTAGGCCAAGTGATCTCACGGTCGTTGCATTCAGGGCAAGAAAAGATGATGGGCGCGCCTGCATGTTGCAACCTGTGGAGTTATACGGCTGACCCACCACCCATTTTGGCTGACATTGGCAAAGCTTACTGCTGAAATGTCCATGTAAATGCTGCTGCTACTACTGCATTGCAATAACTACTACTACGACATTGCTACCACCTCTGATCGGATCAATAGATTATGAGTTTTATGACGGCATTTGGTGCTCCATTTTCTGCTCTGTTTGTGCTAAAGACTGCTCCGAGAGTGTCACTTTCTCGTCTGCTTACACCATAATGCCACGATGCTAATGACGTCGAAACTAACACGTGAACGATTCTACATGCTCGTCTGGATCCTTTTTAATTGCAACCATGCAAATGTGTGAGACGACACTGGGTTCCAAGGGGAAATAAAAATAAAATTAGGTACACGCTACACCTGTAGCTCGACACGGCACAAATTAGGTACACTCTACCCTGTAGCCCGACGCACCTTTGTAGCCCAACGCTGGATTAGCACTAGGCCGGTCCTAAGGTTTAGGAGGCCTGAAACCAATTAAATATTCAGGACCTTTTCAATATGCAATGAAAATATATTTAAAAATAGTATTGATATAAAATAATGTGTATATTAAAATACCTCAAAAATTCTTTTGATGTTCCTTTTTAAGTGTCAATATAAATTCCAATAATTGTATCAATTTATCTTCTCATTTTTTTTTAATTTTTTTCACTATTCAAAACATACTTTCTCGATGACATGATTATGTTAAAAATATAAAAATAAGCACTATAAGTGTATAATAAAATTTAAATTGAATTCTAAAATCTAATCAGTTCTTAATTTAATCAGATAAGCATATAATAATACGCACCTTGCATCGTAGAACGACGCTATAGTAAAATTTTAAGACTTCAGACTTCAAAGATGGGCCGATGGAGTGATCGAAAGATCAGCAGATGCAATCATGCATTAGGCTCGCGACAACGTTTAGCGCCATGGCCCTACAGGCTACAACGGCGGTGACATGCAGCGCACAAAGGCTAGAGCCACGCAAGCACCGAGGCACGCACGTAGGAATGCAGGATTGGGTGCACAAAGGCGATAAGCAAGCGCTGCTGCGTTGGTTGGAAGCGAGAGGAAGTTAGGAAGACATAAAAATTTACAACTTCCTATGTTGCTTGCGGGGCGATAATATCCGTGTTGATTGCATTATTTGCGTATTCTACAGAACCTAAATGATGGATCGTGTATATATATACAAGGGGGCCATCCGGATGTGGGGGCTTGGGGTGGTGGCACCGGTAACCCCACTCTAGGGTTGGCCCTCATTCACACTGTGTGGCCCCGAGTAAGATACGAACCATTGCGCGAACTATACAACGCACGAACTATACAACGTTGAGATGTTAAGAAGATATATTATATTTGGGGGTATTTATGGTGCAGTTCTTATCTCTCAAGAAGATAATATTCCTAAGTAGTTCTGAACTTGATTATTTTTATTTTTCTAAATTAAATAATAATAGTTTTTGACTTAACCGGCTAGCTTTGGTCACTATTTCTCATTGCCCTCTCCGCCATCTTTGTCATGCTCCCGAATTTGCAAAATTGGTTTATATTAAAATTAGTTTGCAAAGTGATTAACATAATGGCATGTATCAGATGTTTTTTTGTGAGTTGTGTTACGTTGACTAATCTTGGGTCAAGTCATGGACTTGTACTCATACACGATTTTGTGTGGTTGTTTATGTGTAGGTGTTGCTTGATGCAGAGCATAGTCGGTGATAGATTGAGACTAAAGTTCAGTTGAAACTAAAGTTTTGAGACTAAGTTTAGAAAAAAACTGAGGTGCTAATAGTCGAGGATTAGAGAATGATGTATGTGAGAAGATATAGCATGATGTGAAGACGTGTGCATTATGCGTGCGTAGCAGATTTTCTATGCATGCATGGCAGCTTGCTTGCTCGGAGGAGTCATGGACTGCATATATGAAGGACCAGAACGCATGCAGTTTTGTTGCTGCCGCCTGCATGCGAGCGAAGCCCATGTTGCACACGTCTGGTTTTGTAGGTTCGGTCCAGGTGGGCTGGACTAGTTTAAATTGGGCTTAAGAGTCAGACTGGTCTACAGATAGGAGCATTATTTCGTTTTTAAGTAGTTTTTCAGCAAGATTAGGGTTTGAGGATTCTCGGAATCTGTTAGTCCGAATATCTAGCTGATAGATTAGAGTAGCTGGCTATTGAATGAGTGTGTTTTATTTAATGACATGACAAGTAAATAAAAATTTGTAGAATCTGAAGAAGCTAGGGTCGGCAACTCCTCAACTACTAGACTTTGAAGGGTCTAGCTGCTTCTGTAGATTTTGAAAATCCGAGCTACCTAAAGTACCGTTTGAAGGAGCTTCTGGATACTAGAAGTATCTAGGCGGACAGAAGCTCCCCCAATCAGGGCCTAGATTAGCCACAAGATTAAGAGTTTAATCTAAGTTTTTGGCGTCTTCACGAAGAATTTCTATGGGAATTTTTGAGAGACATCCAGTACGCTTGATCTTGGAAATAAAGTGAAATATTCATATGATTAAGTGTGGTAATCTCGTTCTTTTTAATTTATTTGGTATTTGCATGTCTTGCTTTTGAGTTTTAGATTAAATCATTGGTTCTAGGTTTATGGTCGATTTGATTTGGTTAAAACCTGTCTAAGACACCATAGTGCTGATCTAAAAAGTTCAGTCCATAAATTCCACACGTTTTTTCGTTAGTTGATTAATTAGGGCTTAATCAATTTTTGTCACTATTCTATTCATCAGTTTTGTTTTGTTAATATATTTTGATCGCAAAGTCCGATTGATGTGATTCTAGTTGGGTTAGTTAATAAAATTTATCTACTTTGTTTTATCAACATTTTAGGTCGATCAAAGTTATGGATTTTAATCTATAACACTTTTAGTGACAAAATAGAGTTCTGTCCCGAATTGAAAACGTGATTAATTTTAGGTTTTGTAATCAGAGGTAAACATTTATTTTTTAATCTATAATCATTTACTCCCTTCGATCGCCTGTCTTAGTGTGAATTGATCTTACAGATAGACCCGCTACGAAACACCGTTGAGATTTGATGTGTCATTAGTAGGTCTTGATAGTATTAATGTAAAGTACTTAGACCTAAGATCTCCATAGTTTCTAATATGTGTAGTAGCTTACTTTAGGACTACTAAATACGACTCCATAACTGGACAATTATAAAAGTAGTTATCAGATCTGCTATGAAATATGTAGTGAGATGTGAGTGATCAAAATGGGACTTGCCCCTCTTTAATGAAAGAGATATCTCTAGCCTCTCGATGTAACGGATTACGAAAATGCATGGCCATACCGATGTGATTATGGAGTTAATCACATGTTATAATCCAATACAAAGATCGAGATATTGATCAATCTATTGAAAGGATGGCATAGATCTCACCTTGTGCTCGATAAATATCGTGAGGCAAAGGACATGTACATGAGATATATATTACAAGGTTCAACTGATATGATCTTTATATTTTACGTATACTTGGGTTAATATGCTTTGTTAGAGCCCGCTGCTAATGACATATGGAAAGGAGTTTTCACACACATAATGGGTTGGAACACTAGATTCAAATAGGATTCGATTTGGGCTCTCTTTGGATAGAGATTCAAACAGTTCAGATAGAGATATGAATAGATTGGATGGAGATCCAAGTAGAGTCTTGGTTGGGCTTGGATGGCCCCAAGCTAGGCTGCCTACAAATATGAGGGTGTATGACATAGGGAAGTTAAGCTATTCCTATTACTGATTCACATGTCGATGTGATTCTCGTGCTAAGTTATTATCCGCTGAGAGCAAATCCTAGATACTAGTAGAGATATTGCTGTATTGCTTTGTTGATTAACATCAGCATTGTTGATTGGATCAGCGCCGTTGTCGGCTTGAAGGAAGATAAGTCCACAAGAGTTCCCGACCACGTTGATCGGCTAATTCATGACCACTTTAACACGCTCGAGTTAGATCAGCTCGCTGCTCCAACTTTCCTTCTATTGCACTATGTGCTTGAGGTAACGATCTATGGTCCCTCTCTAACAAGACTTTCTTATGAGCGCGATAATTTTTTTGGCTAACATTTCCTTCATGTTCCCCAAAGGTCGTAGCATGGTCCATTGCACAATGCTACCTGGGGGAGTTGGGGTTATATGGATTTCCTTCACACACATGTAAATATAAAGTTGCAACGGAGGGGCAAGGTACATGGTACATCGATGTTACGGGTAGCGTGGCTACATCCAACTCCATATATCCAACCACATCATGTTATGAGAAAAATTGGGAGAAAGAATTCATAGTCCATGTCTTGGTTGCACGAATTAACTCATTAAAAACCTTAATATGAGAAACTTCATCAAAATTCATTTAGGGGAAAAAGAGTACAATTTACTCAAATATTTCATATGATGTTCAAGATCAATTTGGACAATTAGGTTACTTGACTAAGATCCAATTCTTCTTATCCATGTTATATGAAGTTTCTCCCCCTAAAATACTCAAGTCTTTAAGTCTAACGAACACATCTTTCAAAACTAGATGTTTTAAGAGAGACTTAGTGGATAATCTGTGAGATTTTCACATGACTTGATGTACATCACCTTTATTTCATTCTTCTTATACAATTCATGAGCATTGTTGGGGATATGACCTCCGGGTACCTTGAGATGGGCTTATCAATCGAGACCAAGAGCAAGCCAAGCCCAATATTGGAGTCTGGTCTGGGCCGTGAATAGGGTTTGTTCCCAATAAGGAAGGTTAAGTCCTTATTAGGGAATCGAATCCCATAGTTGGTATAAAGAGATATGTTTGTACCGAAATCCTTATAATTAGAGAATTAGCGGATGTGTTTGGTATGATATCTTAAGTATCAAGGAAATCAACAAGGTGTAGAGTCCTAGGTCATTGGACTCACCCCTTGAGTATATAAAGGGGGCGAGCCCTCTAGAAGCATCTTATTCTTCATGCTTTCATTGCTGTGTAAGATTGGACACCGTGTAATTCACCAAAACTCTGGACATAGGAATATTATCTTTGAGAGGCTTAAACCAGTATAAATCTTTGCTCTTGTTTTCTAAAGTCGATCATCGGGTTCGAAGGCGCTGCATTTTCCTTACACATTCACCACCTCGGGTATCCCCTTGGATGGACGACTCAATGATTCACCAACAAGAATAGAAGAACTTTGGATAATAGTGGGAGTGTTAACATGATTCAATTCTCACAACTTCTGGATGTGATGAATTGTTCTTTCAAACTATGCACATTCTAGTGAGGCTTAATACAAAAACTATTATTTTCGAATAGTTCATCGAAGTCGATGCAGTTCCACCACATAGGAAAATATAGCTGGATCGTGCGAGTAGGTTTATAGCAAACGTAATGTCCAACCTAATATGTAGCCCATGTACATTAGTGTACCTACAACAGTCAAGTATGGAAATTCTAGTTCCAAGATTTCTCCCTCTCTTCTCTAGATCTTTATGGATCGTGGTCTGCTTGTAATGACATTATGTTCATGAAGTTTGGAAGGAAATGACTTTTTAAAGCCAAATATCTGCAACACTTTCTCAGTGTAAGTGGACTGATGTACTAGAATTTATTAAATACATGCTCTAGCTGCAAGTCTAAGCAAACTTGTTTTTATCCAAGTATTTCGTTTCAAACTCAAATTCAAAGAACGAGTTTACTTACTCAATTTAATTATGGTATTAAGACCATATTCATAATTCATTCAGTGATCTTCATTATCAATACAATATTTCTTTTAAATAAATATACTATATACTATTAGATTATTTCTATTCTTTCTATCTTGTTTCAAGACATGATATTTTATGTACCTTTATACATACACTTGATCCATGCTTCCATGAAAATAACAATATCAATTAATTTATTACTCAACATAATTTGACTTCAAGTGAATTTTCAACTTCATGTTGGTTCATTCAACTCCTAGTTAATTTCGATTTTAACTGTTAATTGACTGTCATTATGATAATATTTATAAAAGTAATTCAGCATATGATCAAGGAATAATTTTCACAATCAACTCCTAGCAGTTGAGTGAAAACTTTATACACCAAGCCATATTTTTTCTCTTACTATTTTCTTCTTTTCAAACAAATACCCAATATGTCATTGAGAGTAGATATGGGGAGGTACACAACATTCATTTGCATAATACCTCTAGTTTGTTTAGAAAATTCAATTGTCATTGTCTTCTTACAATCTTCTTAATTTGACCTCTCCATACATTCAATGAGCGATACAATCTCAAAGTCATGATTTATGATTACGACAATAATAAATAGTAAGTACAGATAATTGATAGTTTTTATATCACATGATTCACGTGAACTTCTATAACTTCTAGTTATTTCATCATGTATTGCACATTCTTGTGCTTCATTATCTTCCTCACCATTTGTTGTTGCGTAAAATTTACGCTAATAGGTTTGTTTAACCTTAAAAACTACTGATTACATAGTGGTTTTATACGGGAAAATTGCACATTTACCCCATAGTTGGGAGGTGTTTGCAGATTTACCCCATTATTGAATTTGCTTGCTCTTTTATCCCATAGTTGATGTGTATCCTTGCTATTTTGTCCCATTTTATTTTCATGTTATTTAAATTTCTTTTTCCATTTTCAATCTTGGAAATGACCAAACTACCCTTCATTACTACACATTACAGCTAGCAGCAGTAACACGACCTTCATTTATGTGGTTCCATTATCCATAGAATCAGTAATACTGCATAATCCCAAAGTCAACTAAGTGGATCTTCGTTGCCACGCTGGTGGTCTCAAGGATGGCCTAGCTGTGCACGAACTTCGAGTAGGGGCAGGCATCACTGAGCATTGTAGTAGAGCATGAGCTTTTCGGAGGCGACACACGTGTCTGATGCTGTTGAGGACAGAGCCCCACTGCCGCATGCAAGGCGGCGACATAGCCGCCCACAAATAGAAGGCCACACACACCACTGGGTCCCCCACGTCCATGGTGGCCATGTGGACACTAGCGAGTTCTGCTACCATGAGAGCATGGTCAGTCGTCGATGCTTCGAACAAATCAGAGAAGAACCAACTTGATCATCGAGCTTTTGGTTATTGAGTGGGCAATGGTATCTCGGCGGAAACAACGAAGAAGGGTAGTTTGGTCATTTCTAAGGCAAAAAAGTGGAAAAGAAAATTAAAATAGCATGAAAATGAGAAATAGAACAAAATAACAAGGATACACATCAACTGTGGGGTAAATGAGCATGTGCATTCAATAATGGGGTAAATTTATAAACACCCAACTATGGAATAAATGTGCAATTTTCCCGTTTATACTGGTTCATATCTTTCATGAAAGATTTTTCCTCATCCCGTCAGATTGGGAACTCAATGGGTTTCTGTAGGAGGTGGGATGCGGGTGGATGGTGACAACACGGTAGGAAGTCCAGACTCACGAATTCAGGATGTGGGTCACCAGCCTGTGACGTACTTCGCGCTCCTATCCTAGCTACTTGTAGGTGTAGATGTTCAAACGGGTGGCCCGACACGGCTCAGCCCGGGCCTATGAAAGCACGACACGTTTATTGATGGGCCAAATCAGCTCGATTTGTTTACGGGTCATGCTGTACCAGCCCATGGGCCAGACTGCGAGCCTAGGCATGACACAAAAGAGGTTAATCGTGCCAGCCCAGCCCGCTCACATCCCTAGCCAGGCTGCTTGTAGAGGTGCAGGAGCACGACCTGCGTGGGCCATGGCTAGTGGCTAGCAGCACAGGCACATGCACCTAGTTGGTAGAACATACGTCCATCGCATAGCCAGTAGCGAGTAACAGCACCCATGGCCCCATAGCTTCCACAATAGTGATGGATATAGATGTCAAAATATCCGAATTATCCGTATTCGTATTCGAATAATTATAAATATGGATACCCATATTTGTATCTGAATTAAATATGGCTGATATTTCGAAACATCCAAATTTATTTTACAAATATGGATATGGAAATAGATATATGAATTTCTGCTGAATTCATTTTAGGATTTCACACCGATTAAACTTTTAGAGACTCAATATAACATGACATCACTATATTAATATGTATGGTTTATTTATTCATTATTTAATTATGGAATACTAAAGTTAGTGAATATTAATATGTATGGTTTATTTATTTTTATATAATTATGAAATACTTAAGTTAGTGAGGGTTTTCTAGCAATATAAGGCAATAAGATATTTACAATTTTGCTTGAGCTTGAAAATTTTTCTACACTCAATATATAACATAACTTATTCTATGTATTTTTTTAAATTTTTCTAGATCCATTTGCTATTATTAACTCATTAATTGTGTTTCTAGGATTTAAATTGAAATATGTGAAATTTGAATTGCGAGTACCTAAAATAATGTATAAAAATTTATAGAAAACCATATTCATGTTTTTGTGTCTATTTTTAGTTATTATCCATTAAATTGAAAGAAATTTTAAAAAATCCATGCCAGACTATATAGAATGAAGCCTGGTCCGATACAATTATGATGAAGGAAGTAAATGCATTGAACCAGGCAACATCAAACATAGTGCTCCATGGCCAAAGAAGAAAGGAAGAAGATGAATAGTTGATAAAAGATATAATATAAAATGAAAGTAGTGCCCTAAAGATATACTACAAGAACAAAAGGCACTGAAAGGTGAAGGGTTTCAGCTACTAGTGAAAAGATGGACGAGACTTTTGAAATGACATGGTGCAGGAAGTATTGATGACCGATAATTTTGAAGCATGACTTATGCTCCGAAACTAGGGGGCATGTGTTGACGCCAGGATTTGGTAAATCCCAAGCCCATTAGAAGTGCCGCATGGTCAATAGAAGTCAAAGAAGTCCGATCAAAGGTTGGTCAAAAAGCCCATCCGTATTGTTATACGTGGCCAGATATGAAGGAGCTGATAGAGATGAAGAAGACATAGATAAATCCAAAGTAGGTTATGATATTATCGTAGCAAACGGTAAGTCTCTGGACTATAAATATGTATCTATTAGCTAGGTTAAAAAGACAAACAAACACAACTACAAACTATTCTCGGCGCATCGCCACTCTTGGTTTCCAAGGTTGATTCCGGCGGGAATTGGCACTCGAAGCTGGGTTGCATCGCTTCGATCTCCGGTGAAGAGGTGAGTCCCACCACCTTGACGATCGTATCATCTTGATCGGTGTCTTTTGAGGCTGCATTATTTCGATCTCTTGAAGCATTGGTTCGATCAGTACGATCGCCGATTTATCTTGGTGTATTTGCTAGGTCTAAAGCTACATCGCCACAATCTCTTAGATTGATGTGAGTTAGGTATCGTGGTTCAAGGCTTCATCGGTTGATTCCGACATGTTGATCTACTATATCTGATTTCTTCTATGCACCATTCATCTGAATAAAGCATGCCTGATATATTAAAGTACTATTAATTACTCATGATTTAGCAACTATCTTGGTTAAGTCCAATCTTGCTGTTTTGATTATTTAATAATATGGATGCATTCTCTGGTATGTTGGATTTAGTTTCTATAGGAGTACAAACCAATAGATTATCTTTAATTCCTTATTTCATCATATTGACGTCGGGTGTTATTCATCGGCTTTCGCGGGCAACACTCTATCCACGTGCCTATCGATTCAATGGCGTGTCACGCGCATCAACCGATGGCATAATTAATCCCGATGGTATGGCGCTGGCTATCATCTTTGTAGCCGATAGGCATTGGCATTCGTGATCATTTTCTTATCACCATGGTCATCGGCTCGATAGCCGATCAACGTTGCTACTAATGTTCTTTTTTCATTTTCCCTTATCAGTTATAGGGTCAAACTGATTGGCATTCTCAGAACCTTCTAAGATTGTAGGACCTACATTGGAGTTAAGCAAACCTCCTAGGCCACGCGTGTGACCAAAAACGACACCAACATGCTTTTTGTCATGACTACTGGGGCATCCTTCAGACGACTCATCCATGGTGGGCGAAATCGATAATAGTAACATCATTCCGGTTACCCTGGAAGCGTTGATCGACGAGCAAAGGGTAGAGATATAGGAGCATGTAGAAAACTACTAGATTTTGTGCCTCGAATCCTTCCACATGACTCGATCTGGCTCCATCCAAAGAAATCAATTACTGAAGCCGACCCTAACTAGGGAGATCATCCAACAGACTGAGAGCCCTTAGATCAGTTTTCAGGAAGCCGTCGACAACGCTCTCCACCACGTCCTCATCAATCAGTCTGAGGTGTTGATGGCATGATAGCTCATGAGCCGACACAAGGTCCGATGTACTTCCCCGTCAACCATCCCCGTATACTGCAAAATCTACAACACACTCGGTTGGCACCACCGCCACAAGGTCCGACGAGGTAGGATCCACCAAACACCTCGTTTGGTATTGAAGGGAGCATGATGACCCTTCTACCGACCCCTATGCTCCAAGGGATAGGCAGGCAGGACCCGTCACAGAACACGTACATCCTTGGGAGGGGAACACCGCCATCCTGGCCATCGACTGCTCTATAGGGGCTAGCCAGGAAAGATGTACCCTAGCCCACGTATGGAGTCACAAGGAATATGCTGCCCAATCTCATGGCACCAAGGGGGGCACCCGATGGCATCCCTCAGGAGTACCACCGGACCGCATACTACGAAGCACAACCCTATACAAATGAAGAGCTACACAAATACAATGTTGTTCGGATGGACCCGTACCAACATGCCCCAATGACTGACCAGTATCCCATTCCGAACCACCAAGAAGATGATTGGGTGAGCCAGATCATTGAATTTATTCTGGACCAATTTGGGCTCAAGCCCAAAGACTAGACGTACATGTATCGATGACCAAACCTAGAGTGGTTCGATCGAGTGCCACTACCAAGACGATACAAGATTCCCAACTTCAACAAGTTCCTGGGGCAAGATTTGGTCTACATGATCAAGCACATCAACCATTTTCTCACCCAATGCAGGGAGGCATCGGCCGATGAAGCACTTAAGGTCTGATTCTTCCCACTATCACTATCGGGATCAACCTTCACTTGGTTTTCATCATTACCAGCGAACTCTATCAGAGGATGGGAAGACCTAGAAATGAAGTTTCACAAGTATTTCTTTGCCGGCATACATGAGATGAAACTGACCAACTTGACAGCAGTGAAGCAGAGGATGGATGATTCGGTACAGGATTATGCACAGAGGTTCCGCGATGTGAGAAGGAGATGCTACAGCTTGAACCTCAGTGACACACAACTAGCTGAGTTGGCGTTCTAGGGACTCCTAAACCCTATAAAGGAGAGATTTTCATCACAAGAGTTCGAGAGCCTCTCACACTTGGTACGACACATGAGAGCCGATTCCACGAAACAAGAAGGGGTAAATATCAAAAGAAGGTTGCATATACTCAGGTGTGCCCTTTGGAGTCCGACTAGGATAGCAAGTCTGATGTAGAAGCCGGGCTAGCCAAATGGTCTAGAAACAAGAAGCAGATCACATGTCCTTGGGTGAAGACATTTGATAAAGAGGAGAAATAGGATTTTGACATCAGTAAAACCGATAGGATATTCGACTTACTGCTCAAGGAGAAACAAATGTAGATGCCACCCAATCATGTGATACCATCCATCGACGAGCTGAAGAAAAAAGAAGTATTGCAAATGGCACAATTTCCCATCGCACCACACTAATGAATGTAAGGTGTTCAGAAAACAGTTTCAGTCGGCCGTGGAGCAAGGCCGGATCAAGTTCGACGATGGGAAGAAGCCGATGAACATCGACGAGCATCCTTTCCTGGTCAACATGGTGCATGTGCACCGTGCTAGTTATCGGTGCATGAAGAGGGACATATGTACTAGCAAGGACTGAGTCTCTTCATCGAACCTGATTAACAAGTACAAAAGAAAGTCAAGAGAAGATATAGGCAATGAAGATGACTTCGACTACTCACGATTCAACCCCATTGGAGTTGTGAATTCTTCAAGTTTTGCTGGAATGAAGGATTACACCTGCCATTGCTGTATAATTGTCCTGAGTGTGGTGACAACAGAGGTAGGTGAAGAAGTGATCATAGCTCCCGCAACAATAGGGTAAAGTCACGTGATTAGGGAATGACAAGCATTCATCAGAGGCTATCACCACCAAGGCCATCGACACTTGAAAGTCTTAGCCCTATCAATGCCAAAGAGAATGACCGATCAGTTGATGATAGTACCACAATAGGGAAGCCACAATAGTGCCCTAGTGGAATCTTCACGAAGAATCAGAAGATAAGGGTGCAACGGTTGCGGCAAAAAGAGCAGAAGGAACTAAATCATAAGGTTGCTTGACCAAGGATCAAGAGTGAATGGCGAATTAAAGAGAAGGCTAATTATGACGACAGGAGAGATACAATGGTGAACATGGTGTTCTTTCTTCCTGTGGAATATCGGGCCACCCTTGATAATAATGACAAACAAGCTGAGGTGATGGATCAGTTGGTGCTAACGCCCCAATCAGCAACATTCGACAAGCCTGAAGACCCTGGGCATCGACACGTGAGACCTCTCTATGTTAAAATATTGCTCAATGGAATGTCGATGTCCAAAATGATGATAGACAGAGGAGCAGCCGTCAACTTGATGTCATATGCCACCTCATTAAAACCAATATGGTGCTAAGATATTTCCGCAGTAACTCATCAGAAACGATGGGGGTGCTGAATACAAAATTGACGGTTGGAAGTAAAACAGTGCTGACCACGTTCTTTGTCATAGAGGGAAAATGATCCTATAGTCCACTGTTGGGATGCGACTGGATTTATGCAAATTGTTGCGTCCCGTCAACAATGCATCAAAGCATCGTGTAGTGGGTTGACAATCAAGTGGAAATTGTTCCCGCCGATAAATCAGTTAACATAGCAATAAATGATTTGTCGGTATGGGAAATAGAAGGAGTCGAATGTCTATCAGGAAAAGCTTGGGATGGTGATTTTCTCGAGGTATCAAGTGATGGAGTCAAACTAGTCAGCAATGATCAGCCCAAGCTTACATTGTAATGATGCTATCGACGAAGCAGGAAGCAAACTCGGTCAAAGCTTCACTACAACCGATGAACTACAAGAGGTAGACATCGGACCCGACGACAGACCGAAACCAACCTTTGTAAGTACTCAAATTCTCGATGAAATAAAAAATGAATCAATTGCATTATTGCAATAATATCATGATTTTTTTTTGCGTGGAAATATCACGAAATGCGAGAACATGATAAATAGCAGTGTTCGAAAAGACGCCTCCTAGGTGGCCTCAGTGTCGTGCGGAGGGCTTAGGCGCTGGGCAGATAAACCACAGCCTGGGCGGTTGACCGCGCTGCCTACGCGCCCTAAGTGGCAACGACGCCTAGCCATGCGCTCGACAGCTCAGGGGCCGCGCATAGGAGCACCTAGGGTTCCATCGAGCGCTGTCGCCGCTAAGCCCACTATCCACCGTCCATCATCCGCCACTCACAACCGATGGCTACGCTTAGCCGAGCGGCCCGAGCCGGAGGAATGCCAGGGAAGGGAGGAGAAGACAAGGGGAGGTGCAGGCATGGCTGGAGGGGCAGAAGTGGAGAAGAGCCTGGACTTTGAAGAAAAGGAAAGGCTAGGGGAAAGGGCGCCACAGTAAAGGTTGGAGAGGAAAAGCATCATCTAGGACTCCGGGAGGGCGCCTGGGACTCCGGTTAACAACTGTGTGAGCCTGGGACTCCGATTAACAATGGTTTGGAATGCATGAATACAGGAAAATTAATGCTAGAAATGCAAGAAAACGAGCAGAGTTAGGCGCCGGGTCACCGCTCGACTAGCGCCTAACGCCTACGTAAACATTGATAAATAGTAATATCTGGATTTGTTTCCATTTATATCCGATCCGAATCCATCCCTATCCTATAGTCCCACTTTGATTTTCACAACAATTGCATCGCCACCATTTCGCCATGTCACCAGGAGCAAGCAGGAGATGAGAGTGGAGAGACATTGAAGAGGTAGGGTTAGGGACTACTTATTGGATTTGCTGGATTAGGCCACTCGGCACTGGATTGGACCAAAGTCACCGAACTAGGCGTCTGGGCCATTGGGGCTGGGACTAGGCGTCGCCATTGGGGTGGGTCACAGGCATTGGGCCACTCAGTAAATGGGGATTTGAGGTCAGGGTTGTGGGGAACGTTCCCACGCCCGGTTCCCTCGACGGGATCATATATACATATACATATACACACATATATGTACATACATATATACATATATATACACACATATACATCTTCCTATGACACAAATGAGGCATTTTCCTTGGGCCTTCAGCCTCCCTCCGTTTACACCTCTCTTGGTTCGACCACCAACACATCGATTCTTGCCTTTGTTTGTGGATTTTTCAAATAATACATAGTTTGGTAATAGAACCCTATCGCCGAACCAACGGTTCGGCGGGAGCGAGAATCTAACTAGTGTCTGATTTGACGATAGAAGCGCTCTATTGCCAAATCAACTATTGAGCCATATAAAATCCCAAATGAAGATTTAGCGACAGAGCAACATAGAAACTTTTATTGTCAAATCAAAGATCAATATGAGCTAATGGTTAGAATCTAATATCTATCGACCATTTTTTGACAGGGTCCTGTCGCTATTTCAATTGTTGACAATACCTATTTCACTATTTCAACTATCAACTGACGTGTTGCTATTTCAACAATTGGTGAGATCCCTGTTACTAAACAAATGGTCAATGGAGATCTAGTTTTATTTTTTAAGACCATCTAGAAATATATTTTCAAATAAAAAATATTATTAAAAAAACCATTGTGTGCCAGTAGCGCTTACCCCGTCCACCTACGTCGCTGTTTGCATCGAACTTTCTGTATAACACACTGCTCACGCTGACCTTGCCTTCAAGCTTACACTGCACCAGCCTTAAACGCTAAGCACATGCATTGTTCACAGAGCGCAGCAACCTTCAGCTCCGTTCTAAAAGTCCTCACGTATGATCAATCAAAATACAGACGATTCAATTAAACATTAGAAAGTCCAAAAGTTATTTTAAAGAAAGTTTTATGACAAATGCTATCGAAGAAAGTAAGAGTTAAAAAAGTGTGTCCACAGTAATCCAAGGTCTACGGCTAGTCTAGTACTCAACCTAATTACATATTTTTTCATGTCCATTTAGAGTGTGTTTAGTTAATTGTTCCATTTTAGTTTTAAGAGTATAATAACTTTATTCTAGTTTTTAAGATGTGATGACTTTATTCCATTCTAAAACATTGGTTTATGTCATTCTTATGTCTTAAATGAAATAACCGTGTTTCACATTTTTTAGACGAGATTGTTTCACATGCAGATGCAGATGAATATTCTCTTGTACAAGTCATTTTATCTCACTTTATATGCTAACCAAATGCTTAAAAAATGTGGTAAAACTTGTTGACGCTAAAATATGTCGATCAAAGTACCAACACACCGATGCCGATTCGACGATCCAAAAACACGTGGATACCTAGGAACAACCCTAGTCGTCACATAACGCAGACGTCGTGTTCCGACGACCCTTGATAGTGACAAGGGAGGGTGGAGTCGCCAGACAATCAAATTACAAGAAATAACCTAATTAACCGAAGTGTGGAAAATAGCAATCAACCAGCCAAACTAGGGCCGGTTCGACCGAAACAGTATGGTCGGTCAGACCGGCCTAAAGGGACCGGTCAGACCGAAGGCACACCGCCAGTCGGACTGACGGTACGAGGGTATTGCCGAAGAGGTCTCCGGTCTAGGCTGCGAAGGGTGATCGAAAGGGTCTCCGGCCTTCGGTCGGTCGAACCGACAAAGGAACTCTGTTCAAACCGCAGAGGACCTCCGGTCAGACCGAGGATAGCCGAAGGGGACTCTGGACGGTGCTCCGGCGCCTAGTCCGAAGTGGTCCCGAAGCCTCCTACGAAGCCCGATCAGACCGTCCATGCAACGTCGGTCAAAACCAGTGGCGAAGCTAGCGCTCGGGTCACCCGAGTGTACACTATGAGTCTACTGTGTCTATAAGTACCAATCTTTATGCACATGGACCGTGATGGGCTACATACGTGAGAAAGCTGGTGCACCGGTTTGGGCTAGCCTTATGCACCCACGGTGAAAATTTACTAATCATGCCTTAATTAGTGGAGGCACCCTGGTGCCTGTGCACCAGGTAGCCACAACGTGGCTTCGCCTGTGGTCAAAACGATGCGTGCCAGCAACGGGATGACGGCCCGACACGCCCAGGCAGACCAACCGCCTGCCGTCGGTCAGACCGATAGCGGCAGATCCGAATGCCCGAAGTCTCCGACGACCATCTTGCCGTGAATAGCTTGCAACCAGAGTTCTTGACGAAGAAAATGGGATGAAAACACTGCAAAAACTTAAAAAGATCAAATGAAATTCAGCCAAGAAACCAAATTACCTATAAAAATTGATAAAACCGATAGAAATCCGTTACGTGTATTAAATAGGTGATTCATGGGTGAATCAACAAGGCTTACCGTGATTACGATGCAGCGGAAGAAGAGTTTACAATGCAAACTCACAAAGATGGACGTTACTTGGTTAATCCCAGAGCAAGGAAAGTAGATTGAAAGGTAAAACTATGATTCACGGTAAAAAATAATAGATTTGATATATTAGGGTTTCGGGGGAGAGAGCGTCCTTGAATCGGCCTTGCCCCTATATTGGTCATGACGTGCCTGGGCTCTAATTTGACTTAGATACGAGTTCAAGTCGTTAGAAATTAATTAGAGATAAAATTGACCCGAAATCAACTAATTTGAATCGGATTTAGAGTGGCCCGGTCTGACCGGGCCTACATGGCCTACATGACCAATTTTGACAATTTTGACCATTAATGCCATTTTTTGCTATCAACACATGCCCTCTGTGTTTTTGTAAACTTAGTGAGCCAAAAGCACAACGAGCTAAGAGCGATATACTCCATACCGGCCTTTCGACACTTCAAGCATTTTGCCACACACTTGGAAAGTACTTTTTCAAATACCTACCATTCAAAGCTCTACGAAATCACTCTCCTTGTAGAGACTCTAGCAAATATGCATTACCTGGAGCGATTTCAATAACTATAAAAGGACCTTCCCAACTAGACGATCATTTACCAAACTTTGGGCTTTTAGTACCTAAAGGAAAAATCGTCTTCTAAACCAAATCACCAACTTGAAACGATTTTGCTCTCACCTTTTTATTATAAGTTCTAGACACTCTTCTCTTGTCTCTATCTATTGTCTTTAGAGATCTTAATCTCTTATCGGTCACTTCTTCCAAATTATCCTTCAACAAAGTTTCATACTTATCGACCAATAAGCCATCGTCGCTAGGAGTAGGAGCCGGGTTGCTCACAGCAACTGGCTTAGGCTTCCATACCCGCTTCGTCACTGGTCGGTGATGGATATCCTCAAAGATGGTGTCCCGCTAGTCCTCGGTGTTCTTCTCGTGCATTTCCTGAGCCCGAAGACATTGTAGCTTCCTCTTTTGTGACTCAGTCATACCCGGAGGAGCCCATGAATGTTTTGGCTTAGTGCCGGGTGCCATAAACTTTCTCCTACAATTTTTGGCCAAACAGAAACTGCTCGGATCGACCTCGGCATTTTTACGCTTAGTAGAGACGCTTTCATGTACTCTGTCGGTCTAACCGACCTTAGTGGGCCGGTATGACCGGGCCCTGTCAGTCGGGCTGGCCATGGTGGGCCGGTTGCATCGGCTGGTGCCGGGTGACTGAAAACTGTCGGTCAGACCAACCATAGTAGGCCGGTCAAACCAGCAGTCTTCTGTTTGGTCGCATTTTGCGACTCGCCTCCGTCTTGCTATGAGGGTGTGCCCTTAGGGATTGGGACGTCCTAGGACCCCACCTTGACTACGATAGCCTCGGACACCTCCTCCATACACCCTCGTTGTGCGATGGACAACCTATCGAAGACATTGCCCCTCGCCACACCATTTGATTCTACATGTTATAAAAATCAAAGAGTGCAAATGGAGCAATATAGTAGGGGGCAGGGTACCCGGGAGGCGGAAAGTAACACAGAGGCCACTGTGCCATGGTCAGGTGATACGGTAGTGGAGGAAATGGTGGCTCTAATGATCTCGCCCATCGTGGACTAAAACCTACTCTTCCGAAGAGGGTTCGGTCTCGCTGAAGGTCCTGGATGAGTGTTCGCCTTCTCAACCCTCTTCTTATGTTTCTGAAGTAGCATATAATATGTCACCTTTGGCTTATTGCGGACCGTAGCCGAAGATGATGCATTGGTGTTCACCTTCCACACTCCTACCTCGGGGTTCTTCGGCATGAGTGTGCGTGTGCAAAGCTCTCCAATCACGACCGCCTTCCCCTTGGACGACTCAGCCTGCTCGGGGCGAATCAACACTTTATTCCCGTCGAGATAGATGGTGTTCACAGGGAAGGGATCCTGGTCCAACTTCATCTTAGGGTTGGTATCCAACTTCAATTGTTCTTCCTCTATGGCCGATTGAACCTATCAACGAAAAACATTGCAATCGTTAGTGGAATGGGAATGTGAATCATGCCACTTACAGTAAGCTTGCTTCTTCAAGTCGTTGACAGTCGGAATGGCGTGTCCCTTTGGTAACCTGATGAGCAAAAAGTCAAATATTTTATTGCACTTGGTCACATCAAATGCATATTTTACCTCACTAGGTATACTCTTGGTGGGAGACAGTCGTAACTCAGAGCAAGTAACAGGTTTAGCCTTGCTAGACCAAGTCCACTCCGCGGTGTACATGTCAGCCCAGTCATTCTCGCTCTTCGATGATTCCTCATCAGAGTGCTCCATGACAATCACCTCGGCCTTAGGTTTGTTAAATGTATTAGTGAATTTCCTACTTTTGGCTCGGCTTTCTTGAACCAGAGCCTTCTGAAGGTCTTGACTAACTTCGAAGAAATCCTAGCCATCTAGTTTCTCCTTAAGTTTGGAGTGTAAACCGTTAAAAGCTAGGTCGGCCAAGTCTCTATCGGAAATGTTCAATGTAAAACATTGGTTTCTAGTGTCCCTACAACGCTTAATATACTTGTAGACACTCTCGCTAGCCTTCTGCCTAACTGATGTCAAGTGTGAGAGCCTAAGTTCAGTTTCCCCCAGTATAAAAGTAGTCATGGAACTTCTGCTCTAACTGGGTCCAATTCTACACGGAGTTCGTCGGTAATGCCGAAAACCAAGTGAAAGCGGTGTCGAAAAGTGATAGAGAAAATAGTCTAAGCTTCAATACATCCAACCCACTAGCTTCACCACACCGTGCTAGGAATTTTCCTATGTGCTCTAGGGTGTTTTTCTACCTTCATCATCAAATTTTGTGAACTCGGGAACCCTAAAGCCATGCGGATATGGGATAGTGTCGAAGTGGTATGGGTATGGCTTGTTGTAAACCCTAGCCTGATCCCTAGGTGTCCAACCTGCACATTCTCTAAATAGTGCGCGGATTCGCTCTTCGATGTCATCTACGCCTCTTGCCTGCGCGTGTCTCTCATGCGGGGGCGCGACACGTGGTGTTATCTCGGCGTGTCACCATGCGGATCCTCCTCTCGTGCTGGCTCGTGATAAGGGACTTGCTCGGGTCTATATGGGTGCGCGGGAGCAGGAGGTGCGGGCAGCGTGGGAAAAGGTAGTGTAGGCGTGGCCGGAGGCGGCGTGTAATAGGTGGCAGGGGCGGTCTGACCGGCCATAGGGTCGGTCTGACCGAGGGTGGAATAGCGGGTCAGACCAGCCAACTGTTGTCGGCTACTGAGGCTGGCATATGTCGGTCTAATCGGCATAAGGGTCGATCTGACCGACAAAGACGTACGCGATCTCGGCCATTGATGATGAGGCCGGAGACACAATGGCTTTACCGGTACTCCCACCGGTTATACTATGTATGTGATGAACATAGGGTACACTTGCTATCGGAGTTGGAGAAGCGGCCTCGGAAAAGCCGAATCTCCTAAACATCGCCTTCATTTTAGAGTCGACCATGACCTCTACACGATTTGCAAAAGTAGTGCTATCCGTCTGGTATACCGTGGTGGCTATCTTTTGCTCGATATCCTAGGAGGATAGTCGAGGGGACGATAGTGTTACCTTGCTCCTAGAGAGGTCGAAGATGTCGATGTCGTGCTTGACGAAGCCCCCACGGGTCTTGGTGAAGTGCCCAAACAGGAGAGCGCGTAGCTCCTTCGTCTTGGCCTCGATCTCTGCCCTATCCTCTTCGGAGAGGTTGTTGAGGGTGGGCAGGATGATGTTGCTGTTGTCGATCTCCACGCTTTCCACCGGGTCCATCGACATTGAGGGTCCTGTTGATGTAGATGTAGTAGATGTACCCATCACCGATGTAGTAGTACTTGGCAAGTTTCTTCTGTGGGATCAGAATGGTGACTAGAGGGGGGTAAATAGGCGCCTCGATAAATTTTCATGAATAAGATGGTCTGTTCAGAACACCCAATGCTCCTCTAAAATTTCAGAAGCTAAATTGAGACTCACAATTCAAAACTAGAATAGAAATCAAACCAAATTCACAATTCATCCTAAATAAGAGTTTGATATGTCGGTCTATTTAGTCGGAGTTTGATTCTCCAAAATAGACTCTCTAGATCGACTGATGAAGTACCGATAGGAGCTGTCGATTGATGGTTCTCCGACAAGGTTCAAAAGTTTTAGATTTGAGATTAAAAAACAAATTCTGCAGCAATCAAATAGTTCAGAATCAACACAAGAAGCAAATTGCTATGTAATAAAAACATATCAATCGTTGGCATACAACAGAAAATTCAGAACAAAAACAACTTTTTGTAGAATTGATTGAAATTAAAATGGATCACATCAATTTCTGCACTTGGTACATTAGGCAATGTTGTAGCCAATCAGAAGAAATCTGAAGTAATGAACCACATGACTACAGAACTACTGAGTCCTATTTCAACCAGTGATATACAAAACTTTAGCTTTGGCTGCACTACACATAGAAGCTATGCTGTTGAAAATTCTAGACCAAGAACACAACAGTGCAATTAAATCAGGGTAATAAGTGCCTCACTGCTGTAACTTGACCTCAAGCATGAACTCAGAAATGCATATGTACAATGAATAGCAGTTGAGGGACTTTCAGAAGCCTTGACAACATGTACTGTAGATAATCTGAAAATTACAGCAGTACACTGCAACTCAAAAACAGCTTGAACACCTAAACTACTGCAATTGCACAATATCTTCTGGAATGAAACACAACAGTAAATACTGATCTAAACACAACAATGAAATACTTGAATTAACAAAATCAGCCGATCAAACTTGAATCAGGTAGAATCTAATCAAAAGCATGCTAAAAACAGAAGCAACAGACCTTGCCAAAGAAGATGAACAAGTGTTGCAAAACTGTATAGCTTCATGTACTTGGCAACATTTCTATAGTAATTCAGGCAAGGTATGATTCAACAGCGGAGAGAAGAAGCTAGATAGAGAAATGAAATTTGTGAATGGATATCTTCTCCTCCAAAGCTTCTAGCCCCCAAATGTGCTCAGCCAAAAATGAAACAATTTTTTTTGCTGAAGATTAATTGTACTAGATGTTGAACAAAAATGGATCATACATGATTGCTATCTATTTCTGAAATATTCAGCCCTCCATCTCAAAAACCCAGCCAGAAAATCAGTAAAGAAGTAATGATCAGAGATACATCTCTCAAACTTTTATTCAAAGTAAACAGTCCAAGAGTACACCCAAAAAGGCAAAAACAAATTCAACACAGAAGAACACAGGTGGTGCTTGCCCCTGAAGCTTTTTCCCAGCAAAGAGTTTCTTAGGATTTCAGTTATTGCTGCTGTAGATAATCCAATAAATACTCAGCAATAATTCTCAGCCAGTGCTCAGGAATTAGACCAAAACAACATCTAACAGAAGTATATCACAAAGTTAAAACAGATTGTTGACACGAAAACGTGCCCCCGCACTTGGGTCAGTTCGACGATCCAAAAGTGGGCGGATACTTAGGGACAAGCCTAAGCGTGACACAACACCAGCGTCGTGTTCCGACCTCCCTTAGTTGTGATAAGGGGGGGGGGGTGGTGGAGTCGCCAGGCAATCAGATCACAAAATAATCCAATTAGCCGAAAGAATATATTAAACAGAATAAAGTTAGCAAACCGGTCGGAGCCTGTCTGCTTCGGAGTATGGTGCAAAGGGGTCGCCGAAGTATACCTTCGGCGTCTGGTGCGAAGTGTCTCGCCGAAGGATGCCTTCGGCGTTCGGACTGGTCCGGTTGAAGATGAACTCCGAACGGATCCGGATGTGACAAGCACCTCCGAACGGCGGAGTTCGGCGTGAAGTCTCTGATACAGCGAAGTACAAAATAATGACCCAAACGCCGCGCGCGGGCGTGACTTCGTCCAAAGCGAGGTACGAGCGTGGTGAAGCCTGCTGTGATGAAGTGTGCTGGCAAAGCCTGTCGCTGAAGCCTATAGTCTCGCCGAAGGGTGTCTTGATGACCTCTGAAACCGATTTCTCAGCCCCAGACACCTCCGACGAAGTAGCTCTGAACGTGGGAACCTAAAACAAATATGGTTCGAAGTACCAATTCGGCCTGAGGACCGAATTTTGCTAAGTGTTGCACTAGTAGCGAAGGTAGCAATCTGTTACACAGATTAGCGGATACTTCACAGGCAAAGTAACAAGGCGGATACTTCACAAGCGAAGTAACAAGGATTACCACTGTTCCGAAGTGGCCGACGGAGGGCTTCCAGGCAAACCCACGAAGAGGTACAAAAAAGTAAAGGTAAATAAATGCGATCAAAGCTAGGGCTTTGTGTTTGATTTGTGTTGGGGGGATCTCTAAGCTGGCCTCGCCTCTCTATTTATAGGGGCCAAACTTCTGATCTAATCTGCTATAATTCGGCTTGGATAGAGATAAAAACTTAGCCGGAGTTGTATCCAATTCTGTCTCTACCGAAGTGGGCTTCTGTCAGGCCCGTCGAAGCCTGCTCCTTGGGCCGAAGCTTCGGCGGCGTGGGCCTCCGAAAGCTTCCTGGCCGAAGGCCGTGGGCTGGCCAAAGGCTTTCAGAGCCCATAGCCCAATGGACCTTCAACCCTATAGGGCTTCGGCCTAACCCCAGACATTTGTATTCTTGGCCCAAATCACCAAAATTGATATTTTGACAATCTCAACCATTGATGCTATTTTTTGCTATCAACACATGCCCCCTGCCTTTTAGTGAACTGAGTGAACTAAAAGCACAACGAGCTGAAGACGATACCATCCATATCGACTTTTCGACACCTTTTACATTGTTTGCCACACGCTTGGGAAATACCTTTTCAAGTACCTACCATTCAAAGCTCTTCGTGTTTGATTTGTGTTGGGGGCTCTCTAATCTAGCCTTGCCTCTCTATTTATAGGGGCCAAACTTCAGATCTAATCTGCTATAATTTAGCTTGGATAGAGATAAAAACTTAGCCGGAATCATATCCAACTCTATCTCTACTGAAGTGGGCTTCGACTAGACCCATCGAGGCCTGCTCCTCGGGCCGAAGCTTCGGTGGCGTGGGCCTCCGAAGGCTTCCTGGTCGAAGACCGTGGGCTGGCTGAAGCCTTTCGGAGCCCATAGCCCAATGGACCTTCGGTCCTGTAGGGCTTCGGCCTGACCCCGGACATGTGTATTTTTGGCCCAAATCACCAAAATTGATATTTTGACAATCTCAGCCATTGATGCCATTTTTTGCTATCAACACATGCCCCCCTGCCTTTTAGTGAACTGAGTGAACTAAAAGCACAACGAGCTAAAGACGATACCGTCCATATTGGCTTTTCGACACCTTTCACGCTGTTTGCCATACACTTGGGAAATACCTTTTCAAGTACCTACCATTCAAAGCTCTTCGAAACCGTTCTCCTTGCAGAGATTCCAACACGTATGCATTGCCAGGTGCGATTTCGGCTATCTTAAAAGGACCTTCCCAACTAGGTGACCATTTACCAAATTTGGGACTCTTTGTGCCGAAGGGTAAAATCGTCTTCCACACCAAATCTACTACTTGAAACGATTTTGGTTTAACCTTCTTATTGTAGGCTTTAGCTACTCTCTTCTTGTCTACTTCTATGGCTTATAAAGCCCTTAGTATCTTATCGGTCACTTCCTCTAGATTATCCTTTAGAAGAGTTTCATACTCGTTGACTGACAAGCCATCTTGCTTTAACACTCTTAAGGAGCCAAGATCTACTTCTACAGGCAGAACGACTTCTTGTCCATATACCAATTCATATGGACTGACTTTGGTAGCACCGTGCTTTGCAATTCTACAAGCCCATAGCGCCTCGGAAAGCACTTTATGCCACCTTTTAGGAAACTCTTCAATTTTCTTCTTAATGAGCTTAATCACAATTTTATTACTAGACTTGGCCTGACCATTGGCCTGAGCATAGTAAGGTGAAGAGTTTATCAACTTAATACCATAATATTCGGCGAAGTCCCTCACTTCTCCAGAAACAAATGAACTACCTTGATCCATAGTAAGAGTTTGAGGAATGCCAAACCTATGTATGATGTGCTTCAAAATAAAATCTTGTACCTCATTGTGAGTCATGTTCTTGAGAGGCACGACCTCGGTCCATTTAGTGAAGTAATCCGTCGCCATCAACACAAACCGATGCCCTTTTGAGGAAGGAGGGTGAATCTGGCCGATGAAGTCTAAACCCCAACCTCGAAACGACCATGGCTTGATAATAGGATTGAGCAATGAGGCAGGAACCAACTGAATATTTCCAAACTTCTGACATGCTTCACACCCTCAATAGTACTTGAAACAATCTCCAGTCATAGTCGGCCAATAAAAACTTGCTCTTTTGAGCATCCAACTCATTTTCTAGGCTGACTGATGAGTGTCGCAAAGTCCTTCATGGACTTCTCCCATAGCCACCTAGGATTGTTCGTGGTCTAAACACTTCAATAGTACTCCATCGATGGTTCGGTGGTACAATGTGTCGTCTATCAACACGAATTTGAATGCTTGTCGCCGAACCTTCCGATCAACCCTTTGGCTAGGGTCTCTCAAATACTAGACGATTGAGATTCTCCAATCGCCCTTACAGGTTTTAGAGGGTCTCACTGGCTCACCTTCTAAAAAAATTTCTAAATTACTGACTTCGGGGTGTCTCCCAAGCCGTTCCTGCTTCTGCCGAAGCCTGGCCAAGCTGGCCATTCCGAGTGTGCTGGTCCGAAGCCCTCCGGATGGTTCGGACTCTTGGGAACCCTCATCGTGTGGGGGGCTTTGGCCTATGGCCCCCGGCGTGCCCGGTCCCTTGGTTGGCAAAGTACTCTGGTCCAGGGACCTCGACACGTAGTGACCTTCGGCGGCCGGAGGGTTCCGACCTGGAGGGTGCGCTTGCCCACTGTCACTAGCTTCGGTAGTGAGACCAAGCATCGTCTTCTCCAATACAGAAAATTTTCCTCTGCTGACTTGGTAACCAGATGCTTGCTGAGCCAAATCATTTGCAATCGAATTGGCCTCTCTTGATACGTGCGAGATTTTGAAGTCATCAAAAACAACAACTATGTCCAGACATTTATCCAAGTAACTATTCAGCAAGCTGTTGAAGCATTGAGCATTCTTAGCCACTTGTTGCACTACTAACAAAGAATCACTGTATGCATGAACATGTCTAGCCCCTACAGATTCTAGTAATTCAAGCCCTAGCAATAAAGCTTCGTATTCAGCTTGGTTATTAGTGGAAGGAAACCCCAGATGGGCCGAAGTTTCAAAGTGCATCCCATTAGGCGATATGAGAACCACTCCAATACCTTGGCCACTCTTGCAAGCGGAACCATCAAAATAGAGTTTCCATGGCACTACCTCAACTAGAGCAACATTATCACTCCAACTGACATCTATGTGGTGATCAACTATAAAGTTGGCTACGATTTGACCTTTCATAGCTCTCAGGGGTTCATAGGCCAAATCATATTCGATCAACGCGTAAGCCCATTTTTCAATTCTTCCACTTAGAATCGGCTTCTGTAACATGTGCTTTATAACATCGGTTTGGCAAACCACAACACATGTAGTGGGGAGAAGATAATGGCGTAATTTGGTGCATGCGTAGTAAAGTGATAAACACAAACGTTCCACAAACGCGTACCTAGTTTCTGCGTCCAGCAGGCGGCGGCTCAAGAACGTGATGATGTACTCTTTTCCTTCCACCTCCTGGGTTAGCACGGCCCCAATCACGCTATCTTCAACAGCGATGTATAGCCGAAACAAAATCCTGACTTTAGGTGCTCTCACCACAGGCGGTGATGACAAGCACTCCTTGATTTTCTCAAAGGCACTTTGCTGGCTTGCCCCCAAGTGAACTCGGCTTCGTTCTTTAGCCGGAGTATGGGGACAAAGGCATCAATCTTGCCGGAAAAGTTAGATATAAAGCGACGCAAGTAGTTCATCTTGCCTAGCAACTTCTGTATGTCCTTTTTGCATGTCGGCGCTGCAATGTTTCTAATCTTCACGGGCCTCTTAGGATCAATTTCTATGCCTCTCTCGTGAATCATGAAACCTAGGAACTTACCCACCGACACACAAAAAGCACACTTGAGTGGGTTCATTTTCAAACCATACTATCGCATTCTATCAAAAGCAACCTTCAAATCGGCTAAATGGTTTCCCATAGCGTCCGATTTGACTACAACATCATCGATGTAAACTTCTAACATAACCCCTAGCAAGTCATGAAAAATTAAGTTCATAGCCCGCTGATATGTGGCGCCAGCATTCTTCAAACCAAAAGTCATGACGACCCACTCAAACAAACCAACACAACCAAGGCATCAAAAGGCAGTCTTGTAGACGTCCTCTTCAGCCATAAATATTTGATTATAACCAGCATTGCCATCAAGAAAACGCAGTACCTTGTGTCCTAAAGCATCGTTGATTAGCATGTCAGCTACTGGCATTGGATACTCGTCCTTCGGAGTGGCTCTGTTCAGATCTCTGAAATCAATGCATACCCGTATCTTGCCGCTCCCTTTCTTCTCTACAGGCACAATGTTAGCAACCCATTCCGCATACCTGCATGGCCTAATAAATTCAGCCTTGAGTAGTCACTCTACTTCTGCTTTAACTCGGTCATAGACGGCCGAGTTAAAGCGGCGTGGAGGCTACTTATAAGGCCTAAATATAGACTTGATAGGCGGCCGATGCTCCACGAGCTCGCGGCTTAGTCCTGGCATCTCGCTATACTCCTATGCGAAACAATCGACATACGACCGAAGTAACTTTATTACTTCAGCCTTCTCATCAGGTTGTAAATGCTGCTTTACAAAAGTCGGCCTCGGGATGCTACCATTACTGTAACACCCCAAATTTTCAAAGAAATAAAAATATCATTTGATGTATTTTCCTGGAATTATTCATTTTGGAAATACCTTTAATGCCCTCCTTAACCTTTTTAAACTAGAACTTAGATGAAATGACCAAACCAGAGGCTAGAAAATTTTGTATATGATCCCAAGGCCAAGATATATTTTTTAGAATTTTTACAAATTTCTATCAACCTTGGAAGTAGCCCAAATATTTTAATCCATTTTATGCAATTATTTTTATTCAGAAAATCATTTAAACAGTAACAGGCCTCCCCCTCCCTTTCTCTCTCTCCCGGCTAGCCCAGCCCATTATTCCCGCGCGCCTCGTACTGACCTATGGACCCCACCAGTCAGTGACTCCATCTCCCTTCACGCGCGCACTTGACAGCCCGACCCCACCTGTCGGCGCAAACTGTAACACCCCAGAAATTAAAAGAAATAAAATAAAAAGAAAAGTATTATTTAAATCATTTTTGGATTAATTATTAAAGGGAAATTCACAAAAGAACCCAAATAAATCCAAACAGGGAGAAATACTAAAAATCTGGACTTGAAAATTTTATGAGATGAACTAGAGACCAAACTATAATTTTAGGAATTTTTACAAATTTTTATCAACAGTGATTCAACCCCTAATCAAATATTCGAATTACTGGAATTATTTAAAATCAGAAATCAATTTTAAATCCTAAACGGGCCGAAACCCCGAAACCTCCCTCCTAAAGCCTTTTAGGCCCAGCCCAACCCCGCCCTCTCACTGACAAGCGGGACCCGCCTGTCGGCGCGTTCCCCCGCCTCTCTCTCCCTCCCGCGCCCGCTTGGCCCCACGTGTCAGCCTCATGCGCGTGCCTTCACCCACTGACCGCTCGGCCCCGCCTGTCGGCCCTTTCCTTTCCCGTTCGCCCACTGACAGGTGGAGCCCACCTGTCAGGTGCTTCGTCTCCGATGGAAGGGGATCGCCCCCTTCCTTTCTCCCGGCGATCACCTTCTGCTTCCCACCGCCGGCAGCCCGCGATCGCCCGGATCGTCTCGGATCACTTCCCCCGCATGCCGCCGCCACCTTACCATCCATAGCAACACGTTTTTACGCTTTAGGAAAGCTACCCGGAGCTTTGGTAAGGGATCGCCGGAGCCCTCGGGATCCCCTCGGTTCGCTGCCATCCTGACGCCGGCGACCCCCTATAAGAACCCCTCTGGTCACCGCACTCACCCCACAACGCCGTAGCCCGAGCCTTAGCCCTCCAGAGCGTCTCTGCCCATTTTGCGAGCTCCTCCCCTGCTTCAACTCCGGCGAGCTCTCGCCGTCGCCTCGGACCTCCTCCGTCCACATCGTCGCCACCGTCGTGACCGCCGGAGCTCACCCGTCCTCGGCCACCCCTCGGTTGGCCGTGAAGACCACCGGATCATCAACGCCGACGAGCACCCGAGGCCTCCTCGTCATCTACCCTCGCCGCCGGCCACCGTCCGTCACCCTCCGTCGCCACCCGAGGTACCGTCGTGATCGCCATCCTTCCCGCGTTCCATTTTTAGCCCTAGCTAAGCCCCTAGGCCCTCGCCGTCGCCGCCATGGCCGCGCCCGAGCCCGCCGTCGCCGGAGACGAAGGGTGCGAGGCCCCCTTACGAGCGTGCCGTGCCGGATTTGATCCTGGCCGCACGATCGCGCACCAAGGGCACAGATTAAAACCCTTCGGGATTTAATCTCACCCGTAGATCTGGTCAAAGGGGTACGGAGCGATCGCGGACGTTGATCGTAACTTAAATCCCTGGAGCGATCTGGTGCGTCCACGCGTACCTCTTCGCCACGTTTTAATCTCAGCCGTCCATTTCCACTTAACCCTCCCGCCTCGCACTCAGCCGCCAGATCTGGATCCTACGGCTCTGGATCGGCCGGTCCACGCGCATAGTCACGGGTTCACGGTGAACCTGGTTCACCGTGGACCAGGGACTGTTTTTAGTTTAAATAAAATTCCAGAAAATAGTTTAAACTTCAAAAAATTCATATCTTGCTCATTTTAACTCCAAATTTCACCATTCAAATTTTGTTAGAACCAGAATATTATTCTCTACACATTAATGCCATAAAAACAGTATGTTTCTGTTACCCAAAATATTATTAATGAATAAATGAATAAAAATTCCTTAGGGTTAATATTAATAATACAGAAAATAAATTGGGAAAAATTCTAAAATATTAAACTTTACTGTTTTGTACAAAACCTTGACATATTAAATATTACTTCACATAATAAAACCCACAAGTGTGTATGTTTAATATTTGGTGAGTTTTATGTGTTTATTGAATGTATTGTTTATTTTCCGTAACGAGAAGACTACGAGTTCGTCGAGGAGCAGGAGTTCTACCCCGAGGTTCCTCCATCCCCATTTGCTGAGCAAGGCAAGTCATCGACCACCTTTGTGGACACAGTTGATCATTATTGAGCCCATGATTTAATAAATTATCGCTATAACTCATAGGATAATATTGCATTAGACCAAGATCAAGCCCTACACTTATATTTATTAGATCCCCGTCCTTGTGTGCAAACCCAAGCCATGCTTATTGAGCCTCAACTCCTTGTCACTCTACAAATATTATATTAGCTAGTGCCCAATGTACCGGCCCAACTGCTATAGGATATAAAGAATGAGTCGTAGAATAGATGGATTCTGGTATATGAAATACCCCGTTATTCTTGTCTCTGGACTCTGTTGGAGTTAGGTATGTTATAAGTATGGTGGGTTCCGGGTGCAAGCTCGGGTTTGGTATGTCGCACCCGGGGCACTATAAGGACCGGTCTGCGGGATCTGTTGCAAAGCACTTCCGTACCAACCACAAGTCTAATGGGTAAGTCCTAACTGGAAGTGTGGAACACTCCGTCTCACGACACCATAGTGGAGGGGGCAAGGGGCTAGCCCTCAGGGCGCCTTGTACCGACGATGGCTCAAGAGGGGGTATTGTGGAAACTCGACATGGCGAGACACGGTACGAAACCTATAAGAGGGTGCTGTTGAGTCGGGGAAGACCATATGGAAGGTTTTGGCACGAGTTCCCGTGTGACTGGGTCATCTCGTTACACTTCGGTGTAGGTGATGAGTGCGTGCCTTGTGGGTACAGTGGTACACCTCTGATCAGAGTAAAATCAATCTTTTCGAAAAGCCGAGCCCACGGTCAAGGGCGGGTTGTGTGACTACTCGCAGTTAGTTTACAATGGTTTGAATGAATGAGCTATTCATGGCATGTAAGGACTGTTGTGCGAGGAGGTAAAACGTACTCCTCGAGTTAGAAGATGATGATGATGCATTCACATGTTTAATTTTCCGTACTAATAAAATTGCTCATTAAATGCTTTACAAATGTGCTGCTTCCGCTAAACTAGCCACTATCTCCCTTGTTATTATCTTGCATTATATTTGCATTCGGTGGCTTGCTGAGTACATCTGTACTCACCCCGTTGACTTACACCATCAGAGCCAGTCTACTACGAGGAGGATGAAGGTCTGGAGTAGCGACCCAGTCAAGGCGAGACTGGAAGGAGGCGTTCATCTAGGACCCTTGATTTTATTAGTTTCTCTTCACTTTCATTCACTTTTGTACTAATGCGGTCTACGAACCGTGAATGATTGCCCGTATTGTACGTGGTCGCTTGATGAACGTCTTGTTTTATTGATTTTCTATGGAATTTCAATAAAGTCCTGATTTATTAAATCGGGGCGCGACAAGATGGTATCAGAGCCGACTTGACTGTAGGAAGCCAAACAGACCTGACCTTAGGACTTATATATATCCATTATATTTTACAAAAGATTACTTATCCTCTCATCTTCTAAGATTTTCACAAAATTTTCTCTCTTTTGTAGATGCCGGTTCATACCATGAGCGGGACTCTTCTTGACGAGGCCGGATTCATCCGCGAGCTTCGCGTGCTCGTCGACTTTTTGAGGTTTTCCCATGAGCCTGCGTTCCATGGGATTTTTCCCGATGCGAACGAGAGCTACTGCGAGGTCACGGTTGTGATCCGCCCCTCTTCCACGCAGCCACCCTTCTACACCCATGGAGTTGGAGGACCTTCCTTCGTGGTGGCCAGCCAGCGAGCCGCTCTCCAGTCCCTCGCCGAGCTTCGACTGGTCTACGACTGCCACCTCCGCGACACCGTCTACCGCTTCATGCCCATGCGCACACCCGGGAGTCACCGCAGCATCTACATCAGTCCCCTCACCCAGAGCAACTCCGCCATCACCCGCACGATGAGACTCTTGGAGGCCATGGACAACCTCCACACGGAGGCCGTCCTCGACGCAGACAGCCAGCACGACACCATCGACTTCTACCGCCACACTTCGGAGAACCTGACCAGGGAGAACGCCGAGCTCCGTCGACAGCTTGAGCAGAACCCTCTGTTGACCCTTGAGGTAGAGGAGTTGAGACGTCAGAACGAGCTTCTACGCCAGGGCGCCATGGTCCATACCCAGCTTCGTCAGCAGCTCAGAGAGTTGAAGAAGGACATCGAGGAGATCGCACCTCTTCCGCCTCGCCGGAAGAAACCCATTCAGACTCCCACAGTGAGGCCCAAGAGGATCTCCCGCAGCGCACCACCCGCCGGACCGTCCAGTTCCTCGACCCCGCCCGTCTCCCACGAGCCCGAGATCGAGCCGTCCCCCGAGCTGCCTTAGACGTAGTATTACGATTGATTGTTTTCTTTTTATTTTGATTGCTTGTATTCAACATTCATGTCAAAATATAAGGCATGAATGAGAAAATAAGTAAGTGTAACCGCAAGAACGATATTATTTTGAAATAAATATAAAGAAGTTCACCCAAAATAAATATGTATACATTGGAAATTCCAGGATGACCAACACCCAGGGATCAGACGCTCCTCAGAACGGAGGGGATAGTGGCAACCTGCCACAATGGGGAGCCACCGGGCAGAGGCAAGCCCCGGTCGCCAACCACCCCACCTTGGCCGAAATGATGGCCACTCAAAATCAGTTGGTCTCCGCCCTCCTGCACCAGATGCAGCAGCAGCAGCAGCAGATGCAAGAGCAGCAGGCTCACTTCTTTCGCCTCCACCAACAGCCCGAGCTGCCCCGACCTGCCACACCAGCTCCCGCTCCCGCGACACAGCTCTCGGAGTTCCTCCGAGTCCGCCCGCCGACCTTCTCGAGCACCACCAACCCCATGGAGGCTGGGGATTGGTTGCGGGCGATCGAGAAGAAGCTCGACCTCCTGACCTGCACTGAGCAGGAGAGGGTGGCCTTCGCCACCCACCAGCTTCATGGTCCCGCCGCGGAGTGGTGGGACAACCACCGTGAGACTCTGCCCGAGGACCACGTCCCCACTTGGGCGGAGTTCTCGGCCGCCTTTCGTGCCGCCCACATCCCCGACGGCATCGTTGCCCAGAAGCAACAAGAGTTCCGAGATCTGCAGCAGGGGAGCAGATCTGTCACTGAGTACCTACATGAGTTTAACCGCCTGGCCCGGTACGCACCAGAGGAGGTCCGTACGGACGCGGCCAGACAGGCCAAGTTCCTTAGGGGACTGAAGGACGAGTTGTCCCTACAACTCATCTCCGGAGATTTCGCCAACTTCCAAAAGTTGGTGAACAAGGCGATTATGCAAGAGACCCAACAGAATAAAGTTGACTTGAAGAAGAAGAGGATGATAGCCTTCAGGCAGAACCAGGGTATGGCCCAGAGACCCCGTTTTGCTCCACCCCCACCAGCGCCACAGTACCACCCCCGGCCGGTGTATCGCCCGGCGCCACCAGCTGCCAATGCCGGAGCCAGCCAACCTCGTGCCGCTCTAGCCGCGCCGACCGCCCCAGCTGCCCCGGCCAAGAAGGCGGAGATCCTGCGCGACAAGCACGGCAAGCCCGTGGTTTGTTTCAACTGCCGTCAGGAGGGGCATTACTCCAATGCTTGCCCCCATCCTAAGCGCGTCCAAGGAGTTGCCGCGAACCCCGCCATCCGTGCTCGCGTCAACCATGTCACCGCCGAGGAAGCCCAGGCTGCGCCCGAGATCGTGATGGGTAAGTTCTTGGTACATTCAGCACTTGCAGTGGTTTTATTTGACACTGGAGCTACGCACTCCTTCATATCAACTGATTTTGTGGAAAAGAACAATCTAAACACTGAAGATCTACCCAGAGCCGTACAAATAACCACCCCGGGAAAACAAACTCTAGCCCTATCATATAGCCCAAAGGTATGGATAGATATCCACGGCACCATATTCTGGGCCGACCCCATCCTAATAGAATGCCAAGGCCTAGATCTCATTCTAGGGATGGATTGGTTAAATAAGTACCAAGGGGTGATAGAATGTGCCCAGAGAAAAGTGACTGTGACCAGCGAAGAAGGGACTGCCGTCACATTTCAGATGCCAATACTAAAGATCAGAAGACCAAGACTGCACCAGATTACCTTGGAAGAAATACCGATAGTCTGTGAGTACCCGGACGTGTTTCCAGAGGATTTACCGGGAATGCCACCCAGGAGGGACATCGAGTTCAGGATTGACTTGGTGCCCGGAACCACCCCTATTTACAAGCGACCATACCGGATGGCCGCCAATGAGTTAGCTGAGATGAAGCAGCAGCTGGAGGATCTCGAGAAGAAAGGCTACATCAGACCTAGCACATCGCCATGGGGTGCCCCTGTCATCTTCGTCGAGAAGAAAGAAGACAAGGCAAAGCGTATGTGTGTGGATTACCGCGCCCTGAATGAGGTGACAATCAAGAATAAGTATCCATTGCCTCGGATCGATGATCTCTTCGACCAGCTCAAAGGAGCTACGGTATTCTCGAAGGTCGACCTGCGGTCTGGTTACCATCAGTTGAGGATTCGAGAAGAAGATATACCCAAGACTGCCTTCACCACCCGTTATGGATTATACGAGTGTACGGTTATGTCCTTTGGATTGACCAACGCCCCTGCATTCTTCATGAATATGATGAATAAAGTGTTCATGGAATATTTGGATAAGTTCATCGTGGTCTTCATAGACGACATCCTCATTTATTCCAAGGACCAGAAGGAGCACGAGACTCATCTCTGGTTAACCTTAGGAAAGTTAAGGGAACACCAATTGTATGCCAAGTACAGCAAATGCAAGTTTTGGACGGCAGAAGTAAAGTTCCTCGGACACATCATCTCTGCGCAAGGAATCGCAGTAGACCCTGCCACTGTAGAAGCAGTTACAGATTGGTTGCCACCCACAAACATATCTGAGATACGAAGTTTTCTGGGTTTGGCCGGATATTACCGAAGATTCATCGAGAATTTTTCGAAGATAGCCAAGCCAATGACCAAGTTGTTGCAGAAAGGAGAAAAGTTTGAATGGACTCCTGAATGCGAGGAGAGTTTCCGCACCCTCAAGACTCGTTTGGTATCTGCACCTATACTGACCCTACCGGATATCCGCAAAGACTTCCATGTCTATTGCGACGCATCTCGCCAAGGATTGGGATGTGTTCTTATGCAAGATGGGAAGGTTATCTCTTATGCCTCCCGTCAGTTGAGACCCCATGAGTTGAATTATCCGACCCATGATTTGGAATTAGCCGCCGTAGTACACGCCCTCAAGATTTGGAGGCACTATTTGGTCGGGAATCGCTGTGAGATCTTTACGGATCACAAGAGCTTGAAGTATATCTTCACACAGCCAGATCTGAACTTGAGGCAAAGACGATGGCTGGAATTGATTAAAGACTACGACCTAGGTATACACTACCACCCCGGAAAGGCAAATGTGGTAGCTGATGCCTTGAGTCGCAAGGGATATTGCACAGCCATGATGATTCAAGAACACGCACCCTTGTTATGTAGGGAGATGGAAAACCTAAATCTTGGATTGACCACCAGAGCATATCTAGCCACCTTGGAGACCCAACCTGTCTTGTTTGAGCAGATCCGTGAAGCTCAGTTAGAAGACCCGGATATAGCTGCCATTAGGAAGAACATGAGGCAAGGAAAAGCCCCCGGATTTTCAGAGGACGAAAATGGAACCATTTGGTTTGGAACCCGGATATGTGTACCGGATAAGCCAGAGATAAAGACCCTTATCCTAAGAGAAGCCCATGAGACGTTGTACTCCATTCACCCCGGCAGTACCAAGATGTACCAGGATCTGAAGGAACGCTATTGGTGGGTTAGCATGAAAAGAGAGATTGCCCAGTTTGTCGCCAAATGTGACACCTGTAGAAGAGTAAAAGCTGAACATCAGAGACCTGCAGGATTGTTACAGCCACTTAAAGTGCCGGAATGGAAGTGGGAAGAGATCGGAATGGATTTCATCACCGGATTACCAAAGACCCAACTTGGGTATGATTCTATTTGGGTGATCATTGATCGGCTTACAAAAGTAGCACATTTCATAGCCGTCAAGACGACCTTCAGTGGCCCTAAGCTAGCAGAGCTATATGGCCCGGATAGTATGCCTTCATGGAGTGCCCAAGAAGATAGTATCTGACCGAGGAAGTCAGTTTACCTCTCGTTTTTGGAAGAACCTCCAAGAGGAGATGGGCACGAGATTAAATTTCAGTACCGCCTACCATCCTCAGACAGATGGACAAACAGAAAGGGTAAATCAGATACTAGAGGATATGCTTCGAGCATGTGTTTTGGATTTTGGAGCCACTTGGGATAAGAGCTTGCCGTATGCAGAATTTTCATACAACAACAGCTATCAAGCCAGCCTTCAGATGTCTCCTTTTGAAGCCCTATACGGACGTAAGTGCAGAACGCCTCTACTTTGGGACCAAACTGGTGAATCCCAAGTATTCGGAACCGACATTCTTTGCGAAGCTGAAGAGAAGGTACGGATCATCAGAGACCGGCTCAAGACAGCCCAATCACGACAGAAGAGCTACGCAGACAATCGCCGTCGAGACCTAGCCTTTGAAGAAGTAGATCATGTCTATCTACGAGTCACGCCTCTCCGTGGAACTCAACGGTTTAACATGAGAGGAAAGTTGGCCCCTCGATATGTTGGACCATTTCCCGTTGTTCGACGCCAAGGCGAAGTAGCTTATCAGTTGGAACTACCACCTTCGTTGACGGGAGTGCATGATGTGTTCCATGTATCTCAACTCAAGAAGTGTCTCCGCGTTCCCACGGAACAAGTGGACCTTCAGCAGTTGGATGTCCAAGAGGATCTGACCTATGTGGAAAAACCGGTAAAGATATTGGAGGTCAAAGAAAGGACAACCAGGAGTAGAGTCATCCGCTTCTGCAAAGTGCAGTGGAGCAATCATCCAGTAGAGGAAGCTACATGGGAAAAAGAAGATGAACTCAAGGCACAGCATCCGGAGCTATTCGAGGATTGAGCCGAATCTCGAGGACGAGATTCTCTGTAAGGGGGATAGGATTGTAACACCCCAGAAATTAAAAGAAATAAAATAAAAAGAAAAGTATTATTTAAATCATTTTTGGATTAATTATTAAAGGGAAATTCACAAAAGAACCCAAATAAATCCAAACAGGGAGAAATACTAAAAATCTGGACTTGAAAATTTTATGAGATGAACTAGAGACCAAACTATAATTTTAGGAATTTTTACAAATTTTTATCAACAGTGATTCAACCCTAATCAAATATTCGAATTACTGGAATTATTTAAAATCAGAAATCAATTTTAAATCCTAAACGGGCCGAAACCCCGAAACCTCCCTCCTAAAGCCTTTTAGGCCCAGCCCAACCCCGCCCTCTCACTGACAAGCGGGACCCGCCTGTCGGCGCGTTCCCCCGCCTCTCTCTCCCTCCCGCGCCCGCTTGGCCCCACGTGTCAGCCTCATGCGCGTGCCTTCACCCACTGACCGCTCGGCCCCGCCTGTCGGCCCTTTCCTTTCCCGTTCGCCCACTGACAGGTGGAGCCCACCTGTCAGGTGCTTCGTCTCCGATGGAAGGGGATCGCCCCCTTCCTTTCTCCCGGCGATCACCTTCTGCTTCCCACCGCCGGCAGCCCGCGATCGCCCGGATCGTCTCGGATCACTTCCCCCGCATGCCGCCGCCACCTTACCATCCATAGCAACGCGTTTTTACGCTTTAGGAAAGCTACCCGGAGCTTTGGTAAGGGATCGCCGGAGCCCTCGGGATCCCCTCGGTTCGCTGCCATCCTGACGCCGGCGACCCCCTATAAGAACCCCTCTGGTCACCGCACTCACCCCACAACGCCGTAGCCCGAGCCTTAGCCCTCCAGAGCGTCTCTGCCCATTTTGCGAGCTCCTCCCCTGCTTCAACTCTGGCGAGCTCTCGCCGTCGCTTCGGACCTCCTCCGTCCACATCGTCGCCACCGTCGTGACCACCGGAGCTCACCCGTCCTCGGCCACCCCTCGGTTGGCCGTGAAGACCACCGGATCATCAACGCCGACGAGCACCCGAGGCCTCCTCGTCATCTACCCTCGCCGCCGGCCACCGTCCGTCGCCCTCCGTCGCCACCTGAGGTACCGTCGTGATCGCCATCCTTCCCGCGTTCCATTTTTAGCCCTAGCTAAGCCCCTAGGCCCTCGCCGTCGCCGCCATGGCCGCGCCCGAGCCCGCCGTCGCCGGAGATGAAGGGTGCGAGGCCCCCTTACGAGCGTGCCGTGCCGGATTTGATCCTGGCCGCACGATCGCGCACCAAGGGCACAGATTAAAACCCTTCGGGATTTAATCTCACCCGTAGATCTGGTCAAAGGGGTACGGAGCGATCGCGGACGTTGATCGTAACTTAAATCCCTGGAGCGATCTGGTGCGTCCACGCGTACCTCTTCGCCACGTTTTAATCTCAGCCGTCCATTTCCACTTAACCCTCCCGCTTCGCACTCAGCCGCCAGATCTGGATCCTACGGCTCTGGATCGGCCGGTCCACGCGCATAGTCACGGGTTCACGGTGAACCTGGTTCACCGTGGACCAGGGACTGTTTTTAGTTTAAATAAAATTCCAGAAAATAGTTTAAACTTCAAAAATTCATATCTTGCTCATTTTAACTCCAAATTTCACCATTCAAATTTTGTTAGAACCAGAATATTATTCTCTACACATTAATGCCATAAAAACAGTATGTTTCTGTTACCCAAAATATTATTAATGAATAAATGAATAAAAATTCCTTAGGGTTAATATTAATAATACAGAAAATAAATTGGGAAAAATTCTAAAATATTAAACTTTACTGTTTTGTACAAAACCTTGACATATTAAATATTACTTCACATAATAAAACCCACAAGTGTGTATGTTTAATATTTGGTGAGTTTTATGTGTTTATTGAATGTATTGTTTATTTTCCGTAACGAGAAGACTACGAGTTCGTCGAGGAGCAGGAGTTCTACCCCGAGGTTCCTCCATCCCCATTTGCTGAGCAAGGCAAGTCATCGACCACCTTTGTGGACACAGTTGATCATTATTGAGCCCATGATTTAATAAATTATCGCTATAACTCATAGGATAATATTGCATTAGACCAAGATCAAGCCCTACACTTATATTTATTAGATCCCCGTCCTTGTGTGCAAACCCAAGCCATGCTTATTGAGCCTCAACTCCTTGTCACTCTACAAATATTATATTAGCTAGTGCCCAATGTACCGGCCCAACTGCTATAGGATATAAAGAATGAGTCGTAGAATAGATGGATTCTGGTATATGAAATACCCCGTTATTCTTGTCTCTGGACTCTGTTGGAGTTAGGTATGTTATAAGTATGGTGGGTTCCGGGTGCAAGCTCGGGTTTGGTATGTCGCACCCGGGGCACTATAAGGACCGGTCTGCGGGATCTGTTGCAAAGCACTTCCGTACCAACCACAAGTCTAATGGGTAAGTCCTAACTGGAAGTGTGGAACACTCCGTCTCACGACACCATAGTGGAGGGGGCAAGGGGCTAGCCCTCAGGGCGCCTTGTACCGACGATGGCTCAAGAGGGGGTATTGTGGAAACTCGACATGGCGAGACACGGTACGAAACCTATAAGAGGGTGCTGTTGAGTCGAGGAAGACCATATGGAAGGTTTTGGCACGAGTTCCCGTGTGATGGGTCATCTCGTTACACTTCGGTGTAGGTGATGAGTGCGTGCCTTGTGGGTACAGTGGTACACCTCTGATCAGAGTAAAATCAATCTTTTCGAAAAGCCGAGCCCACGGTCAAGGGCGGGTTGTGTGACTACTCGCAGTTAGTTTACAATGGTTTGAATGAATGAGCTATTCATGGCATGTAAGGACTGTTGTGCGAGGAGGTAAAACGTACTCCTCGAGTTAGAAGATGATGATGATGCATTCACATGTTTAATTTTCCGTACTAATAAAATTGCTCATTAAATGCTTTACAAATGTGCTGCTTCCGCTAAACTAGCCACTATCTCCCTTGTTATTATCTTGCATTATATTTGCATTCGGTGGCTTGCTGAGTACATCTGTACTCACCCCGTTGACTTACACCATCAGAGCCAGTCTACTACGAGGAGGATGAAGGTCTGGAGTAGCGACCCAGTCAAGGCGAGACTGGAAGGAGGCGTTCATCTAGGACCCTTGATTTTATTAGTTTCTCTTCACTTTCATTCACTTTTGTACTAATGCGGTCTACGAACCGTGAATGATTGCCCGTATTGTACGTGGTCGCTTGATGAACGTCTTGTTTTATTGATTTTCTATGGAATTTCAATAAAGTCCTGATTTATTAAATCGGGGCGCGACACAAACCGACTCATTACCTCGGCCGAGCCCGACCCCACCCGTCAGTCTCCTCGCTCGTACGCTCGCGCTCGCTGGCCTGTGGCCCCCACCTGTCAGGACCGTCGTCCACCTCGCGCCACGCCCCCTAACTCCGCCGGCCGAAGACCTCGCCTCGTATCCGCTCGTCGGCCCCCCTCCCATTAAACCAACGCCGACATTCAATCCCCCGAGGCCCGCCAGCCATTCAAACACATTAAGGCACGCATTTAAGCCCCGGGATTGCGATACCGTGCATGGCGAAACCTCGCCGGCGAATGAATGCAACCCCCCTAGGATTTCCATGCATGCGACCCCCTCTGACCCTCACTGGCGCTTATATTTAAACCCCCTGGTCGTCCGCATTTGATCCCCCACGCTCACTCGCTGCGAGAACGAACAGAGCACTCACACTTCGGTTTTTAGCGCACCACCGTCAACCACACTCCAGCCACCGCTCGCCATCGCCAGAGCCCCTCTCCGTCCATGCCGACTGCACCTCTGTGACCGCTAGGACCTCACCGACCTCGGCCACCCCTCCACCATCGATGAACCTCGCCGGATCACTGTCGCCGACGAGGAGCCGAACGACTTCGCCACCCCCTCTTGTCGCCGGCCACGCCCCGTCGACCTCAGACCACCGCAAGGACTACGACGCCACCGAGGAGCCGGAATACTTCCCGAAAGTCCCTCCTTCCCCTTTTGCTGAACAAGGCAAGTCACTAAACTAATCTTTTGAGCATATTGAACCCATGTTTTACTAAACTAACGCTAAAACACATAGGATATACATGCATTAGTCAAATGAAACCCTTACAATATATTTATTAGGATCCCCCGACCTTGATGTGCAACCCAAGCCATGCTATCTATCCTAAACTCCTTGTCACCATATGATTAGTACTATTAGCTAGTGTCCAATGTACCGACACAATTGCTACAGGATTAAAAATGAGTCGTAGCGATTGGAATCTACTATATGATCCCCGTTATTCTTATCTCTGGAATGCTGTCGGTGATAGAGTTATGGTTGAGAGTGTATGCATGGTGGGTTCCGGGTGCAAGCTAGGGCATTGGTCGGTAGCACCCGGGGCACTATAAGGACCGGTCTGCGGGATCCGTTGCAATACACTTCCGTACTAACCACAAGTCTAATGGGTAAGTCCTAACTAAGGTATGGAGTGTTCCAAACCGAGGCCACCATTTGGAGATGGGTCAAGCAGCACCTGCGGGTGGCTTGTACCGACGTGGCGCAAAAGGGGGTGCGACGTTAGCCGGGATGCGGCCCGGCGCGCCGGCAAAACCTAGAGCGGGTGGTTATCGCTTGAAGCATTTCATGCTGAGGTTTTGGCACGAGTTCCCGTGGTATGGGTCATCTTGTTACACTTTGGTGTTTGGGATGAGTGCGTGCCTTGTGGGTACAGTAGTACATCTCTGATCAGAGTCATAAATTTTTTCGAAAAGCCGAGCCCATGGTCAAGGGCGGGTTGCGTGACATCCCACAGTTAGTTTACTTTTGATATGTATGTGCATGATGGTTTGACATGTAAGGACTGTTGTGCGAGGAGGTAAAACACACTCCTCGAGTTAGATGGTGTTATTGAGGTTCATGTTTGTTATTCCGCATGATAAGATTTGACTACATTAAATGCGATAACTGAAAATATACTTTTCCACACTTTTAGCCAATTATCCTTCCTTTGTTATTACCTTGCATTATTATTTGCATTTGCGGTGGCTTGTTGAGTACTTTTGTACTCATACCCATTGGACACACTTCAGAGGATGCCTACTATGAAGATGGTCTGGAGTAGCGACCCAGTCAAGCAAAAGATCTTGAAGAAGGCGTTCGTCATGCATTTTACTTTTATTATCGTTTTTATTTAACTCTGATGTAATAATATGGTCTGTGTACCATGAATACTTGTCGTATGTACGATTGTCGCATGATGAACCTCTTGTATTATTGTTTTTCTTATGAAATTCAATAATGTTCCGATTTCGATAAATCGGGGCGCCACAAGATGGTATCGGAGCCGACTTGATTGTAGGAAGCCAAACGGACCAGCCTAGCCAATAGCTACAGAAAATTATTTCTCGAAAACCTACTTTATAAACTTTGTTCCTCCCCTCACTTTCTTCAACTTGTTTTTGTAGATGCCAGTCTACCAAGTTCACAACTACTGCCGCCACTACGACGGCTTCGTCAGGGAGCTCCGTATGATGCTCACCTTCCTTGGGTTTCTCTTCGAGCCCGAATTCCAGGGGGTGTACCTGGAAGAATTCACTGGACCTTGCGATGTCTCCCTCACCATCCACGGCTTCGGAGAGCACCTTCCACCCTACACAACCGCACTTGGAGGCCCGACTTTCGACGTCGCGTGCCAACGCATCGCCCTCCAAGCCCTCATGGAGTTGAGGATGATCTATGATGATCGTCTTCAAAACTCGTCTTTCTGGGTTGTGCCGAAGCACACTCTCGGCGCCTACCGTAGCATCTACCTCGGAGTTCACTCCGTTCGTGATCCGGTCATGGCCCGACAGTCGCGTCTTCTTTAGGCCATGGACGACCTCCATACTAAAGCGGTGCTCGACGCCGATGAGCACCATGAGGCGGTTGAGTTTCTTCGTGAGGAGACGAAGAACTTGATCCAACAGAATGGCGAGCTGCAGCGGAAGATCATGCAACTGCAGAAGGATATCGCGGAGATGGTTCCCCTCCTCCCGAGGAAGAGGAATCCTATCCGTGAGCCTGCCCCTCGCCCCAAGAGGATCCCGCCACACCCCTCCACCGTCAGACCATCCACCACCAGTGCCCCTGCACCACGCCCCGGCCTCGTCTCCGACCCAATCATCGAGAATTTTCTCGAGCCCACCATCCCTCGGGATCTGCGTACTCGTGGTTCCGAGAGCACGGAGACCGCCTCCGGTGGTGAGTAGGCGTTAGCTGTTGTTGCTTGAAATAATGTTGTGGTACCATCTACAATGAGTTGAGTTGTGGGTGTATTAAAATAAGAGCTGAATTGTAATGAACATTTTATACCACGTGGTTTATATATATATGAGCCTCATGGGCCATTTTGATTGCAATGTTTTTCATCATCTTTTACATTATGCCTTAAGCTTTTATATGTTCAGACAATGGCCGACAACCAGAACACCGGCTTCAACAATGGAGAAGGAGGAAGCCATGGCTTGCCCGAAGGCGTTGTGCCCAACTGGGGTGCAACGGGCCCACGACAGACTGGGTCGCCAACCGCCAACCACCCCACCTTGGCGGATATGATGGCGAATCAAAACCAGCTGATCACCGCCCTCCTCACTCAGATGCAGCACCAGTAGGCTTAGTTGGACCGACTGCAGAACGTGGAACCCGCCCCTCGTGCGCCTGCACTCACGCCCGCTCCCCAACTCTCGGAGTTCCTGCGTGTGCGTCCCTCAATCTTCTCTAGCACCACCAACCCCATGGAGGCCGGAGATTGGCTCCGCACCATAAGGAAGAAGTTGGACCTCCTCCCCTGCACCGACCAGGAGAGAGTGGCTTTTGCCACTCACCAGCTCCAGGGTCCCGCCGCGGAGTGGTGGGACAACTACCATGAGTCCTAGCCAGAGGACCACATGGTGACATGGGCGGAGTTTACTATCGCCTTTCGCGCCGCCCACGTTCCCGCCGGAGTAATCACGGTTAAACAGTAGGAGTTCCGCGACCTGCAACAAGGCAACTGGACCGTCATGGAGTATCTCCATGAATTCAATCGTATGGCACGCTACGCGCTAGAAGAGGTGCGGACCGACGCCCTCCGCCAGGCCAAGTTCCTCCGGGGACTTAAGGATGAGCTGTCCATCCAGATCGTCACCACCGACTACGCTGACTTTCAATGGTTGGTGAATAAAGCGCTCATCCAAGAGACTGAGCAGAACAAGTTGGACCTCAAGAAGAGGAAGATGATCGCCTTCAAGCATCAGCAGGTGAATTCCCAGAGGCCCCGCTTCGTCCCTCCGCCACCAGCGCCCGCTTACCATCCTCGGCCTGCCTACAGGCCACCTGTCGCGCCCCGATTTAATAAATCAGGACTTTATTGAAATTCCATAGAAAATCAATAAAACAAGACGTTCATCAAGCGACCACGTACAATACGGGCAATCATTCACGGTTCGTAGACCGCATTAATACAAAAGTGAATGAAAGTGAAGAGAAACTAATAAAATCAAGGGTCCTAGATGAACGCCTCCTTCCAGTCTCGCCTTGACTGGGTCGCTACTCCAGACCTTCATCCTCCTCGTAGTAGACGGGCTCTGATGGTGTAAGTCAACGGGGTGAGTACAGATGTACTCAGCAAGCCACCGAATGCACATATAATGCAAGATAATAACAAGGGAGATAGTGGCTAGTTTAGCGGAAGCAGCATATTTGTAAAGCATTTAATGTGAGCAATTTATTAATACGGAAAAGTAAACATGTGAATGCATCATCATCTTCTAACTCGAGGAGTACGTTTTACCTCCTCGCACAACAGTCCTTACATGCCATGAAATAACTCATCCATTCAAACAATTTGTAAACTAACTGCGAGTAGTCACACAACCCGCCCTTGACCGTGGGCTCGGCTTTTCGAAAAGATTGATTTTACTCTGATCAGAGATGTACCACTGTACCCACAAGGCACGCACTCATCACTTACACCAAAGTGTAACGAGATGACCCATTTCACGGGAACTCGTGCCAAAACCTTCCATATGGTCTCCCCCGACTCAACAGCACCCTCTTATAGGTTTCGTACCGTGTCTCGCCATGTCGAGTTTCCACAATACCCCCTCTTGAGCCATCGTCGGTACAAAGCACCCTGAGGGCTAGCCCCTTGTACCCCTCCACTATGGTGCATAGAGCCGGAGTGTTCCACACTTCCAGTTAGGACTTACCCATTAGACTTGTGGTTGGTACGGAAGTGCTTTGCAACAGATCCCGCAGACCGGTCCTTATAGTGCCCCGGGTGCGACCAACCAGTTTCCGAGCTTGCACCCGGAACCCACCATACTTATAACATACCTAACTCCAACAGAGTCCATAGACAAGAATAACAGGGTATTTCATATACCAGAATCCATCTAATCTACGACTCGTTTTTTATATCCTATAGCAGTTGTGCCGGTACATTGGGCACTAGCTAATATAATATTTGTAGAGTGACAAGGAGTTAAGGCTCAATAAGCATGGCTTGGGTTTGCACACAAGGACGGGGATCTAATAAATATAAGTGTAGGGCTTGATCTTTTACTAATGCAATATTACCTATGTGTTATAGCGATAATTTATTAAAACATGGGCTCAACATGATCAACTGTGTCCACGGAGGTGGTCGATGACTTGCCTTGATCCGTGAATGGTGAAGGTGAAACCTTGGGGTAGATCTCCGGATCTTCGACGACGTCGTAGTCTTCTCGATACGGAAAAGTAAATAAAACATTCAATAAACAATCCAAAACAAACAACCACACTAACACACATGTTTATGTTGGATTAAGTAGAGGAGATATAGTCTTAACTTTTAGGGTTTTGTTACTTAAACATTTAGGATTAATTTTTAATAAGATTCCTTAATTTTTATAGCTTGATATAATCATTTTTCCTAAGGGGGTTTTACTTCTCCCTTTTTAAAGTTGAAGTAAAAGGTTATAAAATGACCTTAATGTTTTTATGGCATTAATATAGTGACATTAGGTTATTTAGATCTTCTGAAGTTTGTTATATAAGTTTTAGGATAGTTTCATAAAGGGTTGACTTTTTCTTAATGCCTTAATTAAATGTCCTAAAAGGGCCTTTGCAATATCATTTAATGGAATAAAGTGGACAAGATGAGTATTCTATTTTTATTAAAAATAGTGAACTCAAGTGGTTAGGTTTTCTGAAGTTATTATATAAGTTGTCATGACATTTTTATAAATTGTTTAACTTTTATTAAATGAATTACTTAATTTATCCTACAAGGGCTTTTGCAATATTAGTTAATAGATTAAAGTGGGCAAAGTGAACATGTTATCTTTATTGCATTAAAATAGTAGAATCAAGTCATTAAGTCCTTTGAATTTATTATGTCATTTTCATGATATTTTTGTAAAGTGTTGTATTTCCATTATATGAATTAATCATTTATTTTAAAGGGTTTTGGAAATGTTATTTAATAAAATGAAATGGGCAAAATGAATATTTTTATTGGCTTATAAACAGTGTAAGGGAGTTATTGTGTCCCTAGAAATTAATATATATATTTTTAAGGATTTTTCTGGATTATTTAAATGTAATATGATTTAAGTCCTAAAGGGGACTTAGAAATGTACTTTAATAAAATGTCATGGACAAAATGGTTATTCCACTTTTATTGTATTAACAACAGTGAAATAGAGCAATTATATCTTCTGATATTATTTTATGAATTGTTAAGGGTTTATCTGAATTATTTTATTGCAATATTGATTAATTCCTAAAGGGGACTTTTCTTTATTATTTAATAAGATTATTATGTGCCAAATAAACATGTTGTTTTTATTGCATAAATGTGTAGAGAATGAAAAGACAAATTTTCCAGAATTAAAATGGTGAAATTTGGATTTAATTTGAGCAAGATATGAATTTTGGAAGTCTAAACTATTTTCTGAATTATTTTTAAACCAGAAAACAGGCTTGGGTCCACGGTGAGCCAGGCCCACGGTGGACCAGCGACTGCGCGCGTGAGCCGGAGTGATCAGAACCGCAGGATCAAGATCCAACGGTTTCCAGCGCGGCGGGTCACTTAAGTGACAACCAACGGCTGAGATCGACCGATACCGGTCAACCTCAGTCAAACGCATCCGGGCGCTCGGTTTCAGGATCTAATCCTGGCCGTTCGCGGCTGATCAAACGGCAACGGCTTCGTCCGGCACGGCACGCAGCGAAGGGGTAAATACCCCTTCGTTCCCGACTCCGGCGGAGCAACGGCGAGGGCTTCTGACGGCGGCGAGGGCTAACCGGCTGGGCTAGAGCCTAAAATGGAACCAGGAAGGCAAGGGGAGCTCAGGCATACCGGCGATGGCGGCGAGAAGTGACCGATGGTGACCGGCGGCGAGGGGAGGCGATGAAGACCTTCGGGTCGACGGTGGCGACGGTGATCCGGCGGCGGGGAACGCGAACGGAGGCTAGGCCGAGGATGCCCGGGCGACGACGGTTCCGGCGGTGGCCTTGGCGAGAGTGGCGGCGGCTCAGGGCGTCGGCGAAGGGCTGCCGGAGCCGAAGCAGGGGAAAACTCCCGGAAAGGCAGCGGCGGCGCTCAGGATGAGGAGGGCTCGAGTGGTTGAGGTGTGGGCGGATGCGGTGGACTCAGGGGGTCTTATAGGGCTCACCGGTGGCGTGAATGGAAGGCGGAGGGAGGGAAACCGAGGAGAGACTTCCCTTGCGCCGGTGAGGTTTCCTTAGGGCTCGGTTTTATGCCATTTACGGCGAAAGCGCGTCGGTAAGGAAGGAAAGGGATCGCTGGCATTCAGGGAAGGGGATCCGAGGCTTAATTTCGTGGATCCGGGCGGCCGGCGGCGAGATAAGGGAGGGGGCCGACGGAAATGGAAGGGGAGATCCCCTTCCATGGTTGAAGACGAAGCTGACAGGTGGCCCCCACTTGTCAGCGGCTGCGAGCGGAAGGGAAGAGGCCGACAGGTGGGCCGGGGTTGGCAGTGGGAGGAGCACGCGCGCGCGGTGGCTGCCAGGTGGACCCAGCGGAGTGCGCGGGAGAGGAGGGAGAAGGGGCGGCGCCGACAGGCTGGCCCCGCCTGTTAGTGAGAGATAATGTGTTGGGCTGGGCCGAAAGGCTTTTGGAGGGAGTTATGGGGTTGCGGCCCAACAAGATTTTCAATTCATTTTTCAATTAAAATAATTCCAGAATATCAATTATTTGATTAAGGCTTGAAGCACTGTTGCTAAAATTTTGTAAAAATTCTCAAAAATATTTCTTGGCTTCTAGTTTATCCCATAAAATTTCCAAGTCCAAATTTTGAATATTTGTCTCTGTTTGGCTTTAATAGGGCTCTTTTAGGGTTTTTATTAATAACAAAATTCAGAAATTCTTTTATTTATTATATTTCTTTTATTTTATTCCCTTTTAATTTTGGGGCTGTTACAATCCTATCCCCCTTACAGAGAATCTCGTCCTCGAGATTCGAAGCAAACCTCGGGAAAACTAAGGGACTGAGTTTACTGGTGTTCTGGATTAGGGAAAGGTGTTACATCAGAAGTAGGCAAGGCGATCTCCGGATCTGGGTTGGTCGAGATCAAATTGGGAGTGTCTTCGGTTGTATCTGGGTTCTTTGTGTAGTTAACTAGGGTATGTCCCTTTGGGTTTGGAACAGAGGATGGTGCCCGCTTGGGGTAGGGGCACTTGTTGGCGTAGTGGCCTCCTTGGCGACAGTTGTAGCACACAATCGGCTTGCCGTTCCTGTCCCTCTTGTATCCGGTAGCTGGTACTGGTGTCCTTCCGGCTGGCGGTGCTTGGGGTGGGATGCCTGTGCTTGGTCCTCCGAGGGTGGTTCGTGGCTTGGCAGGGGTTGGGGCTTGAGGTGGAATTATTCTGGTTTCTGGTATAGTTGCTTCGTTCACCAATCTCTGAAAGTTGGCGAAGTCCCCGTAGATTAGCTGAAGGGAGAGCTCGTGTTGGTGTTGTTGGAGACGGAACAACTGTGCCTGCTGCTCTTGCATTTGCTTTTGCAGTTGTTGCATCTGGGTAAGCAGTGTGGCGATCAGTTGGTTCTGTTTTGTCATCATCTCCGCAAGTGTGGGATGATAGACAACAGGGGTCTGTTGACGTCCAGCTTCACCCCATTGAGGCAGGTTGCCTGAGGTGTTTCCGTCGCGTGGGACTTCTGATCCTTGGTTATTGGCCATCCTGAAGTTGAAGGGTTCAAAAAAGAAGGTGCCCACATTAAGGGGAAATTGTTACGGATTTTATTGCCTAAGATGAATAATTTGACCCAGGTGCTTACATAACTTATTTTAGTTCCTTATCATCTTTCACACTCATGCCCTATATAAATTTTAATATAAATGATTTATCATGTATTTTATTTACTCAACACTCGTGTTGTAATATATTTTATTAATTTGTGTTAGAGGTTTAAGATGAAGTGATGTTGATTGTCTCATTGAATTCCTTGGTACCAAAATTCCAGAAAAAATTTTGGAACACAATTTGATGCTTAGGAGAATTTTTAGGAAAAATACTCTAGCTAATTTTAAATGAAATTTTTAGGCCCATATTTTAGCTTTCCTCTTTCTTGATTTATACTAAATCCTTTTCTTGAAATTTATTTATTAAGGGGAAATTTTATTTTTAATGCCTCGCGAAAATCGAGGTGTTACACCACCCCATGCCGCCAGTGGATCCAATGCCGGGCATCCCCGCCCCGCTCCACCAGCTCCGGCCGCTCAGCCGACGCCCGCCGCCAAGGCCCCGGTCTTGAAGGATCACCAAGGGAGGCCGGTCGTCTGCTTCAACTGCCGGAAGAAAGAGCACTATTCGCACCAGTGTCCTCACCCCAAGCAGCCCCAGGGCGCGGCACCCAACCAGGCGGTTCGTGCCCGCGTCAACCACATCAGCACGAAGGAAGCTCAGGAGGCTCCCGAAGTCATGCTCAGTATGTTTACAAAAAACTCCATACCGGCTATAATATTATTTGACTCTAGAGCAACACACTCTTTCATCTCGGAAGATTTTGTGAAAACCAATGACTTGGAAGTACTCCCTCTATCAGTCCCCATGATGATTGCCACTCCAGGAAATAAAACCTTAGCCCACTTATACTGTCCTAATGTTAAGATAGAGATCCAAGGAGTATTGTTCAGGGCCGAGCCAGTCCTCATTAAGTGTACCGGACTCGACCTCATCCTAGGGATGGATTGGTTGATGAAGCACAAGGGAGTGATCGACTATGCCAACAAGTCCGTAACAGTGACCAACCCCGAAGGCAAAGCCGTCACTTTTCGGATGACTAGCCGCAAACCACTTGAAGCATCTCTTCACTCGCTAGCCCTTGAAGGAGTGCCCACAGTCAAGGAGTTCATGGACGTATTACTAGAGGACCTACCAGGAATGCCTCCCAAGCGGGACATCGAATTCAGAATCGAACTTGTCCCCGGGACCACTCCAATCTCCAAGCGCCCATACCGGATAGCCGCCAATGAATTAGCCAAAGTCAAGATCAACATCGAAGACCTGGAGCAGAAAGGATACATCCGACCGAGTACCTCACCCTGGGGTGCACCGGTCATCTTTGCCATGAAAAAGGACAAGACTAAAAGGATGTGCGTGGACTATAGAGCCCTAAACGACGTAACCATCAAGAACAAGTACCCATTGCCTCAGATCGACGACCTGTTCGATCAGCTAAAAGGATCCTCGGTGTTCTCCAAGATTGACCTCAGGTCAGGTTATCACCAATTGAGGATTAGGGAAGAAGACATCCCTAAGACTGCCTTCACCTCCCGCTATGGACTCTACGAGTACACGGTGATGTCGTTCGGACTCACGAATGCCCCGGCCTTTTTCATGAACATGATGAACAATGTATTCATGGAGTTCTTGGATAAGTTCATCGTGGTATTCATCGACGATATCCTCGTCTACTCCAAGACCAAGGAAGAACATGAAACCCACCTCTGTCTGACCCTCGGAAAGCTAAGGGAACAACAACTATACGCCAAATACAGCAAGTGCGAGTTTTGGTCGTCTGAGGTGAAGTTCCTCGGTCATGTTATATCTGCCGGAGGAATAGCAGTGGACCCAACCACCATGGAATCAGTGACCAACTAGCTGCAACCCACTACCGTTACCGAGATCCGGAGTTTTCTCGGATTGGCCGGATACTACCGCCGGTTCATCGAGAATTTTTCAAAGATCGCCAAGTCTATGACCAGACTACTGCAGAAGGAAGTAAAGTTTGAATGGACCCCAGATTGTGAAGAAAGCTTCCAAACCCTCAAGAAGAAGCTTGTGTCAGCCCCAATCCTGACCCTGCCGGACATCCAGAAAGACTTCCATGTCTACTGTGATGCCTCTCGCCAAGGTTTGGGATGTGTCTTAATGCAAGATGGGAAGGTGATATCTTACGCCTCCCGACAACTGAGACCCCATGAGCTAAACTACCCAACCCAGTACTTGGAGTTAGCAGCCGTGGTTCATGCCTTGAAGATATGGATACATTACCTTGTGGGAAATCGGTGTGAGGTCTTCACCGACCACAAGATCCTCAAGTACATATTCACCCAACCGGACCTAAACCTCAGGCAGAGGAGATGGTTGGAACTGATCAAGGATTACGACTTGGGCATCCATTATCATCCCGGCAAGGCAAATGTGGTGGCAGACGCCCTTAGTCGAAAAGGGTACTGCAATGCCATCCTAATACAGGACCAGGCCCCTTTGCTATACAAGAGTAAAGATCATCAGGGACAGATTGAAGGTAGCCCAGTCCCGACAAAAGAGCTACGCCGATAACCGACATAGAGACCTAACCTTTGAGGAGGGTGATTATGTCTATCTCTGAGTCAGTCCCCTCCGTGGCACTCAAAGGTTCAACATGAAAGGCAAGCTAGCACCCCGCTATGTTGGACCTTTTTAGATCCTCCGATGGCAAGGAGAAGTGGCATATCAATTAGAATTGCCTCCATCCTTGGCAGGAGTTCATGATGTGTTCCACGTCTCTCAACTGAAGAAATGTCTTCGCGTGCCCGCCGAGCAGGCCGACCTCCAACAACTCAACGTTCAAGAGGACCTGACCTACATCGAGAAACCTGTCAAGATCTTGGAAACCAAGGAAAGGGTAACCAGGAGACGTGTGGTTTGCTTCTGCAAGGTTTAGTGGAACAACCACCCCGCCGAAGAAGCCACATGGGAAAAAGGAAGACGAGCTGAAAGCCCAATACCCTGAGCTATTCGAGTAGCGTTCCAATCTCAAGGACGAGATTCTTTGTAAGGGCGATAGGTTTGTAACACTCCAAATTTTCAAAGAAATAAAAATATCATTTGATATATTTTCCTAGAATTATTCATTTTGGAAATACCTTTAATGCCCTCCTTAATCTTTTTAAACTAGAACTTAGATGAAATGACCAAACCAGAGGCTAGAAAATTTTGTATATGATCCCAAGGCCAAGATATATTTTTGAGAATTTTTACAAATTTTTATCAACCTTGGAAGTAGCCCAAATATTTTAATCCATTTTCTGCAATTATTTTTATTTAGAAAATCATTTAAACAGTAACGGGCCTCCCCCTCCCTTTCTCTCTCTCCCGGCCGGCCCAGCCCGTTATTCCCGCGCGCCTCGTACTGACCTATGGACCCAACCAGTCAGTGACTCCCTCTCCCTTCACGCGCGCACCCGACAGCCCGACCCCACCTGTTGGCGCCAACCTACTCATTCCCTCGGCCGAGCCCGACCTCACCCGTCAGTCTCCTCAATCGTGCGCTCGCGCTCGCTGGCCTATGGCCCCCGCCTGTCAGGACCATCGTCCACCTTGCGCCACGCCCCCCTAACTCCGCCGGCCAAAGACCTCGCCTCGGATCCACTCGCCGGCCCCCCTCCCGTTAAACCAACGCTGACATTCAATCCCCCGAGGCCCGCCAGCAATTCAAACACATTAAGGCACACATTTAAGCCCCAGGATCACGATACCGTGCATGGTGAAACCTCGCCAGCAAATGAATGCACCCCCCTCGGCTTTCCATGCATGCGACCCCCTCTGACCCTCGCTGGCGCTTCTATTTAAACCCCCTGGTCGTCCACATTTGATCCCCCACGCTCACTTGCTGTGAGAACGAACAGAGTACTCACACTTCAGTTTTTAGCGCACCACCATCAACCGCACTCCAGCCACCGCTCGCCATTGCCAGAGCCCCTCTCCGTCCATGCCGACCGCACCTCTGTGACCGCTAGGACCTCACCGACCTCGGCTACCCCTCCACCGTCAACGAACCTCGCCGGATCGCCGTCGCCGACGAGGAGACGAACGACTTCGCCGCCCCCTCTCATCGCCGGCCACGCCCCGTCGACCTCGGACCACCGCAAGGACTACGACGCCGCCGAGGAGCCGGAATACTTCCCGGAAGTCCCTCCTTCCCCTTTTGCTGAACAAGGCAAGTCACCAAACTAATCTTTTGAGCATATTGAATCCATGTTTTACTAAACTAACGCTAAAACACATAGGATATACATGAATTAGTCAAATGAAACGCTTACAATATATTTATTAGGATCCCCCAACCTTGATGTGCAACCCAAGCCATGCTATCTAGCCTAAACTCCTTGTCACCATATGATTAGTACTATTAGCTAGTGTCCAATGTACCGACACGATTGCTACAGGATTAAAAATGAGTCGTAGCGATTGGAATCTACTATATGATCCCCATTATTCTTATCTCTGGAATGCTGTCGGTGATAGAGTTATGGTTGAGAGTGTATGCATGGTGGGTTCCGGGTGCAAGCTAGGGCATTGGTCGGTAGCACCCGGGGCACTATAAGGACCGGTATGTGGGATCCGTTGCAATACACTTCCGTACTAACCACAAGTCTAATGGGTAAGTCCTAACTAAGGTATGGAGTGTTCCAAACCGAGGCCATCATTTGGAGATGGGTCAAGCAGCACCTGCGGGTGGCTTGTACCGACGTGGCGCAAAAGGGGGTGCGACGTTAGCCGGGATGCGGCCCGGCGCGCCGGCAAAACCTAGAGCGGGTGGTTATCGCTTGAAGCATTTCATGCTGAGGTTTTGGCACGAGTTCCCGTGGTATGGGTCATCTTGTTACACTTTGGTGTTTGGGATGAGTGCGTGCCTTGTGGGTACAGTAGTACATCTCTCATCAGAGTCATAAATCTTTTCGAAAAGCCGAGCCCATGGTCAAGGGCGGGTTGCGTGACATCCCACAGTTAGTTTACTTTTGATATGTATGTGCATGATGGTTTGACATGTAAGGACTGTTGTGCGAGGAGGTAAAACGCACTCCTCGAGTTAGATGGTGTTATTGAGGTTCATGTTTGTTATTCCGCATGATAAGATTTGACTAGATTAAATGCGATAACTGAAAATATACTTTTCCGCACTTTTAGCCAATTATCTTTCCTTTGTTATTACCTTGCATTATTATTTGCATTTTCGGTGGCTTGTTGAGTACTTTTGTACTCATACCCGTTGGACACACTTCAGAGGATGCCTACTATGAAGATGGTATGGAGTAGCGACCCAGTCAAGCAAAAAGATCTTGAAGAAGGCGTTCGTCATGCATTTTACTTTTATTATCGTTTTTATTTAACTCTGATGTAATAATATGGTCTGTGTACCATGAATACTTGTCGTATGTACGATTGTCGCATGATGAACATCTTGTATTTTTGTTTTTCTTATGAAATTCAATAATGTTCCGATTTCGATAAATCGGGGCGCCACAATTACCTATGTCAACTTCCTCCAAGGGATCGGCCGGCGTAAAACCTTGTCCTAACTTCTCTACTTCGCTAAAGTCTCTGATGGCCTCAACAATACCATCTTTGCTAGACCGATATTGCTCCACATGAGACTTTAGCCAATCTACATTACTCTTGCTAGACATGACTATCAATACAAAAACAGCTATGCTACTCCAGCCGGCTTTACAAACACTGGTAAAAAACGTCCTTCGGATACGCTAACAAAATCATAATCCGAAAGATCTCTAACCGACAGACAGTCTACTTTGTTATGGACGGCGTCAACCGATACATCAGCCAATGCTACTTGGGCCGAAGTATCCGTGGGAATGACCTCTACCTCATCACCGTCCCACTGTATCAGGCACTGATGTAGGGTAGAAGGAATGCAAAAATTCACGTGAATCCAGTCGCGCCCGAGTAGAACACTGTAGTTACCTTGCACATCGATGACGAAAAATGCAGTTGGCAATGTTTTGTTGCCCACTGTCAACTCCATGGAGAGTACACCCTTGGCCTCGGAGCTCTCGCCGTTGAAGCCGTTGAGCATCAAGTTGGTCTTCTTCAGGTCATCCTCATCCCTGCCAAGTTTCTTTAATAGCGAGTAAGGTATTAAGTTAACAGTGGCGCTGCTGTCGACGAGCATTCGGGAAATTGGCTTTCCATCAATGTGACCTCTAACGTAGAGAGGCTTCAGATGGCGAGCCGAGTCCTTAGGCTTCTCGAAGATGGCATTGCGTGGGCCGAGGTTTAATTGGGCGACCTCGACCTCATCCTGTGGTAGGGCGAACTCGGCGGGCAGCGTGATGATGTTGATGTCCATCGCTTGGGGCACGGGCCCCTCGGAGATGGGCGAGTAATTGTCATCGAGCATGTCGTCGTCGTCGCTCAGACTAGGAGTCGGGTTGTTTATCTCAACCGGCTTCTCCCTCCATACCTGTCTTGTGGCTGGCCGAGGGCGGATTTCCTCGAAGATAGCGTCATGCTCGTCCTCCGCTTCCTTCTCGCGCATCTCCTATGCCCGTAGTCATTGTAGGTGTCTCTTCTGTGATTTGGACATGTCTGGAGGTGCTCAAGATGGCTGCGGCTTGGTGCGGGGTGCTACTACTCGGCTTTTGTTAACTCTGGCCGAAGTGGTACTGCGCCCTTCGGCCTTATGCACCCCGCGCTCGGAGGGGCCTTCGACGCGGACCTCGGTAGTCAGACCGGCCTTGTTCGGCCGATCGAACCAGGCTTCGGTGCAGAGCCCGGTCGAAGCATGGGACTTACCTCCGTCAGACTTCGGTGACAAAGTCTTCGGGATTGGGACTTCTTGAGACCCCACTCTGATGGTGATGGCTTCAGACTCCCTGTCCTCAGCCTCCTCGCACATGTACCCTTCGGCTTCGCTCTGCATGGTCCGATTCGGAGGCACCATGGATAGTCTGTGGATGATGCCCCCTCTACTGCGTCTGTTTGTCCCTTCCATCCATAATACTTCGAAGGAAAACAAGGCATAGTGTTAAGTTGTGGAGGGTACTCTGACCCGGACACGTGCGGAGCCCACGGAGTCCCTTCCTAGTTGTACGGTGGAGGCATAGGTGGCTCCAGTGGCCTTGCCCACTATGAGCCGAACCCGCTACCCGGAGGGTGGTTCGGCAGAGTCAACGGTGTCTCAGACCATACCAACGAAGGGTCCCACCACGCCGGAGATACGTTCGGCCAGTACGGGCCGAAGCCTCCTGTCGGAGGAGTCCAAAGCAGTGCGGGGTTCAGCCATTGGGGGCCGAAGTTACTGTACGGGGGGTTCGGCCATCGAGGCTCGAATCCACCATGCGGAGGGTTAGGCCACTGTGGCCCGAAGCCGTCGTGTGGAGGGTTCAGCTGCAATGGTCCGAAGCTACCCTCCGAGAGTCTTGGACCCTTCGGCACCTTTAGCTTCTTAGTGTGAGGACCTGTTTCCTTGGCTTTTCTTCGATGCTTGTTTAACAACATATTGTACGTTACCTTCGGCCTCTTGCAAGCAATAGCCGAAGGTGTGTTAATGTTCTGTTTCCACACTCCTACCTCAGGGTTCTTTGGTATGAGCGTGCGAGTGTGCGGCTCTCCAACAATTACATCCTTCCCCTTAGCCGACTCGGCCTGTTCTGGCCGAATCAGCACCTTCTTCTCGCTGAGGTCGACGGCATTGACAGGAAAAGGATCTTTATCCAGCTTCATCTTTGGATTATGGTCTATCTTCAATAGTCCTTCTTCTATGGCCGATTGGATCTGCCATCGAAAAACATTGCAGTCGTTAGTATTATGTGAATGTGAATCATGCCACTTATAGTACGGATGCTTCTTTAACTCATCGGCAGATGGAATGACTTGACCTTTAGGTAACCTAAGAAGCTGACTTTTTAAGAGAAAATCAAATATTTTATCACACTTGGTTATATCAAATGAGTACTTGACCTCACTAGGTCGATTCTTCGTGGGAGATGGCCGTAACTCGGAGCAAGTGACATGTTTATTCCTAGCGTTCCAAAACCATTCGGCCGCGTACATGTCAGCCGAATCCTCCTCTTCTGATTCTTCCTCGTCGGAGCGTTCCATGATGTGGATTTCAGCCCTAGGCTTGTTAAATGTTGTAATAAACTTTTTATCTTTGGTTCGGCCTTTTTGGACCAGAGACTGCTGTAAAACTTGGTTAACTTCTAAAAAGTTCTAATTGTTTAATCTTTCCTTAATCTCAAAACGCAACCCATTAAAAGCTAGTTCCGCCAAGTCCCTTTCTGAAATATTAAGGCTAAAACATCGGTTTCTAGTATCCCTAAAACGCTTGATGTACTAAGTGGCGTTTTCATTAGATTTTTGCTTAACCGATGTCAAGTGTGAAAGCGTAAGTTCTGTCTCACCCGTGTAAAAGTAATCATGGAATTTCTGCTCTAAATCGTCCCACGTTAGAACAGAGTTCGGCGGGAGCGCCGAAAACCAAGTGAAAGTGGTGCCGGATAGCGAGAGAGAAAATAGCCTAACTTTTAGAGCATCTATCCCGCTAACTTCCCCACATTGTGCCAAAAATTGACTAACGTGCTCTAGTGTGGTTTTGCTACCCTCGCCGTCAAACTTCGTGAATTCAGGGATTCTATAGCCGCGGGGGTAGGGTATTGTATAGAGATGGTCGGGGTATGGCTTACAGTAAACCCTAACCCATCCCTTGGGCACGAAGCCGGTACACTCTCTAAATAGTGCGCGGACCCGCTCCTCTATGTCATCTTGGCATGTCGCCTGTGCGCGCCTCTCATGCGGGGGCGCGACACGCGGTGGGATATCGACGTGTCGGCCATGGGTTTCTTCCCTGCACGCTACCTGCATGATGTGCTCGTGTCTAGGTGCCTGCGCATCTGGTGCGGGCAGCGTGGGTATCAGTGCAGGTGGTGGTGCATTGTATGCAGTGCTAGTCTAGCCGTAAGCATAATGATTAGTCTCAGCCATATGCGTGGGGGCCGGAGAAATCACGGTCATGCCAGTACTGCCGTCGGTTCTGCCGTACACATGGTACGCCGAAGGTGCACTAGCAACAGGGACTGGGGGTACAGCCTCAGTAAAGTCGAACTTTCTAAGAGTTGCCTCTACTTGGTAACTGACTGCCAAATCTAAATGGTTTGCTAGTGAAGCGCTAACGGGCTGATCTACTGATGCAGCTATTTTTTGTTCAATCTCTAAAGAAGATAAACGAGGCGATACAGGTGTTACCTAGACCTGAGCGAGGTCGGGGGTGACGATGTCACGCTTGATGAAGCCTGCGCGTGTCAGTTAAAACAGAAGTATATCACAAAGTTAAAATAGATTGTTGACACGAAAACGTGCCCCCGCACTTGGGTCAGTTCGATGATCGAAAAGTGTGCGGATATTTAGGGACAAGACTAAGCGTGACGCAGCACCGACATCGCGTTCCGACCTCCCTTAGTCGTGATAAGGGGTGTGGAGTCGCCAGGCAATCAGATCACAAAATAATCCAATTAGCCGAAAGAAATATATTAAACAGAATAAAGTTAGCAAACCGGTCGGAGCCTGTCTGCTTCGGAGTATGGTGCGAAGGGGTCGCCGAAGTATACCTTCGGTGTCTGGTGCGAAGTGTCTCGCCGAAGGATGCCTTCGGCATTCAGACTGGTCCGGTCGAAGATGAACTCCGAACGGATCCGTACGTGACAAGCACCTCTGAACGGCGAGGTTCGGCACGAAGTCTCTGATACAGCGAAGTACAAAATAACGACTCAAACGCCACGCGCGGGCGTGACTTCGTCCAAAGCGAGGAGCGTGGAGAAGCCTGCTGAGACGAAGTGTGCTGGCGAAGCCTGTCGCCGAAGCCTGTAGTCTCGCCGAAGGGTGTCTTGATGACCTCCGAAACCGATTTCTCAGCCCCGGACACCTCCGACGAAGTAGCTCCGAATGTGGGAACCTGCAACAAAGATTGTTCGAAGTACCAATTTGGCCTGAGGACCGAATTTTGCTAAGTGTTGCACTAGTAGCGAAGGTAGCAATCTGTTACGCAGATTAGCGGGTACTTCACAAGCGGAGTAAAAGGCGATAGCAATCTATTACGTAGATTAACGGATACTTCACAAGCGAAGTAACAAGGATTGCCACTGTTCCGAAGTGGCCGGCGGAGGGCTTCTAGGCAAACCCACTAAGAGGCACAGAAAAGTAAAGGTAAATAAATGCGATCAAAGCTAGGGCTTTGTGTTTGATTTGTGTTGGGGGGCTCTCTAAGCTGGCCTCGCCTCTCTATTTATAGGGGCCAAACTTCAGATCTAATCTGCTATAATTCAGCTTGGATAGAGATAAAAACTTAGCCGGAATCGCATCCAACGCTATCTCTTCCGAAGTGGGCTTCGGCCAGGCCCGTCGAGGCCTGCTCCTCGGGCCGAAGCTTCGGTGGCGTGGGCCTCCGAAGGCTTCCTGGCCGAAGGCCGTGGGCTGGCTGAAGCCTTTCGGAGCCCACAGCCCAATGGACATTTGGTCCTGTAGGGCTTCGGCCTGACCCCAGACATGTGTATTTTTGGCCCAAATCAGCAAAATTGACATTTTGACAATCTCAGCCATTGATGCCATTTTTTGCTATCAACACAGATAGCAAGTAGAACAACTTGATAAGAGTAACAAGAAAGTAATTTCAGTACTAAACTGTATACTTTCAGAGATGAAGAGTTCCAAACAGAATCTGATTTTTATAGTTGCAATTGACTAGTTTTGGTCCATTCAGATTGAGGATTTAACAGACAATCCATCCAGAAAAATACCACAGTAGATAAGACTACTCTGGACAAAAGATTAAAAGTGACATCATCACATTGAGTGGTTAGCAGACATTCTGTTTACAGACAGACAAAAAGTACAAAGCAGTTAGACAAGTTGACAGCTCCTGAGAAAAAGTGACGTTTTTTCTCTAATCTCTATTGCAAACAATGTTTGTCAGCAACAAAAATTTCTGACCTTCAAGAATGGAGAACTAACTTTGAACATCAGATCAAGAGATCAAGAAATTAACTCTTACAACTAGTGATTTCAGATGCTATGCAACTAGAACTGTGACCTTGAAATTCAGGAGATGGACTTGTGTACATCACAGAACAAATTATATGAAGCAGAAATCTCAACTTAAATCAGACCAGTACTAATTTAAAAGCTCAATATCTCAACTCAACACTATTCATCGTAAGAAATATGATCAACAAAAAGCCAAATCAACACTTGATGAAGAGACTAGCAAAAACTTTCTCTCAACAAATACACAAATCAACTCAGATGATGTATCATCTTCCTGAATGACTCTCGGACCTGACGGCAGACAGTAAAATCAGTGTTGGGGGAAAATACTTCATCTTCAGGGCTATTGCTGTAACAAGACAAAGACAGGTGATTTAATCAAAGGTTTCCAGCATCTAACTCCGGAAGTATATTAGATCAAGTTCGAAGGATTGAGGCGAACTCTAGTTCGGAGTATATCTTCGAACATTGACTCTTCCGAGAGCTTCTTTGCCAGCTAGGATGGAAGACTTATCTTTTTTCTCATTAGATTCGTCTTTTACCGTTTTAGCCCTATTACGGGTACTGAATAGTTTCCACTATGTCGGTTGTAACAGAGGGGTAAAAGGGTCTTTTCCTTAATGTTTGGGCCTATAAATACCCCCCGTTTAACCCTGTAATGGGGATGGAGGACTAAGTTATTCAATATACATCTTCGAACTGTTTTGAGCTATTATCCATTCGGAGGCTTGAAATAGTTTACGTCACAAATACTTCGTTTGTTAGTTTCTAATCTCTAGAAACATGTTAGCGTAATCTTTTATGCCAACAGTTGGCGCCGTCCGTGGGGAACTTAGTCCAAAAAACTTCGTTCTCTACCAAGTTCTCAAACCATGCCTCCCAAGCGGAGTTCAGGTGGTAGCCCTACTCGGAGGTCCCCTCGGACCTCCGGTAAGATCTTCAAACACAGTTGAGGTCGGAGGACCTTCGACATTTCCTCCACCTCAGACTCCGAAAGGGATTCCCCTTCCTCGAGCATACGGAGTTCCTCCCCCAACTCCATCCATACTTCGGCCAACCGGAGCTTCTCTTCCACCTCAAGTTCCACTTCGAACTGATGCGTACAGTTCTCAAGACCCGGAAGGCCCTTCTGGAGGAGATGCAGATGGTCTTGGCGATATGGCCGCTCAAATGGCCAGTCTCCAAGCTGAAGTAGCAAGGTGGCGGCAAGAAGCCGCAGATAGGCTTCGTTCTCAATCTACCCCAGTCATCCCCGAAGTGCCCGAAGACGACAATCTTCCTTATCCTGAAGCCCCGGAGAACGCTTCCTTCGACACTGAATCCCCGCTGCACCCTGAGCTACAGAAAGTGCGCTTCGATCCCAAGTTCAAAACTTCGAAGCTCTGCAAATATTCTGGAGATGAAGACCCTGGGGAGTTCTCCCGCTCTTATGCATTGGCAATTGAGGCCAGTGGAGGAGTGCGAGACACCATGGCCACATGTTTCCCTCTAGCTCTTGAAGGGGTGGCACTGCGGTGGTTCTGGTCCTTGAAGCCAGGGTTAATCAGAACCTAGGAACAATTAAGGAAGAAGTTCATAAGCAATTTTCAGGGTACCTTCGTACCCCCAATGTCAACAGGAAGTCTTTTCCAGGTGAAGCAGCTCCCCGGAGAAACTTTAAGGCAATATTTTAAGCGCTTCGCTCATACGAAGTCGCAAATTCGAGGGTTAACTACATCCTCTATAGTTGATGCAGCTCGAGAGGGAGTTACCCATGCGGGCCTCCTTGATAAACTTCATCAGAATCAAATATCTTTTGTTGCTCAGTTGATGTCTTATTTCGAAGAGTATGCAAGGACAGAAGAGGGGTGGCTTCGGAGAACTGCCGCAACTCCGTCAATCGTGTAAGAAGTCAAGCTGGAAGTGAAGACTTCAACACAGTCGTAGGGGCCTAGCTTCGAAGCTCAGCATGATAGGCGTCGGGGGCAGAAACATCCTTGTTCAGAAGTCTTGAACATTGCACCTCCGTAGAAATTTGCCCCAAGGACTTCGCAACCTTCAGGAAGCAAGACCAGCGGCTAGAGGCCGCCAGGGAAGCCGGCTAGCAAAGCCCATGCCTTCTTCTACTGTGTCCATGGTGAGAATCGAAGTCACGCAACTGATGTGTGTAAGTCTATACTCGCTTTAAGAGGCGAGTACCTTGAAAGAACTTCGGGTCGAGGCACTACCGACCGAGTTCCGACCGAGGTGCGTCCGGAGCCTGTCCAGGCTGTGGCGCATATAGATAACTTCGACCCTGCAAGACGGCCTCCGGTGGTCAATGTTATGCCACCTCTGAAGCAGGAAGATGGTCAGGATCGAGAGAAAAGAGTAGTCCTCCCCATCTCCAGAGGAGGGACCCTTGGAAGTATGTCGAAGAGGCAGAGAAGAGAATATGTCCGAGAAGAGGGCCATATTAGAACTTCTTCGTCTGCAGCTGCTATGCGTGAATGGTCCCATGTGTCGATATCTTTTTCTGCAGATGATGCAGCTGGCATAAAGTTTCCACATGCAAACCCACTTGTCATCACTGCCGACATAGCAGAGACCGAGGTCCGGAGAGTACTGATCGACGGAGGGAGTTCAGCGGATATTATCTTCGTCCAAGCTTTCGATCAACTCTGCATCTCCAGGAAGCATCTTCTCCCAGCAGCTAGTCCTCTGCAAGGCTTCATAGGACCCCCTCTTGATGCCCTCGGCCAAATAGGCCTGGAGGTTACTTTAGGAGAGGGGCTACTGGCCATTACGGAGGAAGTGATTTTTGATGTTGTGGATGCCCCATATGCATACAATGCTATCTTCGGAAGGAGCATGTTGAATCAATTCGGAGCTGTGGCGCATCGTAATTATCTGTGTATGAAGATGCCCACACAAGCGGGAGTGCTCACTATTTTCGGAGATCAGGCCACTGCGTGAAGAGCGGAATATGGTCATGGCCCTCCTCTTGACCCGAGACAGGTGAACAGCGTGCAAGGCAAGCCGGAGGATTTTTCTGCTTCAGGCGAACCTTCGAAGAAGTCCTTCCCAAGGCCAAGCCCTGAAGGGGAGATTATAACGAAGGTTATTGTCAAAGACGACAAAGAATATTCATTTCAGTTTGGCAAGGACTTGCCTCCAGAAGTCGCTACTTCGTTAGAAAAAGTAGTTGAAGAGAATTTAGATATCTTTGCTTGGTCTGATGAGGACATTACCAGAGTCAGTCGGGATATTGTTGAGCATAGTTTACTTGTGAACCCGAAGGTTCGGCCTGTCCGGCAAGGACTCCGAAAGCTATCTACGGAGAGGGCTATCCTTGCTAAAGATGAAGTGGAAAAGTTGCTGAAGGCTGGGATTATCAGAGAGGTAGCTCATACGGAGTGGCTAGCCAACCCAGTCTTCGTTAGGAAGAAATCTTTCGGGAAATGGCGCATGTGTATTGACTTTACATCTTTGAATAAAGCATGCCCCCCGTGACCCCTATCCCATGCCCTGAATTGATCAATTGGTTGACTCCACTGCTGGTTCGGAGTTATTAAGCTTCCTTGACGCGTATTCCGGCTATCATCAAATCTGGCTAAAGCGCGAAGATGAAATCAAAACAAGCTTTGTAACTCCTTCGGGAGTCTTCTGCTATGTAAGAATGCCCTTTGGCTTAAGAAATGGCGGGGCAACTTTTTCGAGGTTAATTGCTAAGGCTCTAGGTCATCAAATAGGCCACAATGTAGAAGCTTATATGGATGACATTGTAATAAAGAGTGCTTTAAAGCACCAACATAGCCTAGACTTAGCAAAAACATTCAATAGCCTTCGGACATGTGGGATATGTCTTAACCCCGAAAAATGTATCTTCGGGGCTCAGGCTGGAAAATTGTTAGGGTATCTAGTTTCAAGTAGAGGGATCAAAGCTAGCCCCACTAAAATAACTGTGTTGCAAAGGATGGCTCCTCTGGAGAATTTAAAGCAAGTGCAAAAGCTGACTGGTCATCTTGCAGCACTTAGCAGATTCTTGGCAAGGTCCGCGGAGAGAAGTTTGTCCATTTTCAAAGCATTGAAGGGGTCCGAAGATTTTGCATTGACACCGGAGTGTCAAAAAAGCTTCGACGATATTAAGAATTATCTTAGTAACTTCGCTACACTCACGGTGCCTATTGCGGACGAAACCCTACTCCTTTACCTTGCGACTACTGGCTCTGCTATCAGTGCAGTCCTTGTTAGAGAGGTTGATTTCAATGGAAAGTTGGTACAAAATCCAGTCTATTTTGTATCTGAAGCATTGTCCGGAGCAAAAACAAGATATTCCGAGCTTGAGAAGTTCACCTATGCTCTGATAATGGCTTCGAGGAAGTTAAGGCATTATTTCTTGGCACATAATGTGATTGTACCAACTTCATATCCCTTGGGAGATATGCTCCAAAGTAAGGATTCCATAGGAAGAATTGAGAAGTGGGTTGTTGAATTAGCACCCTTCGACATCTCCTTCGTGGCAAGGACAGCAATTAAGTCACAAGTGTTGGCAGATTTTGTGGCAGAGTGGACTCCCCCTGCAGCATGGGTTCCGAATAAGCCAAGCGAAGGAATTTGGACCATATAATACAGCGGAGTATGAAGGAATTTTGTTAGGACTTCGAAAGGCACGTGCTTTGGGGGCTACAAGAGTTGTTATTAAGTCAGATTCTCAAATTGTAGCAGGGCACGCAGATAAGAGTTTTCAAGTTCGACATCCAAAGCTTGCAAAATATTTGGAGGAGATCCGTAAGATTGAAGCAGCATTTAAAGGGATTTCCATTCGAAATATACCCAGAGCTGAAAATGTGCAAGCTGATATCTTGGCGAAAGCTGCAGCCGGAGCTATGGACATTCCAGAAGAAGCTTTTTACGAAGAACTCAGTACACCTTTGGTATTTTTACGAAGAACTCAGTACACCTTCGGTACCACAAATCCCTTCTGCGGAAGTCCTTTGCATTCCAAGTACAGATTGGAAAAGTTCAATTTTGGAATTGTTGCAAGGAGAAGCAAATTTACCTGAAGGGCCACAACTTTCAAGGTTGAAGCTCAGAATTCGAAATTATCATATAATCAATGGTATTTTGTACAAGGCCGGAGTATGTTCCCCTCTGCTCCAATGTATATCTCAAGCCGAAGGTCAAGAGATTCTTCGAGAAATTCATGAAGGACTTTGCGGTAGCCATCTGGCCCCTCGAGCTTTGGCATGAAAAACACTTCGCCAGGGGCTTTATTGGCCTACAATAGTAGCTGATGCAGAGAGCTTAGTCCGCACTTGCCAAGGTTGTCAATGGATGGGAAGAAGAAGTCATCGCCCGCCAACAACTCTTCAAGTCATTGCCCTAGTATGGCCCATGGCCAGATGGGGCATGGACCTTATTGGCCCCTTCCCAGTAGCAAAAGGAAATTTGAAATTTGCAGTGGTAGCAATTGAATATTTTTCCAAGTGGGTCGAAGCAGAGCCCCTAACAGCTATCACTTCGAATAATGTACAAAATTTTTTCTGGAAAAATATCATATGCCGGTTCGGAGTGCCTCGGCAACTCACAGTTGACAATGGGACACAATTTGATGCAGAGCCCTTCAGGAAGTTTTGTGAAGATCTTGGCATACAATTATGCTTCGCTGCAGTTCAACATCCTCAGTCTAACGGAGCTGTTGAAAGAGCCAATGGTAATATCTTGTCAGGGCTGAATCGAAGAATAGTGGGATTGGCAAAAGGATTGTGGACCGAGGAGCTCCCAAAGATTTTATGGTCTATCCAGACCACTCAAACAAGGTCCACGGGTTTCACTCCTTTCAGACTATTATTCGGAGATGAAGCTATGACGCCAACGGAGCTTAAGGGAGGATCCCTTCGCAGCACCGAACTAGAAATAGAAGCAGAAAGACAAACTTCGCTTGATTTAACAGAAGAAACAAGACTTCGAGCTGTCGCCAATTTATTAATGTATCATCAACAGACGAAGACTTGGTTTGACCCGAAGGTCAAGCTTAATGAACTTAAGCCGGGTCATCTTGTTGTGCGAAGTGTTATAGCACCAGGGAAACTAGGGAATAAATGGGAAGGTCCATATATAATTCTCCGTTCAGGACGCCCTGGTTCTTTTAAGTTAGCTAATTTAGAAGGTGAAGAGTTTGCGCATGCATGGCATGCGGAGCACTTAAAGCGATATTTCGCATAGGGGCTCCTTGTAATCATTTGTAAACGCCTTCTGAATTAATAAAGCTCATGGTTCAGATAATGCCTACCTCTCAAACACTTCCTACTTCTAGTGGACGCACTGGAAGAACGAAGTTGGCTGGAAGGGAAGTGTTATTAATTTGAACCAGTTTTTCGAACTTCGAACCACTGGTTCGAAGCTTCCAACGAGATGGGAAAGTCACTGAAAAACGGATTCCAAACCACCGGCTTGAAAGCATCCGTAAAAAAAGTCAAAGGAGACCAAATAATGCGGATTCCAAGCTCCGGCTTGAAAGCATCCGTAAAAAGAGTCCAAGGAGACCACTGCGAATTCCAAACCACCGGTTTGATAGCATTCGCAAAAAGAGCTGAAGGAGGCCAAAACAAAACAGAGTTTGAGCTGATAAGCTTCGAATATCTGTGAAAAGAGTCAAAAGTGACCAATCGTTTGGGACATTAAAGTGTCTGTAAAGTTTGTCCGAAGTGACTTCTTTCAAACAAAAGGTACTAAGTTACCAATTTTATGACTCCAAGTAGTCATACATTTTATAAGATTTTAATCAATCTTTAAATTGCTGAGGGGCTCTGAGCCTCCAAAATTGTACTCCTAACTTTTTCTTTGCGCCTAACCATCTTCGAGTATAGTGCGAAGTTGCTTACGCCCAAAGAGGGGCTGGGAAGTAGGGAGACAATTTTAAAAATCAATCTTTATTATTCGAACAGATTACATTACATTACGAAAATTCTGTGTCTATGCCAAGAAGGAATCGAAGACCCCTTCGATCTTTAGAGCTACCACTAAAGTTGGAACGACTAGTTCCAGAGCCGGGAGTTCTAATAACCTTGCGTTTAACTCTTCTACCTCTCTTCGAAGCTCTAAAACCTTTTTGTTCTTGTTGAAGTTTAGCCCAAGTTCGAAGTCGTTCGGGGCTTCTTTCCCAGCTCCGAAGTTCTTCAGGCTTTTTCCCTTGTTCTTCAGCAATACCTTCATCCTCGGACCACGCAATGTCTTCAGAAGATGAAGTTTCCAAGTTAACTTCTTTTTCTTCCTCCTTAATATAAGATAATATATATTTACATATTTCGAGCGCAATTGCACCGGAGCTCTCTCGAGAAATCAAAAATCGAGGTCGTTTATGAAGTTTTAAAAGATCGAAGGTAGCCCATAGCAGGCGGAGTTCTTCGGTAACATTTAATACTTCGACATCATCCATACGAGGTTGAGAAGCCTAAAAACATGATAAGTAAATTTTCATTCATAATGTATGAAAACATGATTTTTACATAGTCGGTATCCTAAAACAAAGCTAGACCTACGGGTTCGGTGGAGGCTGGCTGCTCGAGGCTTGAGACCGAGCTTGCTTTTGGCGATGCCCTTCATCGATCCAAGCCTTGATCGCAGTGCGAGCTTCGGCTCTCCATGAAGCTTGGAAGGCTTGCCAAGCTGCGGCCACGTCTTTAGAAGGATTAAGAAGTTGGTTCTCGTCGAAGGTAATGGGAGCCACCCCCGAGTCTGGCGTTATCGATAGCCCTAGATCTTCGTAGTAGCGAAGTACTCCGAGAGCAGCCACTTGGCCGGAGATCTCTCCATACCGAATGCCTGCTGTCTTCATCATCTTCGTAGCTCCTTGGATCATCTTTAGCCGTCGGACCAGGGGAACGTTGTCGCTAAAAGGTAGTGTCCAAAGAGTACTGAAGTACTCAAGAACGCCTAAGAGATTGTTCATGACCTCCGCAGCTACCTTCTCCGATTTCACCTTATCTTCAATCAAAGCATCCTTTGATGAAGTCAGTTCATCCACCACAGCGGAGAGCCTAGCTGCCTCCATAGCTAGAGAACTCTTCTGGCTAAGTAAGTTGCTAGCCTCCTCCGTAGCTTTAGCCTTTTCTTCTTAGAGCTTAACTAGCTCAGCCCCCGCCGTAGCGTGCTCTGCCCGCATTCTTTCTACCTCAGCCCGAAGCACAATTTGTTCGGCTTCGAGCTTTTTATTTGCAGCCTCCAGATTTTGTCTGGCCCTCCTCTCCGCCAAAACCATTTCGTCTAAGCGGGAAACTCGAACTTCACAGACGTTAAGACTCCTCTGGAGAGCAGTAACCTTCTCCTAAAGACGAAGACTTCCGCGCTCGTTTGAGACAGCTGCGGCTCGAGCCAGAACTATTTGCTGCGAAGAGAAAAAGCAAGGTGAGGAATTATTTGTAAGTTGAAATTAATCTTGTTTTGTAGATACTTCGTACCTGGTAGGCTGCCCGTTCCAAGGCGGTGTTGAGCTCTGAGCCCTCAGCTTCGCTAAGAATGGCCACTAAGTCTGTCTCCCCAACTTCGCGGTTAGCTTGATCCAAAGGCTCGAGCAGGGTCCGAAGTCCGGTCCTTCGCTCCAAGAAAGAAGCTAGGAGGGGGAGCATAGACAGGGCCCTCTGATCGTCTTCGTTCGGTGAGGGGTAGGAGCGCTGTGCTGCGTCTTCGGATACCTCGGTAGATTGCCCCCCTCCGTAGATTGACCTCCGTCTGTTGATTCAGATGGAGTTAATCCTGAATTCGGAGCAGGAAAGGGGTCCATTTTGCCTTTACCTTTTCCAGGCCCATCTGTGCAACTTCTGGAATTGGCCCCCGAGATGTTGAGGTCCTAGGAGCCGTATCTTTGGGAGGAGCCACTTCCATAGGAGCGGACCCTGCCGAGACAAAGGTATTATATATTGCATAATTTTGCAGGAAAAAGGAACACAGGGTTCATGCGAAGTTTACCTCCGAAGTCCTGTCGGCGGGTGAGTACGGGGCTGCTCGGAGGGTCAAAGGCTACCTCGAAGTCATCATCGGATTCGAAGCCTAGAACCGAAGGGTTGACTATTGAAGCCTCTCTTAGAGATACAACCACCGCTTCATCTGGAATCGAAGCTAGCTCAGCAGCAACTTTGACTCCACCTTCAGTCATAGGGGCTTCTTCACGCGGCAAGTCTGGCTGGACAGCCGAAGTCCCAGCCTGTCTAGAGCTACTCAGAACATCTAGTGCATTTGCGGCGTCGCCAGTGTTTGCATCCGCCCGGGTTTCGTCCTCGGTGATCAGGTCAATGAGGATTCTTCCCTCGTCCTCAGAGGAATCGGAGACCGAAGCCACCGGACTTGAAGGCACCACATTCTTTGGCTTTCGGGCTACCTTTTTTGCCGGAGTCTTAACCGGAGCTGAAGTTCTGGCTTCAGCCTTCCTCTTCTTCTGCCCTTGCTCTAAAGGTACCCAGTCCGGAAGAGGAGGGGGAGCAATTCCGAGTACATCCCATACTCGGTTGAGACGCTCCCAATTACCCACTAGCTTCGTTCTCCACTCCTTCTTAGCCGGAGTTGGAACTCCCAGAATCTTCTCCGAAGCTCGAACAACTTGCTCTGAAATCATGGGGGCTTGAGAAGCTGAAAGATAAGTTGGCATGTCATTTCATCAAACAAATATATATAGAACTTGTTGTTTTCGAAGCTACCTGCAGGGCTCGAGTTCGAAGAGATTTTTCGGAGTCCGCCCTCTGGATCCTCTTCGAAGGTGATAGGCCAGTTGGCCATTAGAGGTGGAATTTGAAGTCCGATGAACTCCTCCGCTAGGTCCCGCATGCTCATGCGGCAACTAATTCTTTGAAGCAGGCTGAGGAGAGCTTCGAGCTGGTCAGGATCTGGGTGAACAAGGGCTTCCCTTCGGAAGTTTATGTCCTGCAGAGGTCCGGCGAGACGACTGCCTTCCTCAACTTCGGCATAGAACCACCGGAGGATCCAATCTATGTACCATCTGGCATTGATGACCTTCGCTGGAAATCTTAGTTGAAACTCATCCCGAAGCCGGAAGTTGATGCTCCCGAAGGCTACCACAATCTTTTCTCCTCCGGGGCCTAGGTAAGTCTTGGGTTGGTAGGATGCCCTGTGCAGTGCTGCGAAGATCCCTGCTCTTCCTTTGCAGCCCTCAACTCGCAGTGCTCATTCGAAGATGTCCAGGCGCTATTGCATTCAGAGATAGTTGGGGAAGGGTGACGTGAAATAAATCCAGTACCTCCGATAGGAAGTCGACTGCCGAAAGTCCTAACCCCGCTTCGAAGAAAGCTTCGAAGACTACAACTTCTCCAGGCCTTAGCGAAGGGATGGCCTCCTTTCCAGGTTTACGGATTATGACCTCTGAGCTAATTTTTCCCTCCACTGCTGCTGCGATCGACTCCCTCTTGCAGGTAGATGGCCCCAGTTGATAAGACTGGTCCGAATACTTCGAAGATGCTGGGAGGAGATCGTGAGGACCAACATTTTGGGGATTCCTTGCTGGCGCCGCCACTGGTGCTGCTACTGCTGCCGTCGGAGCCACCACA